>RPOG01000559.1:0-296162 GCA_008086565.1 Thalassoma bifasciatum | reverse complement strand
GTGTGTGTGTGTGTGTGTGTGTGTGTGTATGTGTGCGCGTGCGTGTGTTGGTATATGGGTGTACTTGTGCCTCACAATAGCATCACCGGTGATGCTGAAGGGCCGTAAAGACTTGTGATGAAAAGAGGGAGGGGTCTGTTGTTGTGAGATCACACATTTCCAGTTCTCTAACAGAAAAACAAAACTATCTTTTACTGCATTTAAAAAATACCAAGTCTTTCTCAAGTGTCTATAGTAACACATACATTAATATTTTATAGGTGTCTTTATTACTTATAATAATTCAAGATTAACACATGGTAGTGACCAGTTACTTAGTATTTTTGTCAATTCATGATACATTTAAAGACAAAAATAAAACTAACCTGACGCTTTGGTGGTTTAGGTTCCCACACAAATATTATCTGAATTGGTCAAAGATGCATTCAAATTACATTTTATAGATTGAAGTAACACATGTGATGAATGGCTTAATTTTTTATGTAAGGAAATCTTGCACTGGGGCACAAAAAACATGCATGTCATTGACCTTTACAATGCTCCTTAGCTGTTTAACCTTGTCATGGTTTGATTGATTTTCACGGTCTTGTTCTCAGTTCTGGTCTGGTATAGCGTGATTTTAAGTACATTACTAGATACTAATACATAAAATACTGTGTAACTGTAGGTGGATATTGGATTTGTTAACAGAAACTGAAATGAAAACCAAAAAGGTGAATCAAAAAAACTTTTCCAAAGGTGAACTTCTCTTTCCTTGACGTACATTACATCAAAGAAGTGATCCATACCTTAATGCTGCCTTCAAACAAGATCAATGAGCCCAGTTTGCCTGATCAGCTCTCTTACAAGACAACAAATAGCTCAAGTACCCAAACAAGGAAGCACCACCCTGCCACACTTAAGAAGTATTGATTACAGCCTTCAGAGGGGCTGTTATTATCAACGCTGACACAAATGTCGAGGTGATATATCACTGTGTCAAGAGAGCAATTAGAGCTGTATGCAACAAGTGCATGAACACATATACACACGCAACAGGCCATTAGTGCTTCAGGAGGCTGGTGACAGCAGCTGGATCCCACGGGCCTCCTGACATCACTGCAGCTAACTGGAGGGATCGTGTGCAGTCAGCAGTCTGACATCAAACTAATTGATCTTAGAAGATGCTTTTTGTGTCATGAAATCAAGAGCTTTGTAAACCCAGCAATGAGTGGATTCATAATAATTAAGTGTCAGATTATTTGCTTTTAAAATGTGTCTTTGAATGCAGCCATAATAGACGTTGAATATTGATTAAAAAAAACTATAAATATCATCTTAAATAAGTATTTGCCTCAGGAAATAAGACAGTACTACCTCAAACATCCACTAGGTGTCAGGATACACCGTGACCTGCAAACACAACAAAACAGCACAACACTCAAAGTTGCTGAAGCTGCACTGACATCAGCAGAGTCACCAGTAATCTGTTTCTTAACCACTGGTTTATAAAATGGGGAGCTTTTTCAGATAACTCTGGGGAAAAAGGAAGGGATTAAAAGATAGTTCTGGAAAATAAAGTTCAGGGGAAGTGGGATATTCGAAAAATCTCCTGTACAGGCTGAAGAGCAAATGAGACGAGAAAAGTCTCTCACTGTGACATAACTGTTTTGGATCCTTCACCTCTTCACCTTTAAACCTCTTTAGTTTTATTCCCCATTCAGTTCTATTAAAATCATGTCCTGAAAGTGATATAAAGTGAGACAAAAGAAAAAAGCGTGAATATCTCTCACTTCGTCTACATTTACCCTTCTATTTCTTCATTTTTCCATCACTTAAATCTCCATGTAGAGAATCTGAGGTTTTCTCCCAAGCTTCAGTCTCTTGTCCTTCACGGAGTCCGTGGTTTACCAAGCAGCCTCTGGGGTTACATAACAGACAGCTGACCGGTGATCAGTGTTATGTCATAACAAAGACGTCTTATTCTGCTGACAGGCTTCTGGTGGGGCAGAAAATTTACCTTCAGGCTACAAGATAAGGTTTTTAAATCACATATTTTACCAGCATGAGTAAGAGCTTAACCCTTCGAAGAATAGAGAGTAAAGATACGCAGAGAATAGTCTTTGTTTTGGGTTTTGCACAAAACAAACACAACCTCATACAACCACACTTCAAAAATAATAACGGACTGTTCCTTTAAACGGATCTAGATTATTTCATTCGAGGGTTTTATTCTTCCACCTTACTCAAGCTCTTTTCTAGAGTCCATTAACTCAACATTAGCTGAATTCTCCCTGACTATCCCTTTAAACTTTAAACTATAAACTGAAAGGCCTAAATATATTGCATGACCTTGTGATTTGAATATTGGGTATGCAGATATCACAATGATGACACTGAAAAGATATTTTCTATGCAGCCCTACACAGTAACTTCATCGCTTCCACAATACAATCTGTGGTTGCTGCACAAGTAAGACCCATGTTTCTAACAGCGATCATTTGAAAAACAAAAACATTTCTTTCCCATGCCCTTTCGTGAAAAGTGAGTCCGCACATGAAAAACGGAAGATAGATCCCTGCGATGCAAAGCTTCGTAAACACAAGTGAGAAGAACAGCCATTCAGTGTTGTGGAGATGTTGTCATAGCTCAGACACAGAGCAGAAATAGTTTATTGTTGTTTCCTGCAGACAATGAGCCGGCTGTCCCACTCAGCCTTTATAATCAAGTGGAGATAGGAGGAACAGAGGCAGAGAAGTCACTTGTTTACTTCATAGAGAATATAAGGAGCTTGTTCAAAAAACTCAGATCTGGAATATTTCAAGGATCTTGTTAAAAAAAATAGCGAAACAATTTGTGGTGTGTTTAATGCTGCAGCTTAACATCTCTTTCAGTTTTCTTTGCGCCTTTCATGAAGCGTGTTATAATGATCATTTAAAGGCTTACATTTACTTATAAAGCTGAAAACAAACAGGGTTTGTGTGGATGAAAAAATGTTCAAACCCAACCCCTCACACACTGAGGCTGCTTTCTTTGTAACTGATATTCAGTGCAGTATCTCTCACTTCTGTCCTTGCTGACAGTCTACTGCTACAGCGGTCTGCTACTGTGCCCCTCAAAGACGCCCTGTGATCCTCAGGATTCTTCAGACTGAGGATCCACTGCTCCTTTTATTGCAAAGTGAAAGACAACAAATAGATCATTCAGTGAACAGTTTGCAAGTGTTCACTCAAACTGTACTTGCNCATGTTTGGTGCAAGTACAGTTTGAGTGAACACTTGCAAACTGTTCACTGAATGATCTATTTGTTGTCTTTCACTTTGCAATAAAAGGAGCAGTGGATCCTCAGTCTGAAGAATCCTGAGGATCACAGGGCGTCTTTGAGGGGCACAGTAGCAGACCGCTGTAGCAGTAGACTGTCAGCAAGGACAGAAGTGAGAGATACTAGGGGTGGTGAAAAAAGTTGATAATTGATTAATCGCGATTATTAAATGGTTGATTACGAATCGATTTTAAATTTCCCCAAAATCGATTATGTACATTTTTGTAGTTGAGGCAAGTTCTCCGGTTACTGACTGTCATACAAGATTTAACCACAGGGTGGAGCTGTTATCTGTCTGTGAGAGAACCAGACACGGTCTAACACAGACTACGTTTACATGCACACCATATTCGGAATAGGGTCCATATTCTGATCAAGGAAATATTCCGAATAAGGTGTTTACATGCTCCACAGAGTGGTGAGCGGACGGAATATTCCCGTTTACATGTTAATCAGCATATTCTGAATAAACCGTAGCAGTAGTAGTAGGAGCGTCATGACAAGACGTCATCTAGAGTAGTTTTTTTTAAAGCGCTGTACTGACATTAGCACCAACTGGTCGGAGATGCTTGTTTATGCACTATTCTGTGAAATATATCTATCAGTGCAGCTGCTGGTCGTTCAAGAAGCGAAAGTTCATTTTTTTCCCGGCCTACATCATAAGTGTGTTTGTTTATTTGTATGTAAATTATACCCTCCTTTTCTTTTCTAGTCGTTTTTGATAAAGACAATGTTTCTGATGATTGGGTATAGCCACCGGATCAGATCAGAACAACGGAATCAGAGACTTTGAAAATGCTCCGGTGGATGTAAAAACTTTAAGATCGCTAATTCGCTCATTCCGCTGTCAATCAAAAAGAAATTCCGCCTCAGACAGATCATCCAATCATCACGCAGAAACCCAGCGTCAGGGCCCGCCCACTGCCCCATAGACCCTCAGAGACGCTGAGCGTCTGTCTGTGTGAAACACTGTGGAGCTGCTGGGATGAATGAGAAATAAGTCGTGACGGTTTCCTGTGATAAGCAGCTGATTCTCAACAAAAGATGAATGTGTTCTAGCGCATATTTAGTGCACAGTACTGTTTTCTCCTCGCCTCAAAAGTGTAGAGACTTTTGCCTTCTCGCTGTTTTGAACATGCGCAGACGAAAAACATCCTTTGACGCTGTTTATTCTGGAGCATATTCCGATTAATGCGTTTACATGACCCAGTATTCGGGTTAATACAGGCATATGCTAAGGGTGTTATTCGGATTTTTAATAATCGGAAAATGAGCTTAATCGGGTTACGGCAATTGGAATAAGGTGTTTACATGACTCCCACGCAAATGTAGTTTGTTTATATTTTTTTAAAACGTTAAAAAGAGTGATAAGGCTACTGTAAAATGTGTGTAAACTTCACATTTGATTTTATTATATAAGTTACCATATTGGTGCAAAGATCTGGTTGTTCTAGACCACTTATNTGAAAACAAACAGGGTTTGTGTGGATGAAAAAATGTTCAAACCCAACCCCTCACACACTGAGGCTGCTTTCTTTGTAACTGATATTCAGTGCAGTATCTCTCACTTCTGTCCTTGCTGACAGTCTACTGCTACAGCGGTCTGCTACTGTGCCCCTCAAAGACGCCCTGTGATCCTCAGGATTCTTCAGACTGAGGATCCACTGCTCCTTTTATTGCAAAGTGAAAGACAACAAATAGATCATTCAGTGAACAGTTTGCAAGTGTTCACTCAAACTGTACTTGCACCAAACATGTTATGATCTGTCCACTATCTTAAAAAAACACACTTCAAACTTTCCCTTTTCAATAAAATCTTCATATACTACAAAGACATTTGAAAAGACAAATTATAAATGAGTCTTCTTTTTGAGCTGCAGCCTCCTCCGCACTGAGCTGCAGCCAATAGCAACAGAAACACATGTATAAGCACGAGCAAGCACACACCCACACACACAATCCATACACGCATGATAAAACGCACTTAGCTATTCTTTAAGCAGCGCATTCATGGGGTGATCAAAGTGCTTCCTTTCTCCAGCTCACCCATTGGTATGAACCGTTTCACACATGCACATTTGCATGCACACACTGAGCTCATGCACCTACACTGACACAGAGAAACTTGTGTGATCCAAAATCCAAGAGAGGAGCTGCGTAGCGAACACATGAATCAGGTCTCCACGGCTGAATAATCCTGGGAACTAATTTTCACCTTCACAGTTCTATAAGCATGTTACTTCTCTTTTCACAGAGGGATCCTAATGTGAAAATGGTATTTTTGGAGTGCAAAGAACAAAATCAGCTTGTGCCAGAAAATACAGATTCAGGAGTTCAGAGGAGCCACAAAAAACAGAACTCGGGAAACCAAGACACGCAGAAATATGAAGGTCAGTCTTTGATTAAACTGTGTTGAAGAAACTGAGAACTAATTGGCAGGAAGACAAGCGTTAACAGCTAACAACATGATACTGCAGGTGACAAGTGCAAATTGCTCTGCTTGGTTTGCAAATCCTAACAGCAATAAACTTGAAGAAAAAGACAAATTGTGCAAAGATAATTCAACAAATATTCCATGGAACAGACTGATCTGAAAACAGCTCTTACATAAACACACGTGCGCACACTCACACACACACAGTAAAACACACACAGCCTCCAGGATTAAGCCAACTACAAAGAGGTTCAGTAATTGTGCCGAGGAAACTGAGAACCCTTTGGCTGATGTGCTGCAGATTAAACAATCCACCCGTTTTCACAGTTTCCCTTTCGAGATAGTGTCCTTTCTTTTTTGAGACGTGTCTACTGGCCAGAAGTGTCCTCACTGGTTATAAATAAAGCCTCTATTCGGGGCTTCAGCGTGAATTATGCATTAATCTACCATACATACAGACCTATACAGACCCACAGACAAACACACCAGCAGCTGTCCCTTAGAAATCTCTCATACAATAAGATCAATCTCATCAAAACTGACTCTTCTGACATATTTTAGGGGAATTTGGCAGCTTAGAGATTCAAGAAGTTTTTGAGTGGCTTCTGTTTTATTATCATGATCTAAAGACAGACACAAAATGCGTAAGGTTACTATCAGCTATAATTAAAAAGCACATTTTTTTCACCTTTTTCCTGTTGTTAGGTAAAGTTGGTGTGTCATATATGTTGTAAAACCATGGAAAAGAAAAGTGAAATTCTGTGAAGGCCTTGATTATTATCAATTATTATCTTGAATATGAATACATATGGTTTTTAGTATAGCTGATGAAGTTTGGTTTCATTGTTGTTGTTTTTCAATAAATTACATATTGACAAGTAAGCAGCCTTTTTTATCCAATGATCATTTTAATACCGCAAAATGAATTTCTCATCTGATGTGATTATGTGAACTACGTAGTGTCTTGCTGTTTATGCTTTGACTATTAGTGGTATGTTTTTGTTTTGTTTTCATATTGTCAATGTTTTGTCTCTATGATTTTTTTTGTATGCGTATGTCTTCGTGTGACTAAACAAAAATGCAATATTGCTAATCAAAAAAAAAACTTTTTTGCGTTTGGTCCAATGGAGACTGCAGCTGCCTTAGAAAACACCAACTGCTTTGGCACTGTGTTGCATGTTGTATGTGAAAAAGAGCAAAATCTGCACTATGCCAAAAATACAGCGATATCCTACAGCTTGTGAAAAATTGTCAGTATGTGAGGGCAGCACAGTCTACTTGATACACTTTCTTGGTCCACATCTACCCTGTCATTTTGGTAAAGATATTTTAAATCACAGCAGAGAAAAAAATTGATCCTGACACTGGCGCTCTGTTTTGATTTTGCAGCTCATTTAACGAGAGAGTGCCAGTTTGTTTCATAACATAAAACCGCCTTGCTTGAAGAAAACAAAGTCAAGCTTTAAGCTGTACGCTTACCTACGCACTGAATACACAGAGCCACAGCCCAAAAAAGGGGTCTATGGAGCTATAAGCATTCATGCTTATGTGCTTTTGCATCTTTGGTTTTGGTGACACACTGGTACCAGATCAGTATTCAGTGTCCGCCCATACCCAAAGGCTGGTACTGAATATATCCAGAGTGATAACTTTGATCTGTATGTCTTAGAGCAAGGCTTTCCCCACACTGAAGACAAACAAGAGGTGACAGTCTTGTGCTGAAACGCTGCAGCTGCACAATGCAAGAACACTCAGGAGAGATACAGAGAGGAGATATCAATGAAAACACAGAAAAAAAAATACACACTGTGCAAAAACGAGATTACATAACAGAGTAAAAACCTTAATTTCTTCCAAATGGACCATTTCCTCGCCATGTGCACAAACAAAACATCACTTCTAGGATGACGGATAATCTGTGTGTCGTTCAAATCTGCAGAATTCATGTGAGAAACACGGGTCTTACCTTCTCCAGCTGTCATGGTGCAAAGCCGATGTCAGCACTGAAGCCAGAGAGGAACGAATGCTGCACAGCTGATAGCTCTGCTTTCTCTCTCACTCTCTAGTCTATATCTCTCACCCACTGTTTACATCCTAGTGCTGCTACAGAAATGGCTGCTTTGTTTTTTCTCCCCTTCCCCTCCCTTCATCCTCTTTTCCTCACTCACTCTTCTATCTCTCTACCTTCTCTCTCTCCCCCCCCTCCCTTTTTTCTTTCTTGCCTGTGCGGTGAAAAAGCAACCCACTTCAGTCTTAATCCCTCCAAAGTAGATCCGTACAAGTATTAAACGCATGAAAATGTGATGTGACAGTCTTGCCAAAAACTTTGACTCTTAAAATCTGTGCAAAAGATATTTCATGCAATTGTGCAAAAGTGAGATCTGAATTGAGAAAATGTGTTTTATCCTACTTTATTATCTCTTTTTCATGCATAAAAGATAATCCTATGCAACTTTGGATATTTTAAGTATTTGAGATATTGTTGTTGACTGAATTTTTCTCTTTTTACAAAAAAAAAAAAATCACACAAAAAAGTGTGTATGATTTTTCAAAAACACTTTTTCTTAAATCCTCACTTTCTTTATCGGCCATGCAACTTCTTTTCTGTCCACACCAACACTGGACATTCTACTCCAGGTTGATATGGTGGATGTTAAATAAATCGCGTCATCCAGAGTCACAGAGTGAATTTCAGTGCGTCAGTGAAAGAGAAGAGATGAGCAAATGAGGAGCTGAGCTGCTGACCTTGATTAATATAATGCTATGATATCTAATAACTGCTACAGTGACTCATTCATTTCACATACACTTCTTACTTTTTCAAAATAAACCATTAGCAACTCTGCTGACAGCTAGCAAGAAGGGAGCAAAAACTTTTTTTTTTAACCTACACTCAATGTGAGAATCAGATCTTCTTTAAAACACTACTTTTCTTTGCTCAAGACAACTTTTTACTAGATACGACGCGATGAAGTAATGTATTTACGTGACAACAAGCAAACTTTGTGAACTCTGTTTGCACTGTAGTTTGGTGGACGACTATATTAAGCGCTACTAACAGCTCGGTGCTCTGAGACATATCTGTAATATGCAACATTAGTGAATCCTGGTTATGTCCTACCAGTGCTCATCTACCAAGCCTTCATCTATAGCATGTGTTTCAACCTTTAGCCCACACTCTATCACTCTCCTTTTTAGCTTTCTTCTGCCCTTTTGACCTTTTTCTGTAAAACGGTGCCTATGTCCACCATTACTACTAAATAAATCACAGAAATTGTTTTCAGCAGAGAAAAAAAGAGCTCTTCTCACTGCTAAACCTCATCAACCAGTGTGGGGTTGTCATAGAGACTTTGACTTGCTGTAAATCATTCTGGTTCAGTCTGGTCCTATAAAAAAGCTGAGAGATAGTATTTAGAAATAACCTATTTGGTGCTGATAATCTCATTTTAAGTTGTGGATTATTATCAGACATATACCTAGATATGAAACTTTTTCAAGGTCAATTAGAAAGTCCTCACAGTCCATTTAAATATAATATAGTTTTTTCAGTACTATACTCCTTAATGAAATTTCTTGTTTGAAGAAGATACTTAACACACAGGAATAACGTTAGTTTGTAAAAAGTACTTTAAATTTTTTTTTTTTTTCCTTTTTATCGGTCTTTTCGTCCAAGTGTCAAAAAGACCGTCATATTTGGACGTGTTTTTCAGTATGAGTGTTATTGTTCACTTCAGTGGGAAAGTTTGTTTCAAAATAAAACCAACTTACAGTCTGTGGTTTCAGCAAAAACCCAGAAAAGCTGTCATCATGTACCAGAGGTTTCACAAACACTCCTGAACAGCATGAATTGAGCTGTTTTCTCAGTTTAACTCCTCGTGTGAAATGTCTGCGAGAGGAAGCTGTAGGTAGATGCTGCAGGCTGTTATGAAACGCTGAGCTGTGTCTGAGTGTTTTCTCCTTGACTCAGCTGTATTCCCTGTACACTGTGAATGCTCTGTGGATGTAGTCAGCTGGAATGGGACAGAGTCAGCAGTGAGGGTGTCAGAGCAAATTCGCCCGTGCAGAGGTCACAACTGATGTGACTAAAAACATTCAGGATAACTCAACTTTGGGAAGACGTGTCTGTTTTTGTCAAGGATGTGAATGGGGACATTAGCTGCACAAGGACGAAGGTTTGTTTTCACACATCTGTCTGATTTTCTCCTTTGAATGTGTTCAAACACCAAACCTTAAGTGATTCACTCTAAATACTTTCAAAAAAATGAAAAATAAACATGAAAATTCTTGTTTAGATAATTTTCTGGAGGTAGAAATTGAAATTGAAAAACACAACCTGTGGAATGAAGCGTCAGCAATTGAAGATAGCTGAAATGTACAGGAGCCCTTATTAAAAGTCATGATTTTCTACAAGAAATTTGCTGTTTACGTGAGTTCTTGTCTGGAGTTAATGGTTCATTTTTCATGTAATCTTGAGAACACAATAGGATAATTTCTTATCCCACCCATCCTTTACTTCAACTGCATAATAATGCTACAGTCAAATAGTCTGACATTCAATTGAACACTAACTTTCCACTGTATTTTGACATATTTTGACAATTGACAGGGTTCGTCAGGGTAGAAAAGATTCGATTTCTATTCATGGATTTGTAGCGACAGTCAAAAGAACCTGAATTTCCACAGTGCCACTGAACACATCACAAACACAGCCTGTAACATTTGGTCTTAGTGCACAACAGAATTCAAAGCCTGATGGTGTGATTGCATTTATTTGGAGCACAGATAATGTAACTGGAGTTGAATCGAAAGAAGAGTGGCATAATAAATAATCTCGCAAAAAGATGAGTTGAGATCAGGAGAAAAACAACTGAAATTCACTTGTTTTCTTGAAAAAAATGGAACAAATCAATTGTAGAAAAATCATAACCTTTGAGGGCTTTTGTAAAAATTAGCCACAGAGAAGGAGAAACATCTTCACAAATCATAAAGTATTACTTTTATTAATGGCTGTATTGAACTGTAAATTTGTTGCTTACTTAGTGGCAATAGTGAGTAATGAAAATCCCAGCAGCAAGTTAAACAGCAAGATACCCTTTCAACAAATTCCAAACACACAAGACAAAAATCGGACTCATCACACAACAATAATTGCTTCATGCAGGTAAGGTAATATTCAAACGTTCTGCCCTCTCTGTTCATTTTTAGTTTATTAATTCAGCCTTGAGGGAGGCCTCTGAAAAGCTGTTTTTCTCTTTGGCTCAATGAAGAGACATCTGAAAGCTCCTCTGAACGTCCACCTCCTGTGGAGAAATCTCATCCCTGCAACCCCAGGCCGTCCGTCTGGACCACACACCCCCTCCCCACCAAGCCTGACATAAACACATACTCAGAAGAAATGCAAAGGAATGGAGAGTTATTAAAACAGAGGAGGGTAAGAAACAACAAAGAATGCTGGTAGATGAAATCCTGTGACTTGACCCATTTAAAATAACTCAGGGCTAATGTCACAAATATTTCAAGACACCTATTAAAAATCAAACACAAAGCTGCTCCAGATTCGCAAACTGCCCTCAATCTAAAAAACACCGTACTGAGACATCCCAGAGCATCTGCCTGTCCTCATTTCCCACTGCGCTGCAAGTAAGCAGGGAGCAAGTCAACCAAAACAAAGACGCAAACAAGGAAGAGGAACTGCTACAGCTACAAGACTGTCTCCAACAACATCCTCCTTTAAACACTGGATGTTTTTAGTTTTTTAAGAATGAGCAAAGGTCCAGGAGTCATCTAGGTAACACAAGGTAAACAACATCCAAGAGCAGCACGCTTTAATGCAGAGAAACAGGGCAAAAACTCACCTGAGCCAGAGGAGGGGATCATATTCCCGGATCTTTGGACTTCATCAAATTTACTGAAGATTACATTCAATCTGTGGAAAAACAGAAGTGAAGAAAAAAAAAGATCAGCAAACAGGTGTTGATAGATATGGTGAGTGGCAAGAAATTAAACCAGGGTGGAGCTCAACACAGCATCATCCATCACTTCCTGGGTGTGGAGATCTCCCTCTGCTCTGTGCAGCAAGAGAAGGAAAGCCAAGACCAAAATAGACGGCATCTAAATCTGCCACACTGGTGACAAACTGGCACTGAGGCCAGAAAGGAGGACAGTGAGGAAGAGAGACAGGATGTGAGAAAGGGAGCTGGGGGTGCAGAGACAAGCACAACGAGGCAAAAGATAAAAAAAGGCAGGAAAAAACAGGATATTCAATGAATATTCAGTTAAGGAAATCAACATTGTTGGCCCCCAGAAACTCTGGTAATTTGAAAAAAGAAGTGGAGTGTCATATTCAGAGAGGTGCTTTTCTTATTGTTGATACAATGTAATAATTTAACTCTCTGAATCCAAAGCAGTTTCTGGTTCATTTCTTGCTTCTGTCACAATTTTACTCACTGTGGTTTCATTTTCCTCTACAATGTGAAGTCCAGTACCTTTATACATTCATGGTTATAAGCTGATGTAACTCAATTATGTCTCCATGCACTGACTTTATCCTTTTAAAATATAAAAAGACAGGATTAATGTATACAAGACATTTTCAGGTACCCCTCAAGCCTAGGGAAGATAGGAATAATATTGGTGGTGCTGGTGCTACATTCAAGGAAACTACAAATTTTGATGTTTTGATTTTTTTTCTTACTGTGGTTTTATTTATCATTCATCATTGCAATCATTTTCACTCTAATATGAAGTCCTGCAGAAGTCAAGCCAAACAAAAACTTGATGTAAAAGTACCAAAGAGCTAGAATTTACGCCGAGGCTATGATATTTTTTCTGCCACAAGGGGGCAGACTACTTCTGGAGCCTTACTATTTCTGGGGTAGATATGGAGACAAATCCTCCTCTGAGACAGATTGATTTGTCTTTTTCTAATCACCCTAGTGAGAAATAAAGAGAAAGAGAAGCAAAGAGCAGGCATGAAAGTGGGACAGAGAGTAAAAGGTTTGGAGTTTTTTTTGTGTACCGTGATTGTGGAAGGCCCTTTTTGCTGAGATCCATCCTCACTCTCTCACCCACGTGTCTGTAGATCTCTACCAAGCAGCTCATGGCTCCATCGCGCACCTAAGGACCAAACATCACATAAGATAATCAAACACCTCAAATACACAGTGGACTCTCCTGAAATCTCTTTAGTTCAATGTGGTAAGAGTGGTGAGGTGACAATATTAACCATTAGACGAAGCATCATCTGGACGTACCTGACTCGTGGGGTCCCCCAGGAGGTTACATATGTGGGGAACTATTTTACTGAGCGTCAGGCCTTGAGCCCCATATCTGGAAGATAAGAAATAAAAGAAATCAGCTCGGTAGAGACAGATCAATCAAAAGTAACAAAGGAAAACGGGATCAAGAAACCTGATTAGATTTAATCATAACAGGAAGAATCTTTTAGGGTATTAAATGTCGTCTTTTCCAACACGGCTGCGTAACTGAAATAGGATAAAGGGATTTGACTCACGTGTTCAGTGTGGCGATGAGACAAAGGCACACTCCTTCTCTGGTCCTGTTGTTCTTGTGTTTGAAGCCTCCTAGCATTCTGTCCCACACATACTGAAACACAAAAGAAAACAATCCATGCATGTCATTTTGTTTTGTTTGTTTTCATGAACCATTGCTGCATTGATTGTGGTGAAAACGACCCTCCTGTGTGACATCCACAGACGTTGATGTTGGACTTTCATGCGTCACTTTTATCTTACTTTGCATCAATCACTGAAGGTAATTATAGAATGAGGTATTGAACGAACACAGTTATTCTAAGGTGGGGGACCCATGATGGATTTTTAATTGGCTGATGAATTAATGATGGAGCAAAGGAAAAATGATAAACTGGCAAAACAGAGAATTTGCTTTTAGCTGAGTAGCATTTATTCAACATCAATAACAAAATACTACGAAGCACTTAAAAATAAAATACCTCTGATACATAATGGTATTAACTTAACTTCTTGTATGGATTCTAAATGTAAAGCAGTCAGTTTGTTTACAAGCAGCTCAAGAAAACAAACTATGAGCTTAGTTAGCACGTGAGTCAGTTTGATCAAAATTGGACTTAAAGATTTTGGTCTATCTTTTGTTTTTACCTCTATAGTTTTCACCAAATGTCACCAAACTATAGGACTCTTGGGTAATTTTTAAAGGGAGTTTACCTGGTTGTGAAGGCAAGATTACCCTTTGTAGTCAGGACAACACAGTCTTGAAAAGACACCTAACTGTTTTGTTCATATGCTAATATTCAAAGTGGGCCATTGAAAGTTAAAATGAACAGGGAAGGATCTGTGATGATGCGAATCTAAGCTGTGTGCTGAACTCTTGAGGCCTTGAAAAGCTGATTTTCTGTCTGAGATGATGTGTTTTACCTGTGGGCTGGCAGCTTGTTCCATGATTTTTAGCAGCACTGTTTGGTCTTGTTCTCTCACTTGATCTTTTGAGTCTCCCAATCGATCGATAAGGCTGGGCAGAACTGAGGAAACAAGACAAGAGACATCAAAAAGGGAATAAAATCACATTTACAGAAACATAACCTGAGGGGTAGAGTCACACCAAAGGCATCAGAATCCTGCAGACATGATATTCAAACTCAAAACACAGATTTCATATCATAAATCCCAGTCTTACCTGTTCCCACCTGGGCCCTGAATCTCTCCTGTAACCGAGTCACTAAGGCAGATAAGAGGTCCAAACCCAACAGAGCCACCTGGTGGAGACAAAAAAAGCAGAAAGATAAATAATCTTAAAATTATAAAATAATTTCCCTTGAAACACATGTAAGCAGATTCCACTGTTATGTCTCACTGCAATAAATAAATGTGTGTGAGATAGCATCTACGACCTAAGACAGTCCTGATTGCACTATGAGAAGAGTTCTGTTGCAGGGAATTGTGGGTAAAAATCACCAATTCAAAGAAATACGCTTCTGCATTACTCACAGGAGACACTGGTTATATGTAGCCTTTACAATAGTAGATAAAAACACATCTGGGAGCCAATTAGAGCACAACATACACTCTCACTTGTGCACCACGAGTGTGAACCCCCTGACCAAACCTTCATATAAATCCTGACACCGCCTCCCGGTATATTTCCTTGTCATGGGGTGAGAGAGCTGCTCAATGAACGTGTAGTGAGAGTAGCCCTGCTGACACCATAACAACACATAAGCATCACCTGGGCTTCTGTCCAGAATATGGTGCAATTTTTGGAAAACCCTTGAAATGTATAAATAATATCCTCAATTCGTGAAACTGAAATCAGCAAATTTACCATCACTGCCATCTAGTGGCTGTAGATAGACAACCTCAGTTTTAAAACACAATAAACGACAACAACAAAAAAAAGATAAAGGCAAGTCTGTTTCTATCTACAGGTTTATCTAAAAAATTTAAAATATCATGAAAAGGTTTAATTTTTGGTCACTCATTTGAGAAATTGAAACCCAAATACTATATAGACTCATTACATGGAGAGTGAATAATTTCAAGCCTCTATTTCTTGAAATTTTGATGATAACATCTTACAGATTAAGAAAAGCCAGAATTCAGCAACTCAGAAAATTAGAATATTAATCATATATATATTATATTACTCCAGATCACTCAAAAATATATATTTTAAACAGAAAAGTCAACCCTTTAAAAGGTTTCTGACCTTTTTCCAAGTTTCCTCCCACCTTTTCTCCCCATTTTTACACATTTTTGCCACTTTAAACATATTTTAATGGCTTTCTCTTTCTGTTTTTGCCACTCTTCACCACTCAGATTGTTACTCTTGAGTCGTTTTCGACAATTTACCTCTTTAGTCAAGCTCCCCTTGTTAGTATCTCACAGGTTCATTATTTTTATGGTCTCTGCTTTATTTCCAGACTGCAGGAGCAGGTAGTGAGCATCCCTGCAGGCAGGAGGTCTAGTGTCTCTGGGTTAAATCCTCAGATCAGTCTCTTTGTTCTCAGACATGAGGGGGAATTACAGTAATTAGTCTGATGACAGGGCCCAAACAAAGCCTCGCACGGAGCTCCGAGGAGGATCAGGAGACTTTAACAATGCTTTAAACCTCCACATAAACTCCACCTCTCAGTTTGAAATGGTAATCTCACATTTAGAGTCTGCTCAATTTTAGATTAAGTCGACACAGGAGGTCTGTCTAACCTTTTCTTAGTTTGACAACCGGAGGTAAACAAACTTCTTCTTTTTGGGACTTTTCTAAAACTGGGGTAAAGCTGAGTCACAAGAGAAGCAGAGCACCAACTGCACCCTGAGTTAGAATTAAAGAGGAGAGACCCAGAAAAACAGCAGTCCAGTCTGACAGGCTCCTCCTCTCTGCAGACAGATGGCTCCCTGTAGCCACCATCCACATCCAGAGGCCCCCATATAAAAAATATATCCACCCACCCTAAAAACCCCTCAAGGATCCAGATCCACTAAAACCTCTCTGTCATCATCCCCTCACAAATCCTCCGTTACTAAATTCTCAGTCCTAATTTCACCCCCCCTGTTTACCCAGAGTGCTTTTGTTTGCTGCAGCACGGATCATGAGTCTGTTTATTGAACACATAAAAAAGCTACTTCAGTGGACGAATTTTGTCCTGGCAAAAGAACCCTGCTTTAATTACATGATCTATAGAAAATGGATCATTCTACACAGGCATTTTCCATCAACTGTTTGCAGTCTCTATGAAAATATTTTGATCTGGAACTTGGAAAGAACAACTAAGACAAGTGCAAACTTCTACCAAACAAATATAAAAGTCAGTACAAAACATTTTCTGGATGGAAAAAAATGGACAAGTGCAAACAAGCCGATAAATTGAGTATAATGAGATAAAACCTTGTTTGAGTAAAAATAGAGTCCATGATTTGATTGGCTGTGAATGTTGAAGGAGCAGAAAACTTCATCTCGCTCTCGTCCAATCACAGCATCACCCAAAGAAGAAAAAAGTTTGAGATTTCACCATGAGTTCAGACAGTTTTATACAAAGAGGCAGGTTGTCTCCTGTTTTTGATTTAATCTGCAGCTGTAGGATATGTATGCACAGAGAACTGCTTTTACATAAGTTGCTCCCACTGGGCCTTTTTTTTTTTGAGTTGTGTCTGTGTTGTGTAAGAATGTGTCTCAGTTTCTGGACAGCGATGACATTTCCCAAGTCTCTGTGTTTGTACTGCCTCTTGATACCTTTTCATTCTCACACCTTTGGCGTTGTTTCTTTGACTTTGTAACTGCACGTCTGAACACATCATGGGTGAAAGAATAAGGTGCTGAAAGAAAGAAAGACAGAATGAAAGAATCTAATATCTATGACTATCTATGTTTTGTGGACAGATCCAACCTTAAACTACAAAGCAAAAGAATATCAGCAAAAAAAAAAAAAAAAAAAAAAAAAAAATAGCTATTTGATTCAAGCAGTCTATTCAAGACTCTGCACCAGCTCTTTTATCCAGCAGCAGAGCTAAATATGTGAGTTGTGCCATGACAAGCCTGCCAAATCGCCTCTGCCAATGCCAAACAGTTTAGTACTCTAGTATACCACAATTTGGTCTGATATCAAAATCAGTATCAGAACAACTCAAGCAGATATGTCTACTCAGCCAGTTTCAGCACTGGCCTCAATAATTGTTTAGCTTGTAGTTGGAAGTCTGAACACACCACATAATCAACCGCATGTCCCTGAGAGCATATGTGGCTCTTTATCCTGAAAAACGTCTGTAAAAATAAAAAAAAGGAGACAAGAAAGGGAGACGGTGACCTCTTCCTCCGCCTGTCTCTGATGTGGAGGAGCTGTTAAATTAGATCAAGGATCTCTCCATCTCACTTCCAGGCCTGTCATCTTATTACCAGTGGAAACACCACACACAGACACAGACACACAGACAACGAGAGAGAGTCACACTTTCGAACACATGCCGCCATCTTGGCAGTGATGTCCTCTGATAAAGAGAACAGTTGTGTTTTTTTCTCTCCTATTTAAGCTTGAAAGAGGAAAATCACACTTACAAACACGCTAGTGGTACAAACAGCAATTCAACAGCTGAAGCTACCTCAGCCTCCTCATGCCACACAGACACTGTTTTATTGCAGAGAGCTTTATGATTATGCAGCATACCTTACCCGCCCTCCCTCTTCACTTCCTGCTACTGATTTCTGTCTCAGTCAGGGTCATAAACCAGGAGCTTCGTCTGATCTGAGTCTACTTTAAAGTCCGGCTGAAACTACTCTATAACTTCAACTCACAAAACTGTGTTTGGTATGCAGAGGCATTGAAGGAGTAAATCTCGGAGCATGTAAACTGAAACATGTTGACATTTCTAAGGTGTTAAAAGTTCTACTTATCAGTATCACTTTTACAGCTCACTCAATCTGGCAGATGGAGAGCACCGTTACCTGCTGGATGTTTGCTTGCATCTGGTTTGCTGTGCAACTGTGCAACACAAGATGTGCATATGTTAGCAGGTACAGATATGAGCTTCAAAGCAAACAGATTACACACTGCGGACTGACTGTACTGCTTTATGCAAACACAAGTAAAAGATGAAATATTTAGAGATTGGTGACTAATGGTGAGATTTCAGCCACTTAGTTCTTTCTGCAGTTTTCTTGACCAACAAAACATAAATATTGAAAGAACCGCTCAGATGTCGATCACAACAACTGGGACGTCCTCCCTGTTTAGGGGTCATTACATTATATTCAAAGCCCATACCCTGAATATTCACTCTCCTTTTGACTTGAGGAATTTGGGGTTCAAACATATCAAAGGAGTTGTTTCATAAAATATTTCAAGTGGTGAAATTTCTCCTTTAAAGTCTGTTGTTCGTCTTGCAGTTATTTACAGCAATTTGAATTATCTGTGAATAGTTCAAGCCATGACTATTAGACAATGATTCCTGTTGAAATGAACAGAAACATGACCCTGGACTTAAAGCACCAGACCTCCTAAATATCATCCTGTGAGTCAGCTGCTTTTGTACAAATAGTGGCAAGAAGGAAAAGTCTTGACAAGTTCAAGCACACGCCAACATACTCTAAATGTCTAATGACTCAATCATTTGCTATTAAAGTGGGATGGGTAGTCCTGAAGCTGTTGTTAAGAAACAGCAGCAGCAGAGTTATCATATTCCTGCTGTGTGATGAGCCAGCAGTGACCACACTGTGACTCAGCAGAGCTCCAGGCACCGTGGCAGAGCGAGAGACGAGATGTACAGTAAACGTCCATTATGTAAAACAGCCACCAGTGTTAATGCAGACCACACATACAGAGCCAAAAGGAGGGAGATGTGAATGTAACACACACAGAACAGTTACACACGACTTTTCTGCTTCACTTCCTCTGGAGATTTAACTTCATGCTCGACTTCACACAGTGAAAACAAGAGCATTCACCTCCAGACATATGGTTACTGATACTAATACATGTCACTGTCTCTTTAATGCTTCCTGACTCCACAGTAAAAATCTGAAATGCTGCTTTTTTGAAACTTGGCAGCAGAAATATGGTTACAAATTAAAACTGTAAAGGGAAAAAAAAAGTACATAGCTCTCAGAAAGTTATCACATATTTGGTGTTTGAAGGTTAAAGGTAGGGTCTGTGGGAATTTCCATCACTGTTTGTAAACACAGTATCCACACTGGGCTCAGTCCAAATTTATTTTGGTTTGCCACCACAGCTCTCAGTGAATTTAAAAGCTTAAGTTGAATCTTAAACAAGCAGAAAATACTTCATTGAAAGCTCAAAAATGTATATCAACAGAGACTGGAGGGTGTGGAGCTCTGTGAAACATTTCTCTGGTTGAGATCTGGTGACTGTGAGGACCACAGCACATGATTCAGATCATTTTCAGCCTCTTCAAAAGATGCAGTGATCCCTCCTGCCCTGCATATGCAGCTGCAGTCCATGAATTAAGGCTCCTCCTCCAATCTGTCATCTGTAAATATCAACCTTTCTAAAAACATATGTTCACTGAAGTGGTATCTGCAATTTAATGTGTTTTGACGTATGACAAAAACGAGGCTCAAAGGAAGTAGGATATCAGATATGAATAATCTGAATACCTTTTTTCCCAACTCCCTGAGGTGTGCTCATGAACAGACTGACAACAAATATTCCTTTGAAATGCAGTTTTCTGAAAGCCTTTAAAAGGCAAATTGACAGAAAGACTGATAGAAATGCCAAAATATGAAGGTCTGTGTGGCATTTAGCATTAAACTGACAACCTCTGTGTGGAAACGCTTCTCCTGCCAAAGCAGAGTCCTTTCTGAGAAACCTTTCCAGGGACATTTAGAGACTAATTCACTGATGGACACCCACTCAAGATGCTGGCAGCTTTCTTGTTCTCACCTTCTCCCATTAAAACGCTGAAACTTTTCCATCCAACATATGCTCCTCTGATTTCGCCAGCCTGAACACAACATGAAAAGATCACCCAGTCACGGTTTATTCCCGTTGCTCAAAGCCACCCAACCCCTGTTAGATTTTAGTGCATTTAGCCTGTAGTATGCTTGTTTACTTGTAAACAAACAAACACTGAAAGCTCCTGATACATTCTGCAAATGTGACCTTTCAAGCTGCTAAAAATGGCAAAAAGACGACAGCAAATGTTAAGTAATTCAAGGAAAAAATAATCAATTCTTCTTTGTTTCTCTTTTGTAAAAACGTGTTTTGTTACTTTCACTCTGCTCGATCTATCTGATGAACTCTAGATATTTTGCAGTTCAACTCTTTACTCAAAACAATGTTTACTGTTGATTTTTAAGAGTAAAAAGCAAAATAGTAGAATAAAAACAGGTTAAAAACAGCATATGAGCTGCAACATTCTCATAACACACAGTTTAGGCCATATATCACATATTTAGATACAGTAAATCTGAAGCCATTAGATGCGGATGTATAACCTTTCAATGAGGAAAAGTCACAAATGACGTGCTTCAGAATAAAATTAAGTCATTCTATTGAATGTTGATACAGTCTGAAGACAGAGTTAACATTTCTTTTAGCTTTCAACCCTCAAAGTGTCTATTTTATAACATTAAAGTTTTTAATGGGTCACTATAAGCTAAGTTATTTGATTTCTTGCAATGTGTGCCCTTTGAAATTCACTCCCTTAAATGCACTTCCAAATAAATCAACAGTAATAGTGATTTATCACATACATTTGGTTCTGAAATGGGTGGTTACATCATCAATAATTTAGCCTCTGTTTGAGTTTTTTTTTAGCATTTTTTCTAAGTAATGGAGCATTTCTGCAACAACAATGAAGCAGCAACTTTTTCAGTAAATTTAAGATTTCTAGCTTATTTTTTAAACACCCAAGCTTTGTCCTGGAGGTAGAAATGTGGTCCATCAGACAGTTACCACGAGACATGCAGTGACGTGAGCTGAGGTGCCATGGGCGTACGACTAAAAACAGAAGCAGAGAATGACCACAATGAGTGGAAACACTGTCTAAAATAAAACTTTCTATCAGCTGTTAAAGGGGAAAGGAACACATGTTTCCCCAAAAGAACAACCGTACCAATATTTTCAGTCAACTAATAGTTTTTGGTTTTCTTGTGTTCCTATAAACTATAACTCCCCACAAATTTTTCGTGTGACGTTTTTCGAGAAATAACTGGTCTTGATCTGACTTAGTTGAGTTTACCACGTTTTAGATTCGGAGATGGAGTTTTGATCTCAGACTCCCACAGTGTGTGAGTGACGATACTGTCCTGTCAGACAGAATAGAAGAGGACATCGCACTGCAGGCAGACAACAGAGTTAATCAAAGTGGCAACACGCCAAGCCAGCAACTGAACACAACTGGACATGGAGGCAGAGAGACGGCTGAGTCAGGGTGTTACGGTGAGATCACTCGTACAAAAGCACAAAGATGGAGGGTTGTGGTTTCAGGAGTTTGGTACAGATGAAGGTCAGAGAGAAGAAAATGGGTGAAATAAAAGTAAAAAGAGGTTTATTGTTATAAACCAGGATTAAAAGTGGGGATTGACCAATATGGATTTTTTAGGGGCGATGCCGATAACAGTTTTCCAACGCCCTTAGCTTGTGACCGATACGGGCTGCTAATTTTCTTGGGCCAATATTTGGGGCCAAAACTACTTTTGCTCCCTCAGTTTACACTATAAAAGTGACACAATGATGTTACAGGTACAATTTTCGACGTAAGGAACATTTATTGAACTATATTTAATATTAGAACAAGACGGAAAAGAATGGTAGAATGTGTTGTAGACAGTAGGAAAAGCTTAATCTTTGTTAAACTTTATCAAACACATTTTCATATGGTTTTTGAAGTTGCTTCACTCTGCAGTCTGCAAGCAGGGGAGGAGCAAGGCATGGTTTGCAAGTGGTCTTTAAAGTCTCCTAGCAATGCAGAGCTGCCTGTGGATGCCTGTTTGTAAATCATGCTGGGGAAAAATATATTGGTGAGCCCACCCGCCTAACACAAAAAAATTTTGGACAAGTTATTCTGTGCTGTGTTGCTATATTTTACACAAATGTGCTAAACCAGCAGGGAATAATTACAGTTTTTAAAACAAGAGTTTGGTGCCTCTCAAGAAAGCAATGTAATAGCAGTTCTTACACCAGCGTAAAAACTCTTCGCTCATCCTGCACAACAACAATGCTCATTGTCAGAACTTGTTGTGCCAGTAGTTTGACAGTCTGCAGGAGTGTTGTGGACAGTGTCCAGGGGAAACCCTTGAGGCATCACGAGGAGGAAACAATCCACCTTCAAAGAGCATATTCTGCATTGTCTTTTAGAAACCATGAGAACAAATGTGCTCTGTAGTGAGAGGTGAGATAAGGTGTAGTCGCCTTCAGCAGCCAAATCTATCCTCACAACTTGTAATTCTCTGTTCTTTGAGTTCTTTCCAATCAGCTGATGTTTTAAAATAGTGCAAAGAAATGTAATAATGCACTGTTTGTGCTCTGCAAGTTTTCTAGTTATGGACTAATAAAATCAGCAGGTTGTCAGTAAAAGCTCCAGAATCCTGTGAACAAGCATTGCACCAGAATTAAAATGAGTATGGACTGAGATTGATACTGATTGATGTGTAGGCATTCTCCTAACTGATTACACGGTCTTCAAATGATGCAGAAACAATCACAGACACTTCAAACTCAGTCTCAATGTACACATATGCTTACTTCAGAAGTAAACTTTAAATTCCAATCCACTCTTCACAGCTTTTCCACAAGTTTACCCCACTGCTGGATATAAGATTACTGTAATCTTTCTCAATAAAGACAGTTCATAAAAGCTTTTCCTGAGGAAGTGCTTGCAGTATACTGTAATCAAAAAGCCATTTGCCACAGTCTTGTAAGTAATAACCTATTGCCTCAATGTTTTCTGGAACGGACAACAACAAAGACCACGGCTTTGATTTTAGGGCAAATCTTCTGCTTCATTCTTTGCACTACCAACCACAAAGCATCAACAAGACCTCTGGATTAAGCAACGCAACACAGAAAGACTTACAGGACATTGAGCTCTGATTGCATGGATTCATAAAGAGACCAAAGAGTCTCTTTGAAAAGATGAGTGAAGAAAGAAGTGGGTGTGTAGTTTGAAAAGTGGTCTGTTGTGTTGTGAGGGGCATGTTGCTTCAGGAAGCAGTGAGACGGTAACAGTTTGTCCTTGCTGCAGGCTTTTATTTGTGCATCAGTCAGTAAAATGTGCTCCAGTGACACCTTCTTGCTCGAGGATGTTGCATCCTGCTGTCCATGTGCTCCTCTTGAGCACGACACATGTTTGCAAGATAAAAACTTTTAGTGAAATCCTGGTAAAGTGTTCCTAAAATTTAAGGAGTACTCCTCTCCACTTGATTTCTCTTTGATCCGTTCTTGTCCATGTCGCCCCCCTGAAGCTCTAACACCCATATCATGTTATCAATTTGGCCATTTGTTCTGCAGAGTCAGCAGAGGAAGGAAGCCACTGAGCGGGGTGTACAGCTGATGTGCTCTGTCATGGTCCAGTGTTAGCGGTGTGGCAGAGTGCTGCGTCATGAACACAAGCGTTTGTTGTGTGATACAGAAATGTCCTTGTTGCCTTAATATTAAGGGGAAATGTGCTGCAAGGCTCATGAAAGACTTTTTTTCTTTCAACTACCAAAAGGGGAAAGAGAGGAACACAGCTGATGAAGGTTGTACACAAACAAGAGTTAGCAAACATGTTAAAAATACTCCTGCTGTGATTGTGAAATCTCTTCAAAATCACAAAGAGGAGATCCTTTATTTTTCGTAATATCTGAAAGACATTCTACAACTTTCTGGTTTGACATTGTCATATTGTATGAAACATAATAATTGTATGACAAACTGAACGACAGACCATCAACTCTCATGTTCTACAAAGTAAAATCCTGTTGTTTTATTTCCCAATAGAGAAAAGTTGCAAACAAATGAGGAGTTCACAGTTACAAAATCATCTATCTTTGTAAGAATTTTACATTAATAGACATTCAAAGGCCTGTATGATGGAGAAAAAAGTACTCTCCTGCCCGTCACTAAGGGCAGGCAGAAGACGCTGTTAACAGCCTTGAAGGACATCAATGCCATGTGCACAGCTGTCGCACAAACAGAATTTCCTTTAGAGTGTACAACTCTAGAAAAGAAGATGCAATAAAAACATTTACTTTAACTCGAGGCCGACTGACAGGCTGTTTGAAAAATTCAACAAGTGTCGTAAGAGAGGGAAAACCTGAGAACATAGACTGAGACACTAAAAGACAAAGGTAAAATATAGTTCAGTCTTTCCTTGACATCATTATTATTTTCTACCATGTTTGAGCAAAGGTATATCTTGGAATTTATTGCAAAGCAGCTTGTTTTTCATGCAGAAAACAATGCAAAACACAACTTTACGATCCAGGGACTATTTTTTCAAACAACAAAACGTTCCTTCTATCAGCTTTCGACTGTTTATATTGCTGTCAAATTCTATGCATAGATTACAGAAACTACTCAGCAGATTTCACGTGTCTTTCTTTTGCATGTGTGTGATCATACAATATTTACAAAACAATCTAAGTAACAACCAGGTCTGAATGTCAGTATAAATACAGTTGGTATTAAGGGGGTGCCAATCGGATACTGTAATTTAATATTTGTCCGATATGAATAAAATGAATATCTGACTCTATCGGCCTGCATCTCATATAATCTAGTCCATTCCAATGCTATATGGTATGTATAGTATGTATATAAGTTTATGATAATTCAAGGTATGAGTGATGGATATCAAGTTTTATTGTATTCTGATCTCAATTGTTTCTTTGAAAAATATCACGAGCCTGATGACCTCTCACAAAATGCAACTTTTGGATTTCAAAATAAAAGTACACTGAACCAGACTTGCATGCAACATAACAGCAACTTCATTTCCGGACTGTAAAATAACGACAGTAGAACTAAATTTAGACCCTGATCCCTGTGTTGGATACACGCTGACTCCGTCCAAAAGGTTCCCCGTCCCTGAGGAAAGCTCCTGCGGCAGAAACAGCTCCTGTGGCTAACCAAGGACTCGAAGCCAAGCGAAAAAGAAGCAAAATATGAGATGTGTGTACTATCCGAGTTGTGTAACTCATATTTCAAATGGGAGGCATTTAAAATCTAGACAGAATGACACAGCACTGCTCAGGCAGAAAAAGAGCTGAGGGGTGACAGAGTTCAATACAGAGACAGACAGGAAAGCTAGAGAGCAAACATGAGGGTTTAACATACAGGAAAAAAAGAGGGCTTTAAAAATATACACTCCTGCATTTATACATAATAATCCAAAAGAGGACTGGAGCTTAAAAAAGTGTTGATGTTTATGGTTTACAGATTAGACTCAAACTGTAAACACAAGTGGGACTAACAGCTTGACGACAACACACACACACACACACAGACACACTCTGACACTCAGCTGATCAATGCCTGCAGGTTTTTTTGTCAAGCACACAAAAAGACAGAGCTGTTACAGGATTTTAAAGGCCTCTTTTTCTCTGTTCTGTAACTCTTGGCTGGTCACAGTGGGGGTCAGTCAAACTAAAGCAGAACAACTTGATTAAAAAGTCTGCAAAGCGCTGTTCACACATGCTACACTCCAAAAAATGTCCAGTCATCATCCTGGAGGGCAAGTAACAACATATTAAAGAGAGATAAAAGAAGAGCAGTCGATAATTCCAGACAATTTTTTAATAAGCCTCATCAATTGATATATGCAACAATTTTCTTTCTCCTTAACTGTACAAATGGCGTTATCAGTTATCTCTATCCAGACAAAGTTGTTATTGCTCCAGTGCAGTGATGATAAGATTTACTGGCCCTTCATTCATCCCTCAGTGTGCAGTAATGAGAGTATCAGAGACAGACAAACGCAGCCTGAACACGCTCTGTTGTCTATCTCCTCTCAACATCTGCCAGCACACATTTCTGCTCATTAATTGCTAAACTATTGTTGCTGAGAGGGATTTCATATTCAATTTACAAACACAATGCTTGGAGACATCAACACGGAAAGCAGTTCCCATTTTTCAAAACAAGAGAAAATTAGAGTTGGAATAAAGAAAAAAACATCAGGCTGCATCTCTCCTGTATCACATGACCAACGGGGACCTGGGGAAATCGGGGATTGCCTCACATGCAGGCTTATCCCTGAAAAAAAGGAAAAATCCTTGAGTTGAGCAGATTAAATAAGGGAGCAGATTATGACTATGGGGTCAGCACTGCAAAGGGTCCCACCACTGGGCAGATTTCTACCAGCAGAGGTGGTGGGTCATCACGACACGGGGATTTACAGCTGCTGCTGTTGACACAAAAAGACAACATTTTCCTCAACAGGAGAGCAAACAGAGGAGAAGGAAAAAATGGGTTGAAAGGGGTGAGGAAGGTAAAGTTGGATGGAAAGAAGGAGGGAAGCAAAGAGGTAGGAAAACCAAGACTGTTGTTGTAGAACCAGGAGCTGGCAGCTTTAACACTCCCTCCCTGCAGGAGGTTCATCACTCTGTCTGCACTCCTCTTCCTCCTCTTCTTCATCCCTGCTCCACCCTTTTCTATCAACTGCTGCGTCATTTACATCATGGCGCAGCCCTGCTGCCAAGCTGGCTGGGCTGCTGTTGTGGACACACATAAAACACAGAGACAAGCAGAGTAATACTCAGCAGCTTTGCTCCTGCATGGATGTTCACTTCACAGGACACAGCTAACAAGCTTTTACAGCGTTAGCTCACAGAGGACGACAGATTAAGTTAGTTTTAATAATGTAAAACTAAAATAAAGAATGTAAATAAAGTGTTATTGAACCATGCATCCAAACCCAGCTGCCCTAATTTTGACAAACCTTGACAAACAAATCATTATCATTGTTTATCTTTTAAACTTGGCATTATTTTGGTTTAGGGCTGCAATCTGCTGCAATCGCAGGCAGTGCAATATTTCTTTAACCTGAAATGTGTCAGAATACCACAACAACAATTTAAGCAGTGAAAAGTGGTTGGATGGTAAGAAGTAGCAATAAAATTAAGTTTAAGGTGGCAATCATGGTCAAAAACCAGCAAGAATAGGGGGGAATAAGAAGAAAGTTGGAGTACGGTCGGTGACTAGCCAAAAAAAAAAGGTCCAAAATGGGTAGAAAGAAGTCACAAGTAGCATAACTGGTATTGAGTTAATGGAATTGAACATAAGTCTGACATTTGTTAAAAATATCCTTTTTTAGTTCTATGTAATATACAAATTTTTGGAGACACTGAACTATAATCATCATCATCTCATGAATCAAAGGCTTGCAATAATTCACCCTTAGTATAATGCGTCTATATGATATCTGGGTTTTACCTTCTGTAATGAGAGTACAAAAGAGATGAATGTTCTTATTTAAGATGTGTCTGTATATGCAAACAGAGTTGCTAAATTGATTTTCTAGTCTCAAAACAAATGTTCAAAAGTGGGCTTCCAGAAGCTGAACTGACAGCTCTGGAGTTTAGATACATAATCACATAGGGTCTTGGATGATGTGATTGGTAACAAAGCCGTTAAGTTTTATGAGTTTGAGTAGATAGAGATGAGTTAGATATTGACCTTGGATCAGATTAAAAGCTAAACCATCAATCAGACTGAAACTGATCCAAAAACAAAGACAATCTATTCATATAGCAGTGTTCCACAAAGCTCCATAAAGCCAAATCAAAATAGTAAATCCTCTATAAAAACATGTGTGGAGGCAGCTGTCTCATTCATAACACACACACACACAGAAACCCTGACTTAACTAAAACCATAAATCCTCACGCAACCACCCCCGCTTACTCTACAGACTTGCTTCCTCTCACACACACATGTACACACAGGTTTGTAGTGAATTGTAAACCATCAGATGTCACAGCAGGATGAGAGCACACAGCAGCTCTGCGTCACGTTGAAGGCCTCCCTTCATAAGAGCCTCCGAGCATCGGGTCGTAGTGTTGCAACGTTTCCCTTCATAAACCTTTGCTCCACCAGAGTTCACAAAGTTAACATGCTCTGGGATTAACGTTTAGCGTCAGGGCTCCAAAGTCCTTTTTCAAGCTAGAATGACTCAGGAAATGGACCTTGACGTTTGCCTGGTATGAAACGCACGTGGCTTTAAAAATGTAAACACATAGAGATGAGATAATGTTTGAAACGTGAAAAAATGGATAATTATAACATGCAATGCTTAAGGTGTGTCACTGTGTATTGTTTCATGATGAAACTGGTGATTTACAATCCTACAAACCTGCAAAAAATCCAATCCAGGAAAATGTCCAGGTGATAAATTCTGGTGTTCACACATTCTGTTTAAAATTTCTGAAAATTGCCAGTTGAGTAAACGTGTGAAAACAGCTTCCATCTGCAGTTTTCTCGCAGTGCCAAATGCAATTAACCTTTTTCTTTTTTTTTTTTTTTGTGCTCCATGTCCAACCATATTCTGTTGAATGGTTATGCACAGGACACAGGACTTCAGGCAAACAAAGGTGTGTCCTTGTAAAGCATGCTTACAAGTCATTTTGGTGTAGTCATGGTCACAACAGTCCTGCGCGTGAATATATATATATTTTTTTACATGAAATACAAAACAGAAAAGAGGTGAGAGAGAGTTAAAAGTTTGTCTGATGCAGAGAAAACAGATTCACATTTATTCAACAAACAGTTACATGTTATCATGGGACAATGGCCACTGGACTTCTTTTAGTTTATCCAACTTTGTTTTGTTTTCTGAAATTACAGTCAAAATGTGAGTTTCAAAAGGTTACCAGAGGGACGCAGGATTGTTATTTGCTGTATAACATCCTGTTGAGACGTGACACTCTCCAGCAGGGCAACAGAAACAGCCCTTTAAGAGAACAACTTCAAAGTGATCCTCAGTTGCTCAGCTGCACCCTGGAGCATTAAGCACCGGGTGTTTGAGTACCAGACAACTAATCATCCGTGCCGTCTTTGATGATGTCAGCAGGTCAGTCCTCCCTACAGATGCAGACCACAACCTGACACAAAATACTTTCTTCTGTTCTTATTTTCATATCACGTTTCCCCCCAAAAAATCACTGCGCCACTATGACTCAGCCACTAAAGGTCCAAATATGAAGCTCACACAGAACTGGTTCATGCAATATCACAACTGAGATTTATTTATGTGGCTTTATTGCTTTGCAGGACCACACTTGAAGTCACTGTTGTGATTAAAAACGCTGTAAATCTCAAAGTCTACGATCCCTGAGAGGTAGTGAGAGGGAAAGTCACTGCCATTCAACCTGGAACCAAGTAGTAATGAGCAGGAGAGAAAAAGCTATTTCATAGCAGGAAATACACCAAGACAGCCACCGCTCAATGGCTCCCTAAAGGCAGACCCAGTCCTCTACCACCACAAATCGGAGAATCACGAGCGGGGACACATTTCACTAACACTTGGAGCCGATCTGACTGAAACCCCTAGAGACGAACTGCATAATGCAGAGGAGCCAGAGGTGGCCATGTTCCTTCTGCAACATCTGGGGTCTAAATGACTCATAACAAGAAGAAGATTCAGATTTGAACATTTAGCTTGCTTAAGCCTGCGGCTGCGAGGTGGCAGTGCAGTATTAGTCCTTCTTTTGTAAGCCAGGCTTTGGTTGTCATTTAAAAGCCATGTGAGGACTTTAGAAGTAGTTTAGGGAGAAAAGCATTTCTTGAATTTGTTTTGTAGTGCTGGTGGTCACTGGAGCTGGACTGGCAAAATAGGACAGCAGAGCAGAAGAAAGGTAAACAGGAGAGTGATAGAGTATAGGCTAAAGGCTAAAACACAGATTAAACTAAGATAATGTGCATGACAACACACATCAATCATCAAATCTTTTCTACCTTGGGAGTCTATCAATAAAATGAAGAGTGAGATGACAACAACTAATAGTTCATCCCCAAAAGAAGGATAAAAACTGAAATGCTCTCTTCTGAGAGCTGCAGGGCTTGTAAACAGCCCAAACAAAATTTGGAAGAATCCCATTGGTTATCGACACCCTCAAGGATCCTTTAATTGCCTCTCTGGTGGCTCTGCTTGAGCCACTCAGCCCAGACATGACCAACAATAACATTACAGGTGGCACCAGCTTGTCTGAGCGATCACTTCAGGGCTTGTCAATCCGGAAACCAGTCCTGCCAGCCAGCATCGATCTGGTCAGTGAACCAGCTCAGCTTCCAGAGGTGGAGGGGAAACTGAAGGAGGGGAGAGGTGGAGTGATAGATGGTTACTGACAAGAGCCTAACTGGTCTCTTGGAGGCTGGGAAGTTAAGAGAAAAGACGGATGGGAGGCGAGCTGGAGTACAAATCAGATAATTTTGGTTGTTTCCATGTGGGGATTTTTGGTACAGCAGAGAAGAGGAAGAGAGGAAGGCAGAAAACCAGAAAATATCATAACAGCAAATTAAATATGGAGCTGGACAGGCAATACTTCACGTGTCAGGTAAGGTTTTAGAGAAGCTACAGACAGAAACATGCCCAGACAACCCTCAGACTATAAATATAACCGAGTTTAAGAATTGAAGCTAATCCACAAAATCATCCAAAGGAATCCACTCACTCTCTTTTCCTCAGCAGCACCACACCTCTGCATGCAGCCAATCATCAGGAGCACAAACACACTTGTCTGGAGGTGAACAAACAGCTGGAACCACGGCAGGGATGTGGCTGCTGCCACGACACGCCCAGAACGGGAACGGAAACACAGAAGGAAAATGACAACTGTATCAGGGGGTGTCCCTGACCCGCACGCATGACTCTGTCCATGGGAAATGTTGTGTGAATGAATCATTACGTGGTTGCCAAAAATAGCCTGACAACACCAAACAGTTGAGGAGACATTGGTGATCACATTTTGCACAAACACAAGTAAATCTAATCTCTGTCTTGCAAACATCATTTGTCTGAGTTCTGCACTGCAAAAAGCAATAACTTTCTTGACTCAAAATCATGAGTTACCTTTACTGAGTAATTAAAATTGGCAGAACTTCTTACTAGTTCTTCTGAAGCACTATTTTCTTAAATAATGAAGAAAGCGATTTACTGTTGTTTTGAGTGAAGCCTACTTGAATTAATCAAGTAACTACAAAGACTTGAGAAATTTTTAATTCTCATGTTGCATTGCAGCCGTTCCCTCCTTAGTCACAGTTGCAATAATCGGTCTGTTTTTACATTAAACTATTTTCTGAACTGAGCCAGAAAACTTCCAAACAGAAGACACCACCCCCCTCCTGGAAATATTTTCTTCTCATGCCTAACTGGTCACTTTGTCCTTCGCCACTTTGTTTCCTAATTTTCCTGCACACTTTAGCCCCTCCAAGCTGTTCAGCAAAGCTACAGCTTTAAAGTTGTACTCAGAATGTCTTTGTGATTTGTAACCTAATGGCTATCATCACTGTGAGTGAAGAGGAAACGCAGTGGCCATGAGATCCTGCTGTACACTGATATATCATGCTGGCAGCACAGGTTGCCTACACTCTGGTTTAGACCATCCGTCCAAGCTCCAACGCACAGTATCATACTGTAAGAACTATATGAAATACAGTTCATGCACCGTAAAATAACCTAAAAATACTAGCACCCCTGCGGCCAGCATTTTACTATTATATTACAGGGAAATTTCCAGTGTCATAAGATGTCAGTACAAAGTCACAAACATGTAACATAATTTATCAATCTGAACCCAACTACAAGTAGTCAACAATAATGAAACTAAAGTTACTCCTACATGAAATCTATTTCCCTTGACTGAGGTCATAAGGCCATACTTACTTAACTTTTTTTAACAGCATGTTTTTTTTTCCAGTCAAGATCACTCATTGCGGTTTAGTGTACAGGGGCTGGATAGTGTTGATAGTGATAGCAAGTTAGAGCTCCAAAAAGTTAGAACTATCCAAAAAGAACCACTATTCACTTCTTTTTATAGGATGCATTTCGGATATAATTGCATCCTCTAATGTTTGAGCAAAAACAAACCACGAACAGCAACGCAGTACGAGAAGAATGTTTGTCAGAGAAAGTATTCACCATGAGACCTTTCAGAACCAGCAAACGAGGTCAGATCCATTTAAACCTCTTTCACTGCATTTCCTAAAATCACTTGTCTGACTTCATCCAGCCTTTTCATTACTATTTCTCTCATGCATGGAACAGACTTCTGAGAAAACACAGAAATGCAACACACATTATAATTTGCGACATATAGAAAGACAACTGCACTTTAAGTCTCCTCTGTCCTCGCTGAGCCACAGTATGTAGGGCATCAGGGGCAGGCTCGGCTTTGTTCAGGCAGATAGCTTTGACATTTTCAGGCCCACACTGAGCTAAAGCAGCATATCCCGACATGAAATCAGAGCTTCGGTAAACACAGCGTTCTTACTCTCATGGCAGAGAAAGCAACCTGTGGTCGGGAACTGAGAGAGCTGCTGATGTAATCACAATTCAGAGTCCGATAAAATTGTGCAGAGGATTGAACTCAAAAATAACGTACAATAAATCACAGAAGAAGAATGGGAGTCGGCTTCACGATGGAAAAGGGACAAAGATGTTGTGTGGTGTTGCAAACAGTCAGAAAAACTGGAAATCCTTCCTTCGACAAACAAGAAAAAGGCCATTATGTGGCTGCACAATGTGATGGAAATGCTGTACAAACACAAAGATTACACCGTAGTAGGTCTTTCATCTGCTGCTTTTGAGTCATATCCCAGCAGCATCTATCATATATGTGAGGAAAGCTCGCAATATTCAATCTTGTTTGGATATCTGAAAATAAAACAAAACCCAAATAGACTTTAGAATCTTAAAATGAGGTCCTGGCAAAAGATTTCTGCATCTGCCTTCTACCTAGGGACACTTTCATTTAGCTTAAACGGTTTGTTGGTACAAAAACTACAGAATCATCATCAATAATGTAGTCAAAGACACATTTGGGTCCATGCATAAAAAATGCCAGACTTCCCCTTTACACTGCTCTTCACTTTGTATCCCAACAAAAGCATAACTCACAGCTGAATGTCCTACATCACTTCAGGCATACTGCTTAGCAGACAATACTTCCTGCACTGATACACAATGAGTTTTGGCAGAAATTACCATGGGTAAAAAATATCACTTGCTAATTGAGATTTAAACTGACACCCAGAAATGCTCAAGTGGGATGATGCAGCTGTGTATCAAACAGGATTTACAGCTTTGTGGATGTGGTAACCTGACCTATGTGAAAACCTGACACCTCCTTGACCCATAATCTCTTCTGAATTTACCTTGAAGTTGCTGGAGTTGACCCAGGAGCTGGCGATGCCATCTACCATCTTGTCCAGATTTGTCTGATCCTGCTCCAGGTCGTGGGACTTCTCTTTGTCCAGAATATAATCAATGATCTCCTGTCCCACCTGCAGCCGTCGACCCATGTCCTTCTGCAGGACCTGAGCCAGGCAGTTCTCCATGCTGGGCTCCATCATCCTGGCCTGTGATAACCAAACTCTCTGGCTTCCTCAGCCTGTCTGTATGAATGAATGACTGCCTGACTGGCTACGAGAAATCCGTCAGCTCAACAAAAGGAGCCCCAGTTAGCGAGTGTATGGCAGGGTGACCCGGAAAGGGGAGAATAAAGAAAGAGGCGATTGCACAGTCTGCTTGAATTTCTATACCCGAGGACAGGCCTTGTGATTGTCCAAAGTGCTAGCTCACTAGCAAGCTAGTGAGTGTTCCCTAGAGATGGATGGATCAGGGCTTGGGGAATGGCAGCAATGCAGCATGTGTGTGTCTGGACAGCAGCTGGGGAAAGTTTACCGCTCCCTCCTACTTGGGTTCTTTTCCCCCCCTTGTCTTCTCTTGGAGGAGTCTGAGCCAAACCGCTACAGCGAGGGTAGTGGAGGTGGTTTTGGCAAGCAGCAAGCAAGGCAGCGAAGAGATGGATGAAGAGAGCTAACTTATAGCTCCATATTTAGTCCCGGTATCTGGCCTGGAGAGCCCTGAAGGAGCAGAAAAGAGAGTGTCAGTTTATAATTGCATCTCTCAATATAATTAGATCAAACTGAGTTAACTCAATACGTGAAGAAGACATTAAAAACATCTTTTCATTGGCTCCTACAGTCAAAAAAGCTTTTTATTGACTTACAGTTGCCTCTTTCTTAGTGTGCAATTCAAACGTAGTATGCATGTATCTTTATTGCCACTATTATTATGGTTGTATTTTTGAAAAGGTTTGGATATCTGAAGTGGAAAACAGTCTGATTGTATAGAAAACAATTGTCAGAGTATTGTTTTTCCTGTTGCTGGATTTATTGATTATTGCCTCTTTGAGCTTCAGACAACAGCTCCTGACTCTTTCTGCTTCTGCAGCAGTTTCTGTTTGTCCTGTTTTTTGTTTTAACATGATAATGACCCAATAAACAAAGCAAGAGGTTGTTTCCACAGTTTGGCTTGGAAAACTGGACTGGCCTGCATAGAGCCATTCAGCTCTCAGAAGGACTTGAAACCACTGCAGTACATCTTTAAGGCACCTACTGAAGAAAATAGTGCAATGTGGTGTCAAAACTGCTCTACGCAAACATTTACTGCATTCATACATTGTTGCATGTAGCAGAACATGATTTAAAAGGCTTTGCTTGCAGCCAATTAATGCAAGTGTCCATTAATTTAATGCAGACTATGGCAGCCACACTCTCACAGTGGAGAACGGTGTACTTGGTATTGACGTGTCTTTACAATGAATGGATGGTATTCAACTCCACTAATACTTCTGTGCACACAACAGGTATCAAATTAGGCTTTTTAAAGGTGCCAGTATCACATGGTGTAAGTTATAGCATCATATATTAGCCAAAAGTTTAATATTACCCGAAGCTAAATAACAGCACCTTGGATGACAAGGAAGCTAAATCTTTAGTTTTAAACATGAACAACTAAAGGAAATCTAACAAACATCTGGGTGAAACAGTTAAATCAAGGCTGTGAAGGTTGTGCCCAAACACTAACACACCCCCATCTCTGACAGCTTCAATGCCCAGCCTGACAAACCAGCAGCACCATGGAAACATAGGGGCTTGAGGGGCAGAGCTTCAGTAGCAACTCCACACAAATATGGATGTCACTGTGGAGACAATTAGTTCCACTTTTGTACAATTCAATCATATGCTGAGGGTGCTTCTTCCCTACAAAATACCCCAAGACCTTTGTGCGACAACGAGATAATCTAGCAGAAAGGAATGCTCAAACAACATTGCTATCAGATGTTGGCCTCTTGTGCTGTGAAGTGAAACGCCAACCTGTGAGATATGGGCCACAGTCAGCGGACTATGACCCTTTGGTGCAATAACTCATGGTTCTTTTTGTTTTCAGATCAGCGCAGTGTTGTTGTTGTCGGAACATTGGGTGAACATTGTTACCTCAGGAAAAACAATGAGATCAATATACTGGTTGCCTTCCATGTACATCTGCAAACATGTTTTGAATTTTAATATACATAATACAGAAAAAAGTGCTTTGGCTGACTAACGATCAATGTCATCGCATGGTTCGAAAAAAAAATGGAGCAATATTTTAATGATACCCAGTAGGGTTGTACTGTATATTGTTTCGGTGTTGTTATCCCAAAATTAGCATTCCCAATATTTATATCATGAGGTACATTATGTATTACAATATATTTGAGCCTTCCAGTTAAGTATGTGCCCTGTCTTTGCCACGGTCACATTACAAGTAGATCTAAATGAGCATCCATTTACATACTTTACCCCTTTACATGCATCAACTCACATAGTTAGAGCACTTTCTCAGCTCCCTGTTATCTCACCTGCTGTTATCAGGGTCAGGCAGAGTGATGTGTAACGTGAGTGGTTGAGCAACAAAGAGAGGGGACAGTGAATGTGGATTTGGACAGTCGGACAGTTTGCGTATAGTTAATATTATATATATATAAGGTGCTTCATTTTAAGCTTTCAGGGATACTGAAAATATACATAAAATTATATATCACAATGTATTGCAGGAAACAAAAATATTCATTTTTCCCAATATTTTTCAGCCCTACTATCTTCAGTTGTACCCAAAAGTTTACACCTGATTTTTTGGCCTTTTCTCAGAAAATATGAATGATGACACAAAATCCTTTCTGTCACTCATGGTTAGAGGTTGGGTGAAGACATTTATTGAAGAAAAAAAAAACAGTTTACTCTTTTTAAATCATAATGACAACAAAAAATTTTTTAAAAATGACCCTGTTAAGAAGTTTACACAACTCTGGTGGTTTTGGCCTGATAAATGCACAAAAGTGAACACAAATGTGTTTGAATGTCTACTAAAGGTAATAATCATCACCTGTGATCTATGTGCTTGTAATCAGTGTGTGTGAATAAAAAAATGAACAGGGTCATTTTTTAAGTTTCTGCTGTCATTATGATTTAAAAAGAGTAATAAAAAAAGAGTATATGAGCTTTGACAATACAAATTTTTACCACATAGGACTTATTGGACTGTGTGGACACCTTGTACAATTTAAGAGCTATTGGTAGAAAAAAAATCTCTTTTAAAATAATACATAATGTGAATAAATTAATGAGTAAGCATACAGCATTTTTGAACAATTATAGCTATAAAAAAACTTAACATACCAATGAGATTACTGTTCATTGTAGTATATGACTTCATCAGCAAGGAGTAGACAAGATTTGTGCTATATTTAAACTACCACCTATGACAAACCACCCCACCTTGTCGCACCAATTTGCTTGAAATCTAACACACACATACACACCCAACACACACCCCTTTCTTTTTTCACAATGTTAGCTGAGCCCCGGCTAGCTCTCAGCCACACCATCACTGTTAGCACAGACCCAGGATCACACACACACAGCTTTCACACACGTCTAACCTGAAACATGAGCGCCTCCAGTGTTTTCTCCCCTCGCTACCAGGAAGAATGAATTTTCATTGTTTGTTTTCAGATGTCTCTACGGCACCAGACAGAGAAGGTGTGTGAGGAATAAAAGCTAAGGCTAGCCCTACCTTTCAATGAAACGTCAGTTCACAGACAGACAAGCAGGCACAAAGAAGAAAATGTGACAATGAACAAATTACATTCGCGTTTTTACTCACCATATCCTGCTTCAACTCTGCTCTTCTCCGTGGTCAATAGCGATTATTTCTTGTTGTAATAATAAAGTGTACGGCCTTAAAATCTCCCCTGCCTTTCTCTTTCTCTTACTCTCTCCACCCGGAATGCTGCCTGCAGGACAAGAATGGAATCGTCGCACGCATGCGCAGTGGATCCAGGGATGATGTTGGCACTTGGAAAACTGTCGCATGGCAATGCTTGAAAAAAAAAAAAAAAAACCTATCAGTGTGTCAGAGATGATTTTTACACAGCATCCAGCGACCTCTACTGGCCAGAAAGGCTCCCTGCTTTTTGTGGCACCTTAAATTAGAGCATTAATGCAACCAGGATTTCTTACAGTTGCTTTTACATTGAGTGACCATATTCTAAAAACCAAAGGGATCCCCTACCGGACCCCTTAGATTCTGCACAAATACCCAAAGATACTCAAAGATCACAAAGTAGCTTCATACGAGATACATTTATTTAAAACATTACTTTACTTTTGAAGTGCACATTTTCTATAATGTAAACACTGATTTCAGCAAGTGAAAAATATGAAAATGAAAAACTGGCTTTTTATAGATGAAAATTTGAGATAGGATGAGTCACAATGATCTCTTTCAGGTAATTTTGACTATCTCAAAATTTTGACTCTTTAATCTCAGTATTTTGACTGTGATATCTCAAAAAATATTGGATCCATTCATCTCAAAATATTGACTTGTCTCAAAACTTTGCCTTTTCAACTTAAATTTTGACTTTGTTTTTATAATTTTGACTTTTTATTTCAGATTTTTGACTTGTAAAAATTTGAAGTATTCAACACCAAAAGAAAAACTCTCGATACTAGTCACAATCACAAGTGAAAGATGGGTACTACCCATTTGCAAAAAAATAAATGTCAAAGTATTTAGAAAAAGACATAAAATAAACAGCAGAGTAGTTTCTCGTGCCAATAAATTGTTAATAAAGCAAGTTATGCAGTTACTGCGTTATTTGTAGTGGTCTTAAACATCCAAAGTGGAAACTTCTCCTGTTACTTTTTTTCTTAATTTATGAAAATCTATGATAGTTTGTGTTAATAAAAAGTGAATCAATATTATCATCATAAACTATTTCATGTCTCAGCTCTGATACAGAGCTTTTAAGTTGAATATAAAAATAAAGAAAAATCGCAATTCTATTGAACAGTGACAATAGTCTAGTAGAAAGATGAGTTTGAAAAGCTGCTTAGAATATTCAGTGTGACCTCTTTTCTTCACAGGGCAAGACCAGTCAAAAACAATCCTTTATTTATGTATTTATTTTGTAGCATCAATTATTGGTTACAGTTTTCCCCCCTTGTATGAAATATATACCCCTGCAAATATATAGAAAATAATTCTGTTCATGCTTAAAACATTTTTCCCAGCCATTTTTCTACTTATCAACCTCTTTTCATACTGTGACATCAAATAACTTGTGAATTCCTAAATTTTACTGGCAGTGTCTACAAAAGAAGCCACACAGACACCATTTATTTTCAACAATCACATTTTAATTTCTTTTTACAATTAACCACAATTTTAGGCAATTATGTTCACAAAGAAATGAAAAAGCATTAGTGCCCCTGTATGGCACAAAGAGAAGTCTGCTCAGACTGAAATGCACATCTGGAAATGTGATAAAAGTCCAAGCACAATAGATGTTCAATGTCACAAGAACAAGTACTTACAAACGTCACACCCACATCAAGATAAAGTCTCTAACGATGAGCTTCTTTTTCAAATGAAAGGTGATTTTCACAGCTCGGACACAGCTCATTGTAAGTATGTGATCAGAAAAAAGATCACACATGATCCTGGTATGTGCATTTACTCTCTCTCAGTCTTATGAAACAAAGTCCACAGTAAAATGCACAAGTCCTTCACTGCTTTTCTGTGTCTTCATTCTCTGACCCCTCTGCCTCCTCTTCTTCATCCTCTTCGTTTTCAGTATCATCCTCTTCCTCTTCTTCTTCTTCTGAGGACTCATCATCTTTCTCTACATCTGGCAACTTAATGATAATTTCATCATCCTTATCATCATCGATGACCATGGATTTCCTCTTTTCCAGGACAGACGGGGTGCAGACTGGTGTGACGTCCTGAAGAGAGTACAGACACGAAGAGGTCATGTTATATTATTCCTGATAAATATATATATATATATCCGATAAATCCTCTAATACCTCAAGATTTAAAGTATGTAGGTACAAGGGTTTTATCACGCAGTCACAAAGAGACACACGCAATAAGCTTAATGCACCATGGTACTATGGGCACAGTTATCTGACCCCAGATCACTGAGAAACCTGGAGCCATTTTCAGTCTATGCCAATATTAAATGTTATGACAGTAAAATGTACTTACGTCACTGCATGTGGACGCATTCACAGAATCTGTGGGCTTCTTTGGAGGGACCTGAGCAGCCTGAACAAAAGAGCAGACCACGTTAAAAGAAGGCAGACACAGACAAGTATAAGAGTGTTTCTGCGATGCTATTGAGCCTGAGCAGAGCCCATTTCAAAAACATTAAGGCCAATCCAGTATCAAAACAAAATCTTATATAGTATGTATGAGGAACACTTACAAATCCAGGGAAGTCGTAGTCAATGCCATGTGCTGCCAGCCGCTTACGGAGCTTTGATTCTTTTCGCAGCAGTTTCGTTTTCATCTTTGTAAGTTGCTCCTCTGAACGTCTGCTGTTGTAACGCTTCACAGCAGGTTTTGAGGGCTTTTTAAATTCTCTCTGGGAGCCAACAAACAGCTTCTCGTGAACCTTTTCTGGTGGGATAACATCACCTGAGAAACAGAAAGAAGAAACAGAGGGATTCTTAAAACTGTACCTTCATATGGAAAGACAGGATTTATATATTTAGGAGTTAAACATTCTCTGGAATAATTTCAATAGAATCCATGTGAAAAGGAGTCGATGAAGTAAAATACTCACATTTGATGAGTCTTTCTCCCATAAGGTAATTGTTCATGGTCTCTGCAACAATCTTAGCAACTTCATCACATTCATATTCAATGAATGCATAGCCTTTGCTTCCACCTGTCTAAAAAAAGAAATAAGTTGAATGGATTAATGATGCACATTTCTCTTGCACAAATTTGCATTTTATTATCACTAATCAGGCTATTACTTCAATTTTATGTATGAATTGTCATTAATTTGGTTTTCTCTTCATCTTGTTGGCACATGGGTTTTATCACTCTGCAAATAGATGAGCAGGTGATAAGCTAAACGTGCTGCAACACTGTCGGCTCATGTATCTGACCTCAGGCCACTGTTGGACCTGAGACCATTTTCAGTATGAGCCAAAATTCAGCATTAAACTGTCAGAGAGTTGACCTTAGAAATTTGTATCAAAGCACATATAATTTGAATTTAGTGGCCATCTGCTCTACCTTTTTACTCCTGGACAGCCGCAGCCTCTTGACTTTCCCAAACTGTTCAAAGTATGATTTTAGTTGAGGCTCAAACAGTCCGATAGGGAGGTGACCGACGTAAACCACTCCTGGAGTCAAACTGGGCCCCTGCTAAAACAAATCATACAAATTAGAATAAGAAGTAACAACTCAAACATTGTGTCATATCACATCATTACACTTACCAACCTGAGTACTATTTCCAACTGTCAGACACCACAAAGTCTGCATTTTCAGTTTTTGTTGACATGATCAGAGGTTAAACATTATGGCTTACTTTTAATCTGTAATTTTTGTGCATAATAACACTACTCAAACTTCTTCTCCTTCATTTACCTCCTCTGCTTCTTCTCAATTTCAACTTCTATCTCTAACACTAGTTTTTCTGCTTCTATTTTGTTCTCCCATCTTTTTGGACTTGACATTTCTTCAACTTTTCAAATAGGCCCACTTCTGCCCTTAAAAAACGTAAGACAAAAATCTGGGTTTGTTGAGATTTTTTAACCCACTGAAGACAGAAAATTTGAAATCAATAGTCAAATTAATGAGATAAGTGATAAGTGAGATGAGAAAAGTACAATCAACTTTTTAACTCAAACTTTTGATTTTTTTTTTAACTCAAAATTTTTAATGTAACTCAAAATTTTGACTCTTATCTTGAAACTTTGACTTACTATGGAGGAAAAAAAACCCTGAAAGCCAGGTTTTCATTTCTATCATTTTACTAGTAGAAAAGGGCATCCATGACTTAATCTACGTTCATTTTCATCTTTGTTTGCCTTCTTTCAGCATTACAACGCATTTAATGCAAGGAAATGCAACTTCTCGAGCAGTGTTTAATAATCGTAGGATCTTTATGTTTTAAGTCTTTAAGTTAAAATAGACTGTAAAATCTGAGGTGTGAACATGGATTGTGTCGAAGAGAAGTGTCCATGTGTAAACCGTAAGCGGCTGAATTTGTGGTCTATATTTATTCACAGCACACACTTCGACGGGTCACGAACCATAGTTTATCACCTTTTACCGGTTGGGAGAAGAATATTAGTTACTGCTGTCTAAGAAAGTCGTAAAATCTCCCTTCTTCCAGGGCCATGATGAAAATCTCACCTTGCTTGTTTTTTTCCTCTTCTTCACTTCTTGAACCTTCTTTTTGAACGCAGTCTCTTCTTCTGGGTTTAAAGCCAGCAGCTCTTTAGGAGCCGATTCAGCTTTACTTTCAGCCATTCTGATCACAAAAACAGAGTGGCATATACTGAAAATGTGACAATAACACCAGCAGCTAAGTTTCCACAAACCACGTTGATCGCTTCCTCCGGTTTCCCATGTGGTGGAGGCCAAACAAGTGCGGAAAGAAGGTTTGCTTGGGTGTTACTAACAGCAGACTGGTGTGCACAGCGCCCCCTCCGGCAGGAAAGACTAACTGCAGGTAAATACCGGTATTGCATTAACCCTCTGATGCATAAATTATGAAAGTCAGTGTCAGGATTATAAAATATAAAACAGTGTGAACTTAATGTAAACATGACTTATTTTTTCTTTGACTTCTTTTCTTTTTTTATGGTAATTTCATTAATAATCCTTTTTTTCATGTTTTGCGAAACATTTTCACTCTCTATCATCCATTTTAACACTAAATAAGTTATAGTTTATAAGCTTTTTCACCCTCAAATGTTTATCTATACCTTTTTTAAAAATATATTTGTTTGTGGAAAAAATTGAAAACATTTTTTTCAGGCCCTAAGAAGAATAAAAATATCTTGACACAGGCTAATATGAATTTCCACCACATGAGCCATTGAATTTAGGATTAAATAACTTTAAAACAGGTGTCCACTGTAGTGACCACTATGCACCACAGGGTTAAATAACGGACATTAACACTTATAATTCTGTTTTTTCGAACAATATGTAAGTTGTATATGTCTTACTTTATCCATTGAAATTATTTTGATTCAGTGTGGATTCTCTTGATTTTCATGTTTCTCTACTTGTTAATTATTTTGAATCTTTTTCTTTTACTTATCAAGTTGTACTGATATTGATACTGTTCACATAATAAAAGAAGTGTGTCCAAATTGATCAAAAATACGCATAACCACTGAAACTAATTTTCTGTTCATGAATGAAAGTAAATAATTAATTCAATCAGAAAATGAACAATCACTTTTTTCTGCTTTTTTAATTTCAAGCACCAATCAAATATCAATATTAATATTTTAGATCAATCCATCTAACACAATGATATTCTAAACCTTCGATTGATATACTGATATCTTTTATCCTAATGTTTATACTCCATTCAACATCAACCATGACACTCAATTTACCCTCTGGGACACATGAAATACTCCAGGATCTGGCTCTGATCCAATATCTGAGAGTCACAATGGCTCATGTGTCTAAGTAGGAAAGCAGTAAATATTACCGAGACTAAAATCAATGACAAATTCAAGAATACACAAGGATAAGTACGTGTTTGTTACTTTGAATGATATCAACAATGAAGAAAAGAGAAGGAGGGGCAGAGGAGGGGCCAAGAGGGTCAAAACAAGAGGGTTGAGTGTTAACGTGAAAAATAATGAGGTGAGACAGAGACAGAGACAGATCAGATCCCCACACACTCACACACACACAGAGCAACCGTGGTGGTTCCTAGCATGGAAACAAAAATCATCTACTTCACTGTGAATGGAAAACCGGAGCAGGCTGAGTTCCTGGTGGATTGTCCAGCACAGGATGTTAAAGGTAAGAGCAAAGATAAATGTATTTCTGAAGTTCTTGCACTTTTAACAGAAAAAATGCCTGCATTGTGTGCATTATTTCACACATATGTATTTCTCTCAAGTACAAATTCATATCTGTGTATGTGTTGGAGTGTTTATTCTCAAATTTAATCTTAATTATATTAGCCAAACCTCTTAAACCTATTTCATGAAGACATACTTATTGTAAAAGGGGTTTGTTAAAGGCAAATGTCAGAATTGCCAAATAGAATCTGAGGAAAACACATGTTGTACTGGCTTTTTTTTAGAAAATAACTGATTAGAGTGTATGAATCAGCTACAACAGAAGACTCTATGACACTCGCTTGTGTAAGTGTTGTAAAGGTTGCCGGGGCTACACACACAGGTGCAGCTGCCACTGACAGATACTCCACTTGTCACATCCGCTTGTTCAATGTCAGGTAAGGTCAGTGAGGCAGAAAAAATGTAGGTTATTAGAGGCTCATGTGATCATGAATACAGTTGGGCTCAACAGAACAAAACTAAATTTATTCTGTAGTGGCAAAACTTGAGACAAGGTTAGTAAGACACACAGGATTTCAAATTTAATTTTGAAAAAGGAGCCTTGAGAGTAAGTGGAAGAAAAGGTCGGCTTTTATCCTGCAGAGTGTGAGTGACTTTATTTAAGATGAGATGTGCAGGCTTGACTTGCACAAGGGTTAGTTGATCAATGCCAGGGATGACAAACAGGAGGGAATGTATCCTGCTTGTCTAATTTCAAATGTGCACACAACTTTAGGGAGTTCAGAAATATCTTTAAGTTTAATTGACCAATATTCGTCCTTAATTTTTATAAATTGGAGACTACCATTGAGTCAGTTTCCATATAGTCCTATGTAGGAGTTTTACACAACCTGGCAATTAAAATATATATATATATATATATATATATATATATATATATATATATATATATATATATATATATATATATATATATATATAAATTACAGTCCTGAACTGAAAAGCTTCATCAAGACCATGGATCATTAATTCAGAAGTCAAGATTTGATATAGTTTCATTGTCAATTTCTGCGATATGTGTGACACATACAGAGGATTGGAGGCCACAGTGCTACAATACACATTAAGTATAACTGAGAAACAACAGAATGAAAATTAGGACTCTACAGATTAAAGTATAAATTGAATGTAAAAACGTAAAGAGGAAGAAATATTGTCCAAAACTAAGATCGTGCAAAACAAAAAAGTAAGGGCACCGGTGCACATAAGAGTAACATTTTTTTCTACATTTTAGAAACAGCAGTGTGGAATAACATGCACAAATTAATCCTAATGCTGCTTAAAGTGGCTAATGCTCATTGACCACATTGCTGAACTTACAACACCACACTATGGTCATCTGTGCAGTTATACTGTACTCAATGAAAACTTTATAGCATGTCCTCACAAAGCGCGAAATACATGATGAGTCTTCCTCTCCAGATCTGTTCCGCGCAGCAGCAGAGGCAGGACCCCACGATATCCTAAAGCTGTACAACCCCAAAGGCAGCATCATCAATATATCCCAAAACCTGGAGCCCAACAGCCCGAGCTGCAGCTACAAGCTGGAGGTGGTGGCTGCAGAATGCAACAGTGAGCCGTTAGGTATCTTAAGGTTTTTTACAAGCAGTATCACTGTGGTTCAGCTCACTGACAATCTACTGATAGTTTTCTTTATGTCTGCTCATCTCAGGTGTGGAACTTGCTGGTGCACTCGGATTTGACCTCTCAGCCATGGAGAAAAGGTACAAAAGTTTAACCTCAGAGATTCAGGGTTTACTTTTGAGGAAGAGGTTGTTAGGAGAAGAAGTTTAAAAGTAAATATTGATTTGTATCAGCTGTATTAATTCAGACTGCAGGGCCTGGAGAAGAAGATCCTGATGGAGGCCGGTGAGACTCCTGCAGTCGTGTATGAGATGAAGAAACAGGTGGATTCATTTCGGGAGAAACTAGAGGTGCTGAATTTTACTGCACTGCTTAATCTGACAGAAACAGGAGGATGTCATGTTTGAAGCTGTGTTGTATTCAAGTTAACTCCTCTGCTAGTTTATTTACCTGGAGCTTCCAGGGGTTACCAGTATGAAAGAAGCACAACGAACACTCTAATAAGATTCAGGGTCTCCTCAGTGATAAATCAGATAAAGGAAAATAATAATTTGTAGTTAAGATTACTGGAGGTCTCTGGTATCTGTTTCAGAGTGTGGAGCACCTGAGCTGGCTGGGATTATATAAAGATCTGTCAGAAGGAACACACAAACCCTCCCCATTCTACCACAAGAGATCTCTGCACAAAACCAGGAAAGAGTGCGAGCATGTACGGGAAAAATTTCTTCAAATGAGGCATGTTCACTGCAGAACTTATGGAAATCAGAGAGTGCCTTTCAAAGAATTTTGAGCATCAATTAATGATTAAAACTTATTTTTCAGCTCTCTGGAGGTATCAGAGGAAGTGAGGCAGTACTTAAAGACTCCAACCTTTGATAACTGGTAAGTTTGGTCTTGGTTTGTATAAATTATTTGATCTAATCTCACCTGTATCTCTGTGCAATTACTGATGAACAACAAGTGAATCTGTTTCCTTGGAGAACAGCCAATCAGCCAATGACAGGCATGTCCAGCAAGCACCTCTGATGTGATTCTGAAGGGGATGTGAGCCATTAGTCTTTTCTTCTGATCGCCACACTCATTTCAATATGAAAAGGTCCGCAGAGAGCTCACTAATCAAAAGATGGTCTCTATAAAAGGATTAATTAACTCGAAATGTTTGAAGAGGGCTTCATGGGGAAGAAGAGATGCTGCTTTCAGTGAGGCTTAGCAACCAATTAATTTGTCCAAGTGTACAACCAAAAAGATTGCAGTTGATACAGTGACGCAAGAAAAACACTCATGAAAGGTTACACAATGACCCAATCATCACAGCCAGTGAGATGTTGTTAGGTCGATCTTGGAGACAACCCTCTTCAACAATAGATGCAACTTTAAGGGTTGTTTGTATCCAAGAAATACAGAGCCAGACAAACTATATTTGGACAGAGACCAGGAGGAGGCATGGATCAGCCTTTTTTAAAGTCACTGTGTCACTTTTTTTTTTTTTTTTTAATAATCTAACTCATTACACACAAACTGAAAAAAAGATCAAGGACATGACCGGAAATTTTCTTTTATTGACTTTTTATGGTTGTATCCACAAAAGCAGAGTTGAAATTTCAATGAAATGCTCGAACTGTGTGTGTGTGTGTGTGTGTGTATTTGTGCATGTGTGTTTGCAGGCAGTGGGAGGACGCAGAGATCATGGTGCTCCTGCAGGTCATGTACACAGATTTAGATTTCATAGCTATGTTCAACATCGAGCCAGAGGTGCTGCAGCAGTTTTTGTTTGAGGTCTACCGGAGATACAACAACATCCCTTTCCACAACTTCAAACACTGCTTCTGTGTTACCCAGATGGTGAGAGTGCATGTGTGTGTGTGTGTGCAAAAGTTTAAACAGGATATGTTAGATATTTGCAGGATTACATTTCAAAATATGAGCATAACTCTTGCATAGAAGTGTCCAAAATGTAAGTTGGTAAATGTTTGATATTGAAACTGAGCCAAGAATATTTGACTTAAATTCATAGAGATGTTTGTTTACATGATCCATCAGTGTTGTGCTCACTGCTTGTTCATTACCCAAATGTTTTTCTCTGTCCAGATGTATGGTTTGATCTGGCTGACTGACCTGAGGAGTCAAATGGACAGCACCGACCTGCTCATCATGCTGACCTCTGCTGTCTGCCACGACTTGGACCACACAGGATACAACAATGCATATCAAGTACAATTGAAGTCTTGATCAGTCTACAGCTGACCATACAGACGATGACTTTAAATCACATTTTTGTCACACCTAACCATTTTCCCAGATAAATGCTCGGACAGAACTCGCCCTCCGCTACAATGACATCTCTCCACTGGAGAACCACCACTGTGCCGTGGCCTTTGAGCTACTGGAGAAGGTGAGAATTAAATCTTTTTCTTTAGACTCAAGAAGTTTGAATTGAACCTGCACAAGAACCAAGGATAAGACGGAGCAAGTGATGTTTACTATTTTGTAGACAGAGAGCAACATCTTCAGGAATGTCTCCATGGATCAGTACAAACGGATCAGAGAAGGCATCATCAAGTGAGATCACATTTTGCTTTTCTCTAGAACAGCATATTATCTCTCAATATGAAAGCCCCAGTGTGAAATAATGGTTTCTTGTTGTCTGTTGGCATGCTAGTGGAAAAAGTGACATACAAAACATCTTTTCTGATCTTGTCCTGTACTTTGCAGATGCATTCTAGCAACTGACATGACAAGGCACAATGAAATCCTCAACAAGTTCAAATCCATCCTGCCAACGTTTGACTTCACCAACAGGGACCATAGAGATGTGGTAAGAGAAGCATACAAAAAACTGTTGATTTTTCACAATTTAAAAGTCTCTGTATCCTGAGTGAGTTATTTCAATTTGGAAAGAACTCAAACTAGTTGAACCATATGAGCTTTGTCAGGTTTCTTCTTGTTTTACTGTGTAACCATCTGTTACCTTATTGTTCCCACTGTACGTGCAGCTGATGATGATTCTGATCAAAGTCAGCGATATATCTAATGAGGCGCGGCCCATGGAGGTGGCTGAGCCCTGGCTGGACTGTCTCTTGCAGGAGTTTTATAACCAAGTAATTAATCCCTTATGTATTTTTAAGATATCTCAAAATGTGGCAGCTCCAAATTAAAAGCTGCTAAATCATGTAGGATTGATTCAAATTCAACAGGCATACTGTGACCTTATTTCATTTGCCTAATCCCAAATTACATACAATAAAATACATACAATAATGGGCAATTGATGTCTACAGAGCGACAAGGAGAAGTTAGAGGGTCTTCCAGTCACCCCCTTCATGGATCGGGACAAAGTCACAAAACCTTCCTCTCAAACAGGCTTCATCAGATTTGTCCTTCTGCCTCTTTTCATTGAGCTGGCCAACCTCTTCCCCTGTCTCGAGGTAATTGTCTCCAAAAGATTAGGATATATCCTCAACACTAACCCCAAAGATAATGTGCTCACTTTGGTTTTGCTTATTCTTCTGCAGCAACACATCATCAGCCCAGTGAGAAAAGCTCTAGATTACTACACAGAGATGGAGAAAGCCTTAGAGAGAGAGAAACAGAACCGTGCTCAGAGCGAGAATTCAGCCAAGAGTAAAGAGACAGGTGTGGGTTCACAGAGCAGAGCCAACAGCCTGACTGATGCTGGACCCGAGAACCTGACGCATAATAAACCATCGACGACCTGAGCTGGACATCTTCATCTGAGAGTTACTTAATTTAAACCACACAAGTCTTGATTCTATTTATTTGCAATTCACAAAGAAAAAAGTTCAATAAGGTCTAATTAGTTTAAATATATGCATCCTTCAATTAATGTGACAACAAGAAGAAAAATTTCTAAACAGTCCAGCTCCTATGTCCAGTTTGTTAAAGCTCTGGTTGTATCTTCATTTTTCTCTCACTGTAGTGCAATTTTGTTCAGCGGATTTAAAGTTTTGCACCATTTTGTTGATATATCTGTTAACATGACCTTAATTATTTTACCATTTTTGTTTTGTTCTGCAACCACTAGTGTACACATCCTCTCTTAGATGTCTTAAAGTTTAAGCTTGGGGCTTTTCTGTGACATTTGGCAACAGTGTATTGCCTCATCCACTAAATTATCACTTCTCGAAAACATAGAAAAATGTAAATTTCTTGATTAACTCTACCATAAGTTAATACAATTCCCCAAATTGCGTCCACAATGTTTGAAGTCCCTTAAAGTTGACAGCAAATTCCAAACTGTAGCCTGTAGGATTTACAGACAGTGTAGGATCATCTAATGAACAGTGGGTGTCACTATCTGGCTTCTTTCAGTGAACACACATTTTTCTCAATGACAGATTTGTATATTTTCCACCAGAGAATCAGAATGAATGAAAAGACTGTGAGGGTCAACAGTGTACAGTTTTACTGTGAATAATTACGTTTTGTTCTTTACATCAAAATCTTGACAGTTTCATCGTGACATTGTTCCCAGTGTAAATGCACCTAATCGCAAGAACAATTGATGAGCATTTTGTTTGTTTTCCTAAAAGTAAAGTTTTTACTATTAGCATGTTTACTTTGTCGTAACTCAAAATTGTCATTAATGGTTAGTGGGTTTAGCCTAACCTGTGTGTAAAAATACTTGTGTCACTCATATGTTCAGGTTTATTCAGTTTAGCTGATGGGTTTTTTTTTCTTTCTAATTTAGACCAAAGAGCTAGGCCTCAAACAGTTTCACTTTTACCTTTTTATTTATTTATTTTTTATTTTAGATATTTGGAATGGGGTTTCAAAAAAGAAAAAAAACTGATTGAGATATTGATAAATAGAGCCTTAACATTTGAAACAATCCTTGTGTCTCTGCCTCCAGACTTTGTCCTTTCAAGACACAATACATCTATATTAACTTAAAAAGGTCAAAATTCAGATTTGTAAAATTGCTTATTTATTTATTTTTTAAAATGATCAAAACAAACCATTTTTGGCACCTCGTCATGGGGGGAGCTGGAAGGGCTTGAAAGAGCCCCGTTGACCTCATGAGGATAAGTGAGTCGCTGTCATCTGTCGTGATGTGCTTTATGTGGATGATTCTATTCTAAAAGCTCACTCATAAGAGAACTCAAATTAAGTTCATTTTGGGGCTTTATTCTGCAATTTTTCTTTCTTTCTTTCTTTCTTTCTTTCTAAAAAACTACAGTGACTGGGTTATTATATGAATTTTTATTTTACATGCAATGGTAAAATATATACTTGTTAGTCCATGCAGAATAAAAACCGGTTGTACCCTGCCTCTCGCCCAATGACAGCTGGGGTAGGCTCCAGCAACCCGCGACCCTGAACTGGATAGACGGTTCAGAAAATGGATTGATGGATGTTACAACTTATTGTAGACTGTCATTTTGTACAGATTCTATTAATAATCAGGATTTATATCGTGGTTTTCTCACAATGTTTCACTGAAGACTAACTTTGAAAAGCTACGGCATTCAACATTAATACTCAATAAAAACAGCAAAAGAGATGGTTCCTATTGTGGAGTCAGATGATTCTGATCCCAAAAATGATACGAAATTCTCATTTCTAAACTGCGCTCATTCAGGTTGTGGGCGGGTACTTTAGGGTCTTTGCACCGTGCCCCCAAACCTGATTGGTTACAGCTCGGACAACGCCTTCTAACTACAGCCAATCATCGCGTTGGCACAGGACTGGCCGGTTCCGGTTCATCCTCCTTTACGCTCCACGGTCGATCCACCCTTTACTGTCCCGACGACCTAACCGAATACAAGCAGCCTGAACCGGGATTAAAGAGGGAAGGAAGCTGAAACTTTGTGTCGGGGATCCGGGTCGGTCTCGAGGGTAGACGCTGGAAGTGTTTCACGTCTTTTTCTGATTTTCTTCGACGAAGCGAAGGGAGGAAAAGCTCGAGGATGGATCCGCTGGTCGCTGCAATCGATCAGGGCACGAGCTCAACGAGGTTCCTGGTGAGTGACGTGGAACAGACGCTGGAATGTTTACTTCACGGCGACGTAAAAAACATCTTTACGTGAAAATACATCACGTTTTAGCAGTCGATTTAATAAGCAAAGCTGCTGCTGATAAAATAATTTATTAAACGACCTAAAGAATATATGTTGTAGATGATAATGATAGTAAGAACAAGTAAATAAGTGAATTAAATACCTGAAGTGCTGAGTATGGTCACATTCTTCTCATACTGTCAGTCTTAAGCAGGGAATTTTTTTGTATTGTTCTCTAAAAATATGAGGAAGTAATATTTTTGAGTGTTACAAACTATAAACCCACGAACCTGCTTTACATCCTACTGGCAAACGTTTTGCAAAAAGGTTTTTTTTTGTCCCCTTTGCATAATGTATGGAAGCCCAGTTCCCTATTTCCACCACTTCCATCAAATTTTTGGGATACAAAGTCAAAATAATGAGGAAAACAGGTCGAAATGCCTAGATATGAGGTCAAAATTTGAGATAGAAAGTGGATATTTTGAGATAAAAGATAAGATTTTGAGAATGTTGGAATTATGAGATCACATGTCAAAATTCTGAGATAGAAAGTTGAAATTTTGAGATTGTTAAATCAAGGTTTTTTTAGACAATGAGATACAAAATGAGTCAAAATTTCACTTTTAATCTCATTTTTATAAGTCTGTATAGCACAATATTTTTCCTTGCTATAGTTTTAACTTGAGCAAATGGGCTTCCATAGTTGTGTCAAATCAAGAGTTCACTTCTTTATGTTCTTCCAAGTCAAAAGTTTGTATTCAGGACTGTGGTCCATGGTTTTATTATTATTGGTGAAGTATTATTATTGTATTACTAAATTATTTACTCGAAAAGTCCATCTAAAAAGGATAATATCTGCATTAGCCTTTAATTCTCTGTTAAACCTAGTTGAGCCAGGCATCGAGTGTTCAGACATAATTGGAAATGATGATTTATGAAGAATCACTTGTGAATATTTTATCATTTGACCAATTTTGGGTTTGACAACTCTGTTATGTTTGTGTTGTTTTTTTTTTTTTTGTAAGTTCAGCTGTCGTGAAATGAGATTCATCCCATCGTAGATTTTGTAAATATGTTCACTGGTTTCTTTGGGTTTTGGTTTTAAAGCGATTGCTTTCTACACTTTCTATTCGCTGTTTTTTTTGTTGTTGAGCTAATTGGGTCTTGTTTAGAGATCCATTGTCTTTGAACTGGTTTTCCCCAAGTAGGTCAGCTGGAAGATTCAAATTTGGCACTGGAGACGGCAGTTCAGTGGTGTGTGGAGGGAAAAGTTCGGCTTGTGCTTAGATTTTCAAATAATTTACTGCAAGGATTTTTAATGCCTGGTTAGATCTTGTGAACAAATTTGATGGAGTTTGGCAGATTTTTCAGGGTATAGAAAAAACACTCAAAAGGTAATGGGGTTAGTGATAGACCCTTCTGTAAATCCTCAGTGTTTTAGAGATAAAATGTATTGTTTTAGACAGTGGTGTCTGGTTGATTAACTGTAATCAATGCAAAGGAAAATCAATATCGTTTATTCAAACCTCTTTGCATGTATTTTGCGTCCATACATCAGTTTGTTCTGAAGTTCTGATACCGTCGCCTCACTTGCCTGGCTTGAACCTTTAGTGAGGTCATTTCTGAACGCTGACGTGAGGACACTTGAGTTCAGACAGAGAAGAGTCAAGTCAAACTTTAACCAGCCCGTCTTTGTGGGTCATATGCTCTGATAAGAAAAAAAAGGAGAACATGGCGTTTGTCTGAGTTGAAAATGATAGTTACAAAGATGTTCCCAGACAGAGTTTTTGTTTTTATTGCCAAGCATCACTGCAATTTTTGAGTTTCTCTGAGTAGAGTTGGTGCAGAATTAGATAGAAGCTGTGCAGTGACTTGTAATCAGTCTGTTATCATGTCCTTTTTTGGGTCTGTGCTATTTGAACAGTGAAGCAGAACAAACTTGGATCCCCTTGTGCGCAGTGACGGCGATTGACAATGATGGTGTGGAAACTTTCAAAGATTTACGGCTGGGTGTCTTTGAACATGAATGATTCACATTCTTGGTATCTTGTCAGGGTTAATGTTGCAATCATAGTCATCTTAGAACTGCGGTACTGCAACTTGCTGTTGGAAATTTTCTGTAGACAAAGTTATGTTGTTCAGGCTTGAGTCATGTGTGGTGACGTTTTGGTCCTTTTCTGACATCAGATATCCTCTTTATGATTTCAGTCACAAGATACCTTGTTTCCTTTTTTAACCAGACGGGGTGTTCCCATCTCCTGTCCAACTATGTGGCTTTAGCTGAATGTAACCTCTCTGATTTTAGTGTCAGAGGGTTCAGTGTGTGACGAAGAGGGATCAAGGTTGCCTGTGTCGAATGATCCCCTAAGTTAATGGTTTCTTGAACTTTGAATAACGTCTGCAGGTAAACTGAAGATCTGTAGGGCCCATTCACAGGCTATTGAAACTTTATCCTATAAGCTTATTGGGAGACATGCTGACTTGGCTCTGTAGGTTAATATAAGGCCCTCTGGTAACTCTTCTTCCTCTGTTAAAGAGAGACGCTCTTATTTGTAAAACTTTAACAGTTATATCCTTTTCATCCTCTTTTTAAAAACATGAAAGTTTCCAGTTGAGTGAGACAATGGGAAGAATATAATTTCAGAATTTTGCCAAAACATACCCAAAATGAAAAGAAAGTTAATAATCATTCACTCTGATTTGGTTTCTCTGATAGATAAACATTCATTATGACCATTCTGAATCCTTTTTTTGAATCCCAATCTCTGACTCTAATGACTGAAAATCCCTCCACAGGTGTTCAACGCAAAAACAGCTGAACTCATCAGTCAGCACCAAGTTGAGATCAACCAGAGCTTCCCAAAAGAAGGGTGAGTGCTTCAACGTGCAAGCATCAACCTGTTTTTTTAATATCGCAAATAACATGCCAGCTGTTTTATTGGGACCTGACTCAACAAAGTGTGAAAGAGCTGTTTAAATGCCTGATGAAATGTCATTTGTGCAACTCGCACACAAGGCTAAAGTCACATAGTTTTGCTGCTTCATTTTTTCGTGCAATCATCGCTTGCTAGATGAAAACAATTGCTGGATATTAGTTTTATCAGTACATGTCTTATAATATCAACCAGCAGAACATGAATTATTGCTTCGATCAAGAACATCGCACAGATCAAAAAGTGTGCCACAGGTTGTCAGGACTTTGCTCCTTTGGGTGCTTCCAGGTTTTATTCCAGGGAACTGCAATAAAGATTGGAGTCTTTCTTTATTTTATGTTTAAAACATAATGGAGTCCAAGGTACATCTTTCTTCCTACTCAGACTTTAAAAAGCTTCACTTTAAGAGCTGTGTATGGACTCCTAGAAGCATAAGCAGCTACATTACTGTCATGAATTTTCTTTAAATAGGGTTTTAGTATAACACACCACTATTGAAAGGATTTTACTCATATCCTTATCATGGCAATTCAATGGTACATTGTAAATCTAGTTGTTAAATTATAAAGGAGGCAGAAGAAGTTACCAGTTGGACAGAACTTGGGTGACTTTTAGTTCAAACATGAAAGAAAATGTCTGCGGTGTGGAAGTATGACACCATTATTGACTGAAAAAAACCCTGATTCTCACACAGAGCAGCTTTACACCATTTTTATGAATCAGAAGAATAAGATTTTCAAGTGATTGTTAGTATCTTCCACCCAAATGGCTATGCACTGTATATCGATATTTTTGTTTCCATTTTTGAGTCTCTGCTAACAAGTGCTGCATCCATGTGTCATTTTCTGACTGTGCACACATGCAGCCTCTGTTGTGTTTACATTTCTGAGTTTGTTTCCTCAGCTGGGTGGAGGAGGACCCCAAGGAGATCATGCAGTCTGTGTACGAGTGCATGGAGAGAACCTGTGAGAAACTCTGTCAGCTCAACATTGACATCTCCAACATAAAAGGTGAGAGAGTGACTGTGAAAGTACGGATAATGACCTGAGGGGAGTTGCTCACCCGGCCTAGCTAGGCGGGTTTTTAATGACTCAGTTGTGTATGTTCCTTGAGGAGAACCAAAACTGTCTGTTAACCACACCCTGAAGAGAAAGGAGTGGGAGTAGCTTGGGGGTTTTGCTGATGTTAATGTTGTTTTCTCAGGGCTGGGAGTGACCAATCAGAGAGAGACGACCCTGGTTTGGGACAAAGAGACAGGAGAGCCTCTGTACAACGCAATTGGTGAGAACATTTAAAATTATTAATGATGAAAGTTGTATCAAGAAAGCAATGGTTGCTGCTTGAATTGAAAAAATGTGGTTCAGTGAAGATTCTGCTCGAACTACTTGGCAAGCATAGGCTTTCAATTATCACATTTCTCAGCTGTTAGATCATTTATCCAGCAACCAGGCTGATTGCGTCATCTTGGAAATAGTGCAGTGTGTGATGATCTTGCATGAGACCTAACTGAGGTGTCCAGTGTCATGCTGGTCACTGCCCCACCTCCCATCATCCCACCACATGTGAGCGTGAGCACATGGAGCTGCAGGCTGATGCCCACTGAAGGCTTAGTGTGAGCTAATATTACAACAGAGAGACTCTCATTCATACCCCCCTCTGAGGTCTTTGAGTTCATCCTGAAAGGCTGGTTTCTCTGCCCATTGGTGTCCATTCTGATGGAATGTGAGTGGTGTGTCGGGGGTGGGTTGCGAGCTAACTGTAGTGAGTTCCTTGAGAAGCAAGAATGTCAGTGTTTGTACTGCAAATCAACCCTGTTTAAAATACAAACGGTTTTAAATTGTTATTTTTTGGTAGGACTTTTCTTTTTTTTTCTCCCTGCTGCCCCTAAAATTTATTGTACACAATGTTTGTTAGCGTTGTGGAAGGACATGTAGAACCAGTTTCTTTGAAAATCATACTTGAGTTTCACAGAAAGTGAAGAGCTGCACTTCTTTTTCCCATTCTCTGTATTCTCATACTCTTCATTGCTGCTTCAGCGCCTGAACTGTGGCTGTTTGAGCCGTGCCTACATGTACCAGGGTGCATTATGTGCCATCAAATGCAGCTGTGGCCTCATTGAAATGCATTCCTTTGCTACAAATATAAGGGTCTGGAAAAGACAGTAAAATTTATACTTTGCTGAAAGTGCACTCTTATATTAAGGCCATTTTTTGTCTTCCACTGAATAGTTTTTGAGTGACAATGCATCACAAATTATTTAAGTGCGATAAGCCTGAAACACAATTGGTCCATACAAGAGTATGATAATCATCAAAATTTCTGAAACCAACTTTTTCAGTTTACATATTTTAGTTTTCACATTCTAAATAATTCCTTCCTGCTTGATTCACAGTTTGGCTGGACCTACGCACACAGTCAACTGTGGAGCGGCTCATTAACAAAGCTCCAGGCAAGAACAAGAACCACCTCAAGGTGAGAAATGTGTTTGAAGCTTTTAAATGTTACTCCTCAATCTCATGCTTAACCCTCTTCATTAGTTCAACCCATTTTTTTGTTTATTTCTGATGCATTCTCTCCTCTAGCACAAAACAGGCCTTCCCATCAGTACGTACTTCAGTGCAGTGAAGCTGCGATGGCTGCTGGACAACGTAGACGAGGTGCAGCAGGCTGTGCTGAGCGAGCGCGCCATGTTTGGTACTGTGGACTCCTGGATCATCTGGGTAAGAAAGCAACTCTGAGCAATCAGCTTAAACTTAAGTGGAGATATGTTATAGGATAAGAAAACAAATGCTGAACATACAGTCCCCTTGAGCTCGTTTTAATGCTGCAGAAACAGTGCTTATTGCTTCTCTGAATCTAGTGATGTTCACTGTGTTTGGTGTTGATGTTCCTCAGTGTCTAACGGGGGGAAGGAATGGAGGAATCCACTGTACGGACGCCTCAAACGCCAGTCGCACCATGCTCTTTAACATTCACACCATGAACTGGGATCCTGAACTCTGCAGGTAAACAAACACAAATGAAGTTTGTTAGTAGTTTTCAAATCCAGAATACACGTTGTTTCTTTGTGATATAATTTATTTTATTCATATTTTAAATCTGCTTGCAGGTACTTTGATGTCCCGATGGAAATCCTTCCTAAAGTCAGAAGCTCCTCTGAAATATACGGCTGCGTGGTAAGCTGCTCAGTCATATTGTTTGCATTTTAAGATAAGCCTAAAAGAACCTGACTGTTGTCAGTCAACAAACTGAAGTGATTATGTCAATTTATGTAGATAAGGGTTCAACTCTGGTCATAAAATATTCTCATGAATGATCTCATTAGATATTTAAATGGTAATAAAGGCAATAAAACTGGATAAGATAGGTAGCAGTTCATTGGAACAGCTGATGGTAAAAGGGGGGAAGATTTACAGCTCAGTCACTGTTGTCCTTTTGACTTTTTGTTGAATGTGTTACATGTAAGCAAGTTACAGAAAAGATCACTACATAGATTATCATGTATTAGCATAATAGATTTCAGCTGAAAGAAAGGTTGGATTTTAAGTATTCATGGTAAATATCAGTCTTATATCTGTGGTAAATGGCCTAATAGGGTTGTTATTCAGGAGTTGAGCTCACATTTCACCTAGTTACTAATTTTAACATAAAGCCATGATGATGCTTTGGCATAAGTCTGTCTTTCTTGTGTGTGTTATTGTTGTGGATACTTATGCCCAGAAATACGTGTTTGATTTTATGCTCATCTTATCTCTTTTCTGTGGTACTCTCTGGCTGCAACATTGTTTTATGTGACATGAACTTTGCCCTGCAGCTCAGGGCAAGGTAATATGGCAGCAGTATTTGTTTTGATTGTTTAATTGGGGGTATTTTGCTTTTACCTGTGAAAGTGGTTGTAAACCTCAGTTTTTAAAGGAATAGTTTTTTTGTCAAGAAAAACGCATCACAAACTGCAGCATATTTATAAAATTACCTTTGTTGTATTATATTTATTTTAGTGTGTTGAATTGATTTTGTTGTTGAGTTTGATGCGTTTTGTATTTGTGTTTGTGGCGTTTTAGCTGTGTACTTCAGGCTTCATGTTTTGTGTGTAACCACACTGAGCTGTGCATTTTGTAAAACTTGGAGTGAAACTGTTTGTTACAACACAAACTGTGTGCTTACCCAGCAGTCATTTATACAAAGTCTAAACACATGTGTATGTGTGTGTTTCTGTTCCCCCACAGAAAGCTGGCTCACTTGCAGGAGTCCCGATCTCTGGGGTAAGGATGAGCTGGTGTTGTGTAACAAAGTTATAACCATCTTTCCACCATGGTGTGTGTGACATGTGGCTTTCCTTCTGACATTTAAGTGCCAGATTATCTACTAGAGCTATTTGATACTTTGCTCAAGCCCGGCATTCGTCTGCTGGAAATATCATTAATATAAATGCACGTTGGCCGTAAAGTGATACCTGCTTGTGTTTCCTGTATTACAGTTTCATGGCACTTTATATTTTGTGTGATTGCTGACGTCGTTTCACTCTGACCTCTCCTCCATCAGTGCCTCGGTGATCAGTCAGCTGCTCTGGTTGGTCAGATGTGCCTAAAAGAGGGCCAAGCCAAAAACACGTGAGTAATCTGTTTTCTTTTAATGCTTTGTCATAACGTCTAATGCAAAGAATCAGAATCAGAAACACTTGATTAATCCTGGGTGGGAATTTAGTGTTACCATTGCTAATCACACAAGTACAGCATTTGGATATGAGAGAATACAGTGATAGAGTAAGCCATGAAATAGAATTAGCTGATGAAATGAGCATAAAATAAACAATAAGTTCCACTTAAAATAGCAACAAAGCAAAAAGTGCCATAGAAGACCAAAACAAAAACTATTTACTTTGTGGATTTGACAAGATGAATTATGTCAGACCAATATTACACTAATTACAGGTATTGCGTAGCATATTGATCAATTTACATTAGATCACACTGTCTTTAGTTGAGTAAATAAGTCCAGGTTAAATTGGTGTTTCAGGTTGAGGCTCCAGTGTCGGGTGTTTTATTACATCTCGAATATTTTTGCCATAAATCAAACTAAGAGTCTCTAAGCTTTTGTATTTTTTGTTCTGTAAGGTATGGGACAGGTTGCTTTCTGCTCAAGAACACAGGAACAAAGGTATTGAAACTTTTCAGATCACACTGATGACCTCAGTTCTGGATCTCTCCACATTTTTATAACATTTGTCTTCTCTCTGTATCAGCCTGTGATGTCAGACCACGGCCTGCTAACCACCGTCGCTTACAAAATGGGAGAAGATGAGCCTGCCTGCTATGCACTGGAGGTATATCGTGCTTTGCTTATTCTTTTCATTCACATTTACTTTTGGAGCCCTGATGTGATCCAGAGCTCTTGTTTTGCTTCCTCTCAGGGTTCAGTTGCCATCGCGGGGGCTGTGGTACGGTGGCTAAAGGACAACATGGGGATTGTGAAGTCCTCTTCAGAGATCGGTACGCCCATTGTAACAGCTCACGGACTTCTTCTCTTTTTGTAACTGGTTTATAAAAAAATGTAGCCACAGTTGTGGACTGAAAACTTTTAATTGTTGTAATAAAGCCATAACAACTGCTTTCCCCTCTGTCCTCTTTCAGAGACTCTAGCAGCTGCAGCGGGCTCGTCTTACGGCTGTTACTTTGTCCCGGCCTTTTCTGGACTCTATGCTCCATACTGGGAGCCCAGTGCAAGAGGGTGAGACAGTCAGCTGTTTCAACACATCTTGATTGACATTTGTGGTTTGACCCTGAAAAGGGGACAAAAAGAGGACAGTTTGAATTAGTAACACTGATGTTTGCATGTATAGATTTATCTGCTGCACAGGCTTATTATTACAGTTATAATAAGCCTAGCATTGAAGTTAAAGTTTTCTTTTTGAACAGCTGTTTGTTTTATATGAAATCTGGTTTCCTTTTTGTTTTGTAGCATCATCTGTGGCCTCACTCAGTTCACGAACAGGAACCACTTGGCTTTTGCCGCGCTGGAGGCCGTTTGTTTTCAGACCAGAGAGGTGAGTAGTGTTTGCAACGTGCGTCTACTACAGTGTGGTTTACCACAGGGTCCCATTTTCCATTTCTTGCTGTGCGAAGCATACAACCACAACAGCACCCGTCTAGTGAGATGATGTCAGACTGGTTTCTATTTGATTTTGTCTGAACTTATTCTTCTCAAAGCCTGAGCACTAAACACTCACTAATTGCCAAAAGTTTAAATGTCTTTTTGTTGAACCAGTCTACTTTAACAACAATTATTGAAGCTTTTTGAGGAGACTGTGTTAATTGAGTCAGTATAAATTGTGTCTTACAGATCCTGGATGCTATGAACCAGGATAGCGGTATACCTCTGACTCAGCTGCAGGTGGACGGAGGCATGACATCCAATAGATTACTGATGCAACTGCAGTCCGACATCCTCTGCATGCCCGTAGGTAAGAGAACAAGAATAACACGTGCTCTCAAACATGCTCATGCTTGTAAACAGACAAGATTGTGTTATTTTTCTTACCTTATCAATATTTGATAAAAAGTGAAAGCAGGATTGTGGATGAGGATTACATACGGGTGTCTGTTTATTCTTAAAAAGTTTTAAATTCATTAAAATGTTGTTGGTATTAAATACATAAGTGTGGTCTTAAATTTGTAGGGGCAGGATTAGTTAGTGTTATATATGTTTTTCATTTTCTCATGGGACTTTTGGAAAAGGAAATGTCTTACTCCCTGCTGGTGTAAATTGTAATCTGCATGCTAGGTAGCCAGACTGCAGCTAGACAACATCTGTTTGGATTGTAATACAGCATTATTCTCCAACCCTTGCCTATATTTTGTGTTTTAGTGCTTTGGTCTTAAATTTAATTCAAGGTGGCATTAAAAAGGTCTTCAAAGTCTTAAATTTAACTTCCTGAAACCTGCACATGCTCTGTTTAATACAACAAAATAAGTATGCAGCCTTGGATTTGACTGTCAGACTTGTCGAAGTAGTTTTCAGTGACACAGAAGTACAGCACGTAATGTACAACTTAAAAAGCCTGTTTGGTTGGTAAAAGTAACCCGTGACACTGAACCTGGTATCCAGACACATTTAAGTCCCCGTTTCACCTTTGTTCCATTTGAAAAAGCAAACAAACTCATGAGCTCTGACATAGTGAGGATCACAGAGGACAGAGTGGCTGATGTTTACATGAGTGCATCTCCACAGGCTTTACATCAATAGAAGAGACAAAGTAAATACTTCAAAGTCCATCTGCATTTAGACCAGAGAAAATCAGTTCACGCAGTTGTAAAGACTCTTGATAGAGTTTTTTTTGTCTTATCGGGGAAAGTAATCTTTGATATAAAGAGATTATCTACTATATGATAAACTAATAATAAAAAATGTGATCAAAACTGATGAATTAAGATTCAATTGGGCAAAATGGAGAGTTTTTATTTCTCATCCAACCTGGTAAACAAAGATAGTTGGAGAAACATTTCTTTTTTTTTTAAGTGAGGACAATTGGGATCGGAGGCATTGTTTTCAGCATTTTTCCTCGTTGATGTTTTCTCTCATGCGTACCCCCCTCTGATGTCGCTCCAGTGAGACCCACTATGGCAGAAACCACAGCTCTCGGTGCAGCCATGGCAGCAGGATCAGCAGAAGGAGTAGACGTGTGGGATCTGAGTGCTGGTCACCTCCCACACGTCACAAGAGAGAAATACGAACCTCAGATCAACTCTGACGGTGAGAGAGAAAGACCCAGAGGAGTGTGTGATGCATGGTTTAGCTGCTTTAACCAGATGTTGACCATCTTGTTGCTTTTCCTCCTCACAGAGAGCGAGTTCCGCTTTGCTCGCTGGAAGAAAGCTGTTCAAAAAGCCATGAACTGGGAGACCACAGAGCCCTGCTGCAACGGTACAATTCACTCAATTTAGAACATTCTGACTGAAATATGAGGATCTCTTTTTTTCCATGTTCGAGAGTTTGTTTCCTGAACATTGAGTGCTGCAGGAGTCTGACTGTGACCCATGTTGAATGCTCTCCTCCTTCCCCACTGATCACAGGTTTAGGAAAGAAGATGAATGGCGCCCCCTGGGGGGTTCCTATCACTCCTCCACCATCCCGAGCAGACCCCTAAGGTCCTACTTAACTACTGCTGCATGCAAAATGCTGTGATATTAACTTGTTTGTGTTCTGACAGGTTTGAGTTTGGCATGGTCACATTACTGAGCATCACTAACACAAAAAGGTGAAGGTTCTGACCAACACAGATTTAAGATGCTAAAGGGAAAGTTTTCAAAAAAAAGTCCCTTGTGTGTTTTTTTGCGATCAAATGTTTTTTTAATTTATTTGCAGAATGAGGTTTGGATCACATATCAAAATAAGTGAACAGAAACATTTCCTCACTTCACCCACCCCCCAAAACATTTTTAACCATTGAATGCTGTTGTGCATGAAATAGAGGAAAATATTTTTTTCTAAAAAAAGAGAAAATCTTCAAATAAAGTCTTACAATAAATGCATACAGATGTTATTTTGAGGAATTTTGAACTTTAAGGAAATCATGGCCAACATTAGGTTGATCCCATGCTTTATTTTAAGCTCATGCTGAGGTTTCCACTGCATTACCAACAGTCTTTTAGCAGCAGTCAGACCTAAAAAATAAGTCCTATTTCAGGTTTTTTAAAACTCATTGCAAAATTATTATTCAAGAGCATCAAGTTGGCTGAAAAAGGGTCATGAGTTCCATTATTATTGGATAAAACTTGTGATACAGTAGACAAGAAGTGCTTTATATCTGGGTATTACATGTACACAGGTTCCCACTCCATTACATTTACATGAATTACAGAAAGACAAGGGCCTGAGTTTAAATTGGAAGTATTTTCTGGTTGTTAAATAAAATCTATGTAAGAACTTGATATGAATCTTCTGGTAGTTGTAATTTCAAGATGAGAGTGCTATATTTTTCCAAACTCTTGCCTGGTCAATGGGTTCGTGTAGATGCTTCCAGTAAGAATTCCAGACCTCTGTCACACCCATATATGGAAATGCAATTTCCTGAAGTTTCCTACACATATGAGACAAAAGACCTACACCTTTGATTTTAATTGTCATAAAACATCACAACCACAGTTTTGAAGTGGATATCTTTAGCATCAGATCTGTGTTGGTCAGCCTTCTGTTTGCACGTGTCTGTGTTTAACACAAAATGTTGTTGTTGCTCTATTAGTGTTCCTGCATTTTAAACATAGTTAAAGAGCACCACACACTGTTTCACATTGCTTTTCATAATGGTGCAGCATGTCTTTTTGTCTCAAACATTTCTAGAGTCTGACTGTTTGGCGTCCTGACTTTGGATGTATTCAGAAAAAAATCTGCCTTTAATGGAAACAACTGAAATTTTTTTTTTGTCCTCACAGATCACCAGCAGTAACAGGCACTGCACCTTCACAGGACTATGGATGTTTACTTTGGAACAAAACTGAAAGCAGAAGGTGCTTATGGCCGCTAAAGGACATGAGTGATACATGAGTGTGGATGTGAAGCCTGGTGGGACAAACAACACACTGTTGCAACATCACCATACTCCTCAACCTCAAGTGCCGGAAACAACTATGGAACTTTTCTTGCATCCCTTACAACAAAAAAAGGAAGTGATCTTAAAGTGTCGTCTAAAAACCACATATTTACTTCCTTAGGCTGTAAAGTTAAAAATCTGGTGTTTATAGTCATGAATTCAGAGTTGCACTATGATACCTCATCACTGTAACAAGAAGGGACACTGCAATGTTTTTAATATTTGTACTGTAAAGTGTTGGTGTGTCTGCTTCTAACTTTGGGATTCACATAAAATGAGGAATCAGACAAACACATTTGGGTCAAAATAATCAACATCACTGGATCTTTTTACTGAGCCCCGAATCTTTCACAATGAGGGGAAAAGAAGAATGATATGACATGTTTTCATTTGGATTTAAACTGCTCTGGAGAGGACACTTTGCAGGCTGTCAACAGCACTTTATAATTTATCCAGTGGACAAAGAGGATGGATATGAAAGCCATGCATAATGTTCTGTGTTTTTTTTTTTTCATAAGGAGAGGTGTTTTAAACCAGATCGTGTTTTAAAAAGGATTTAAAGTTATTTTAAACTGGAATGAGAATCAGAGGGAATGCTTGTTTTCAAACTGGGCACCATTTTGAATACATATGGCTCAAAATGGCAGATAGGTGCTTAAAGACATAAGTTTGCTCTAGTGAAATGCTTCAGCCTGTATGTCAGACAGGTTTTTTAAAAGGAAAAACTGTAGAGGATTGACCTGATCGAGAAACACGTTGTTAGAGACGAGTAATCTGTATATTTTTAATGCTCCAAAAGGAGTTTGGAGTCCACACTAAGTCCATAGGAGGCACCAGAATCAACACTAAGTCAACCATCTTTACAGAAATGAATTGAATGTGTCACGTTTGATCTTTACAGATATATTGGGGGTTATTTTGTGAGGACAACCCTTGTTTTTTGTTTGTTTTTACTTGTCATATGTTCAACATTTGTAAATTTTGTCAATTACATCAGTGTTTAGTTTAAACTATGACACACCAGCAACCTTGTTAAATGTTATATTCTCTTGACTGATGTAATTTCTATTGTACTTTTTGTCCTGTAATACAGCCCAGATTATGATGCTTCTGGATTAAGAGTATCCCAATCCCTTTTAAAGATTTTTCGAACACTAACTGAAGGTGTTATCCTATGTCATCAGTTACTTTTTGTGTCTCTATGAACCCCGTTCAATAACTGTCTATCCACTAATGGTGCTGATCTGTGCCGCTCACAGGCTCAGATTGTTCTTATTAGTTTAATCGAGAGAGCTGACTCTCACCAAGTAAGAGCTGGTTCCCATCTCTTTTCCTTTCATTGCTTTGCTTTCAAATAGTTGCTCGGCTCTGTGCACAGCAGAGCCTTGTTTTGACCGACAGCATGGTAGTCATGCAGCCAATCACATGTGAGGATACAGGTCCGCATCATAATAAGGTGATAAAGGCGAGCACCCAGGTAAAGCTTCTTGTCCCCGCTTAGTGAGTGAGACTGTGGATAGCAGTGAGGAGAGTATGTCACACCTGCAAACAACGCAGCATTCAGATCAGCCTATTTTCTTTCGTGCAAATAAGTTTGATTAAAATCTGACACAAAACCTGTCTCATCCCTGTCATGACACAAAACCTGGAACACAGGCACCTTGGACCCTCAGCAACTGAAATAAAAATAAACATTTAGTGGAATCAAAAGAACACAAGAAATGATTAAAAAAAAACAAAAAAAAAACGAATCCTCTGATAAAATAAAATAACTTAAATTCAAGTTGGCAGAAAGCACCAAAAAAGAAACCCACAAAAGATCCTAAAAGAAAAAAAAAGTTTTATGAAAGAAAATAAAACAAAGACAATTGTTGCACAAAATAAACTAAACAAAAGGAAAGGCAAAGCTCCACTAATTAACACAAAGAAAAAGAAAAGCTACAAAAAACAACCCCCAAAAAGGAAAAAGTAGAGTTGCACTCAGTAATCCAGCAAAAATACTGAATGTATAAGAATTACCCTAGATACACAAAAGAAAAGGATTTCCTTCCCTCAATTTTGACACAGGAGGATTAAGAGTCATTTTAGAGCTGTCCTTTTACTCCAATGAGTAGTAAGGAGTGGCTAGCACAAAAGCAAGTGCTTACTCACAGCCTACTTATGCAGCCAGGACGAAGGGGGCTCAAAAGATGCGTGACGAAATTGCACGCACGCAGCAGAAGTTTCCAACTAACAGCAGAAATAGACCAAATATGCAGGCAGCAACTCCATTTAAAGGAGCAGCAGTGACTCTCACGATGCTTGATTAAAAACTTAGTGCAGTTTATAAAGCAGGGCACACATCTGTGGTTGCTCTCGTCGCTCCTGCAGCCGGGTACCACTTGACTTTGACACCGACTGTGCTGCTGGGCGTGACGTGGGACGTCCGGCTTTGGGGGAGAGCCCCTTTCCCCCTCTCAATTTCCTCGGTAAGGCGTTCCATAAGTGTGACGTGGCTCCGGATGACCATGTGATAAAACTAGCAAAGCGGACAATTCACCCTCATCTGTCTCTTTATTAGTGTCCGTGCTGCGCTCTGGATGCAGGGTCCCCTGTCCTTCTTCTTCTCCACAGTCCTGCAGCGGTAACCGGCTACAATGTAACCGTCTGTAATGTGGAGCCCGGCTGACAGCACAGCACGGTCGCCTGTTGACCTAAAGATAGAGAGGAGAGCATTTCCACACACTGGGAGTTTCCTCCGAGTTTTCTCTCCTCTTTGCAAACACACCGTGATGCCTGACTCAGCTGATGCAACGCCTGCTCTGCATCGCCTTGCTGCTATTTGAACTTTTGAGGTGAGTTTGTCACCAAAAGTATCTCCTTATCTACTTTTAAAATGGTTATCTATTGGTTGCTTGGTTTAGATCACTGCTCGTTTGACCTTGACAAGTATTTTAGTGACGTTTACTGCGCGTCTGGCAGCAGGAGTGCAAGCTGCAAGCTGGAATGAAAGCTCAAATCAGCTCTGATTTTATCCAAATAAGAAAGCTGCATTTAGAACTTTGAGATAAGTTATACAAGTAGCAGCGTTATTTGCTTTAAATGGGCATAGAAGTAAACCTGTTAGGGGGAGTGGGGTGAATATGGCCTTTGTTTCCTTATGCTGTCCTCGAGGCAGGACGAAGTGATACAGAAGTCAAACAAAAACGTCCACCTTAATGTCAGAGTGTTTCCTGTCCTGTGTAAATGCTAAGAATGCATCCATCACAAAAGGGAATGAAAATATGACTTTAAAAAAGTTGTTTTGTGGCTCAACTTGCACCAGTTAGGGGTGATGCAAATTGTTGGATAAATTGAGTCACCTGGGGGTAAACTCACTTATTCCTACATCTTAAATCTGAGTCTCAATTTACATTATCCTAAAGGAACCTTTAATTTAGGTTTGACAGCATTCCAAATGACAAAAAGATAGATCTAAAGTGATTCAAATGAGAGAGGTAAATGTACTTTCACACTCAACAACTAAAAACTCCACATTCAGATGTGATGCCAAGGAAGTGTCAGTCATACAGTGTGACTCAAGTGTCATGATGCTTGTTTCATCAACTACACCCCAACAGAACTTTACTGGATGAGAACAACGAACTAAATGAACAAAGAAATGTGTAAAAGTAAAGAAGGAATAGTGTAACTTTTAACTAAAAGTGGGAGTTATTTGATACCCCAACACTTGCTTTCACATAACAGTCATTATAGCTGAAATGACAAAAAAAATTACTTGGGCAAGAAAAAAAACATTGGTTTGGCAAGAAAACATATTTTCTGCATTACAATGTGCTTCTCTTAATCACAGGAACAACAAAATGGAGGGTGCTTGCAGGATTTATGGTCATATGACAAAAAATGTGCACCAATGTCTAGATAAAGGGCGTGGGTTAGCTTAGCCACTGACTCATCTTACCCCACTCCCCCCTACCTTTCCCACTTATGTAATCATAGATTCTTCACTGTAAAGGAACCTGCTTTCATTATAATGTGCAAACAAGTGTTGTCTAGACATACTTTGAGTAAAATAACTGGGCCTCCACATTTGTCAGTAATAATGCAGTTTCAAACACTTCATTAGGTTTATTTTGTCATTGCCTGATCGCAGATTGTTCAAGGCTCTTTTGGAATACTAAGACTGATATCCTTTATTGTATAGAGTCACATGAATGAATTATTACAAAACCCAAACATGTTTCTGAGTCTTGAACACAAAGTTTTTGGTATGTGATATTTGAACAAACTACAAGGGTCTTTCTTTATATCTTTTTCCTATTAAAATCTAGTGACTGGTAAGAGTCTGATAATCTTCCCCAAACATGCTGATACTTGCTGTTTGTTTAAGCAGTGCTGCAAATAGCCCACAATAACTACCACTCATTGAGGTTAGCAAATACACACGACAGAAAGCCAACTAATACAGTTCAGGGGTCAGGATGACTTTCACAATCCCCACAGAATTTTTGCAGCAGCTAATTCCTACAATGCCATTCATGTCAGTTGTGCTTAAACGATGTAAGAGACAGTTTACCATTCAAACTCATAAAAGACGGCCAATGAACAATGTATGCTTTGTGTGATATTGGGCACAAATGGTGTGCAAACATTGCATTTGCTCAAAATTGTCTGCTGACTGTTCAGTGTTAAGTAAGGAAAGACCCATGTATCAGTCGGCCTAAATATAAAGCTGAGTTTGAGGTTTTTCCATTTGTATCGGCATTGGCTGATGTAATTCTGCCCGGTATGATTTACAGACAGGAAACCACAGGTGGTTCTGTGTTGCTAGGAGACACTCCAGTTCACGTGCAGACCACACCTTGCCCCTTCCCTGCTTGCAGACTGGAGCAACTTAAGACTATATCAAAACATGTGTTTGATAAAGCTGAACAAAGATTAAGCTGTTTCTACTGTTTACAACATATTCTTTCTCTCTCTTTGTCATCTTGTTGTAGTTATTAACATAGTTCAATAAATGCTCCTTATTCTAAAATTGAGACCTGTAACATTTGTTGCATCATTGTGTCATGTTTGTTATATAAATTGATGGGGAAAAGCAGTATCCTCCCAAAAGCTCAAGAAAACTTGCAGTCTATAGGTTCAGCTAAGGGTGATGGAAAGAAACTCAGCATCTGTCCTAAAAAAAATCTCTGTTGATCATTCCCTTGTTTTAAGCACAACAGTTTATCTACATGTTAGAGTTCAATACATTTCCTGAATGCACTCAGTTCAATATAGTCATACTTCTCTTTCAGCATCGCCGACCATGATTGGTAAGAAGTGCTGGAGTAATTCTGATAATCAGGGGAAAATGAAGGTAAGGTTTTTCATCCTCTTTTGTTCAACCTTGTGAATATTCAGTACTTATAATTTTCCAGTTAGGACACGGTTGAGTCAGGCCACAGTCATAACTAGATCAGGTGATTTAGGGAAACTGCTCTCCCCAACCCTGACAAAAAAAAGTATATTCTGTGGTGTTATGCATAATTTGTCAAGAACTGAATGCACTCAGTTCAATACATATTTATATTTATATTTCAGCACTGCTGACCATGATTGGTAAGAAGTGCTGGAGTAATTCTGATAATCAGGGGAAAATGAAGGTAAGATTTATTTCATTTTCTGCTTTATTTACATGAGGTGTTGTGTTTCATCCTCATTTGTTCAACCTTGTGAACATTCAGTACTTAAAATTGTCCACTTGAGTCAGGCCACAGTCATAACTAGATCAGGTGATTTAGGGAGACTGCTGTCCCCAGCCCTGACAGACAGGTCTCATCTGGGATGAGATTAAAAGTATATTTTGTAGGTGTTATGCTCCCTTTCAGCTAGTTGTTGACAGGTCTTTTTCTGGTTGACTTATTATGTCGCATGCCAAAACCATAACAAACGAGTTAGCAAAGCTGACCAGTTGTGGTCCAATAATATAGACAACTACAGATAAATGCTATCACTAAGCCTGTACCATAACACATAATAGCATACTATGAATATATATTTAATGCATTCTGGTGCACCTGTCATGCTTGTCCACCACAGATAAGCTGTGAAAGCAGTTTGTTTGGTTTTGCACTGATTTAATCTCCTAATTTTTTTCTGTTTTCTTACATCAAACAATGACTACTCAGAGTGACTTAAAACCAGCTTATGGTAGATTACATCTGCTTCACACAGGGATTTCATGAATAAGCAAAGTACCAAATGGCCACTTACTGTGACTTCTAACCACATCACAATGTGTTATAATAGTGTTTTTAATGAGGTACATATTGTTTATAATGAAATATGAGTAGAAAATTTTGATTCCATTTTGACCTTTGCAAATGTGAGGAGTGGCTAAAAGGCAAGTTGTTCTGACATAAAACCTTATAAGTCACCAAAAATCTCTGGAAGCATGAGGTGATGACTGTTATAAAGCAGTTTGAATGTCTACACATAACTACATGCATACCTTTCACCTACAGATTTAATCAATTTGTCAAGATCTAAAAATTTGTTAACTCTTTATTTACATCCCTGTAAATATTCTGTATGTTTGATACACCAATGTCACAATCAACAAAAGGTTCAACAGTAGAACAAGATGAAACAAAGAAATCTTTGCAGTCATAAACCAAATTAATTTTGACATTTGTTAAGTAAATCTTTTAACTTTTTTTTGCAGCAGAGGTGATGAAGATGGGTCGATGACAGCAATCATTGCTGTCAGGAAAAAAATAAGGTAAGGCCATACCCTCTTTTACATATGCAAGCAGTTCAGTTATTGGTTCTCTGATTTCAAACGGCTTTTTCACTCTTTTGTTCCTGTAGTGGTTTGTGTGAAGATTAAAGCAACGCAATCATGGTGGAACTAGAAGGAATTCAGGTGAATATCAACACAATAACACCAACTCCTCCACAATAATCTCAATAATCCATTAGTCCCTGAAACCAAAACAAATTAGGTTTCACATTTAAGTTATATACTCAATGAAAAACCAACAGGCACAATGTTGCCACTCTTGTTCACCTCATGGGGATAATTATTCTTTAAATGCCACAGCATTCACACTTTTGGTTTTGAATTGATGAATTCATATTTTTCCAAAGAGGAAGCTTGTTCCTGCTTTTTCTAATTTTAAGATAAATGGTCTCATGAGCAGCTAGCCATATCAGGATTTCATAACAATGCTGCTTTATAGTCCCAAGGAAACAGATCATACTTTGAAATTAAATGTTACAGGTAGTGTAGACAAAAAAAATCACAGATTTATCTTAAACATTGATAGTATAAGTATGGCATAATGAATGTATGTACTACAGAATAGATGCCCAACATATTTTCACTGAAAGTTAACTTTGATAATGCACGGGTGCAGAACTAAAGAAACCACAAAACACTATTACTCTTAAGTGTTATAGATTTTGCTCTAATCAAAGAACAAGTTCTAAGAATCCAAGAACAGAGCCACTCTGAGCCACGGTTGGCAGCACAATCCCAGGTCCAGCAGCCCACTTATTGAAGCTCCCACTCCACTACACCCTCTGTCATGAGTGTACAAATTGGGGGTTTTGGAATCACTCTGAATCTTGTTCATAATTCGGCACACCTGTAACCACAAATACCTTATCAGTGAAAACTATCCTCACAAAATTATGTTTGCATTAATTTAAGTTGAAGAAAAATAATTGCATATCTTTATTTTAGAGCCAGAAAGAGGATCATGCACCTGACATCAAGGACCAGGCTGCTCAGGAGGTGAAAGAGAAATCCGATGGTATGGATCGCTCAGGAGGCACATGCAAACCTTATCCATTTGGTTGTTATCATGACACACAAAGATACATACAGGACAGCATTCTTGAGGTTACAGAGTCAGGCGCCTCAGACTTGATTGAACCCTGCCATGAGTTTAAGGCTTTTATCAATGCAGAAGGTGAACCTGGGATTGGCAGCTTTGTGCATAAGAGTATTCCCTTTTGTTTTGCCTGCATAAACAACCGCACCAATGGCACCATCCATTTTGGGATAGGGGACAAGCCAGATTTCAGACATGGCCAAATACTGGGAGTGGTTGTCAAGGACAAGGAGGCATATGTCAATGCTCTGAAAAATGCCATCAATGCTTGTTGTATTGACTCCAGACTCAGACAGGCTGCTCTAACTTGCATCAGAACACCCCGATTTGTTGAGATTCTCAATAAGAACTGGACATCATCAGACAAGTACATAATAGAAGTTGACATTGTTCCTGACTATCATACCTGTCAAGAACTTTTCTTCCCTATTATCAACATTAACAAAAAAGCCAGTAAAAAGGGTAAAGAGCCAAACAGCCAATCAGCCAGGGAGGAATCAAAGCACTTCTTTGTCAGAGATGGCAGTAGCAGTCGAGACCTCTTTGCAAAAACCACATCTGCTAAACCAATGGAAGAGTACAAGCAGTTCATTAAAATAATTCCTCAACTGTCCCAGCGCAGAAAACAAGCAGAAGAGAGGCACTTTAGTGTGATAAAGAGCAGCACTCAAGGCTTTACACTAAGTGACATTATAACTGGGGGAGCACAATCTCTAGATGACTCGAACTTCCAGCAATATGTGATAGTAACGAACAAGTCACACCCTGACCAGCTTGAATCACTTGGATTTCTTACCGAGCTCAAACCGACAGCTGTTCTAGACTTTGATCCAGAATCCTCCAAAGGTGGTCTGCAGACGCACTTTGCACAGCAGAGTATCGTAAATGTCCATACACCTGCAAGGTACAAAATGACAAAACCAGTCCAGGACATTGCTGAAGACTTGAAACTAACACAAGGAACCAGCTGGGTGTTCTGCAATGGAGGTATTGAAGATGAGAGCCCGTCGGATATGGACCAGTGGTCGAAGGAAAAAGGAGCATCAGCTATAGATGTGGTTTCTTTCTTGTGCAGGAAAGATGTGCTACCTAACCAGAGGTTCCTTGTTGTTTTCTTACTCTTGTCAACAGTGAATGAGAAGATGGACCCCCTTGTTGAGACTTTCATTACATTCTACCAAGAGCTCAAAGGAACAGAGCAAATCCTTTGTCTGTGTGAGAATAAAGAAACATTTACCTCCTGGAGAGACCTGCTTGAGGCTCGATGTGGAATCGACATCTCTGATAGATGCATATATGAGCTGAGTTTTGCTGAGGTCAATGGCACTGTCCTAAGTCTTTGGTCTGAAAACCGTAAATCAAGCCGTTTTCTGCCATGTGGTGGGGGGAGCAATGTGCTTCTTGAAAGGAAAGTGGAACGGAGCTTGAATACCTTGGAGGTTCTGTGTGTGAACCAGTGTGAAGGAGGAAACAATGACAAACTTCAAATCGAGGAGAACTTCTACAAAGGAGAAAAAGTGTTGTGGTGGAATTTCTACTTCTCAGAAGAACCCGGCTCCACACCATTTATCAAACGGGACAAGTTTGATTACATCATGGACACAGTCCTTCCAGAAATGTGCTCCCTGACAAAAGCCTGTGTGGTGTTCCACCTCCTGCATGTACCTGGATGTGGCGGTACAACTTTGGCCATGCACACTTTGTGGGCTCTCCGTCACAGATTCCGATGCGCTGTCCTCAAAAACTGCAAGGCTGAATTTGCTGAAGTGGCTGATCAAGTCGTCAAACTTTTGACCCATGGCGTTAAGGAGCAAATCCCACATGTTCCAGTTTTGCTGATGCTAGACGACTTCGACGACAAAGAGAAAGTGTTTGAGCTGCGGCAGCTCATTGAAAAGGAATGCGCAAATAAAGGCATCCGGTCCAAAACTGCACAAGTGATTCTCCTTAACTGTATGAGATCAGAGTCCCCGGTACCTACTCTGCAAACTGGAAAAAAAGTTTTAATCGACAACGACCTCTCTGACAAGGAGCAGAAACTGTTTGAAGAAAAGCTGAAAGAAATTGAGAAAAAACACAAGAATGCTGAAACCTTTTATGGATTCATGATCATGAAGAAAAACTTCAAGTCAGAGTATGTTGAAGGTGTGGCTCGTAACACCTTGAAGAACTTTGATATGAATCAGAAACATGCACAGCTCTTCACTGTTTTGGTTCTGCTTGATGTTTACTGCAAGGGTTCCTCTCTCCCTGTGTCCCTGTGTGAGGAGTTTCTTGGTCTCACAAAACCATTTTGTGGTTCTGTCAAAGTCGAAGAGGGATTTGGGAAATATTCCCCTCTGATTGTCAGGTGCTCAGTTTTCAACGGTGTGAAAATAATTCACTCAAGTTTTGCCCAGTGCTGTCTGCAGGAACTTTCAAAAACGTACAAGGTGAGCAAGGCTGATGTTGTCAATTTCCTGCTGACCACAGACACACTGTATCAGAGCACACAAGGCAACGACAAACTACTGCAAGACATTCGCCAGATTTTGGTGAAGAAACACCACTTTGGGGAGGGACAAAGACAGTTTTCACCTCTGATTCAAGACATTGCAGATGAAACCCCAGGGCAGAAAGAGACGGTGCTGCAAAATGCATCAAAACGGTTTGAGAAAGATGCCACTTTCCCTCTACTGCTAACCTGGTACTTTTATCAGAAAAAGGACTCCCCAAAGGAAAGAGTTTTGGTACAGGAAGAAAGAGAGCTTTGCAACTATAGCTCATACACCGCCTGCACACCAGCAAACATTCTCAAGCAAAAGAGGGAAATTGCCGTCGCAGAATTCAAGAAAAATCTTTTCAAAACAAAAAAAGCGTCTCAATCAACGATAGATTCATTCTGGGAAGTACAGCATCTTGTGAAAGAGGAGGCCAAACAGCAATTTCACAGCCAAAGAAAGCGAATCCAAAAAAGGTTTCAGAGCCTATTCTGTCAGTATGGTAACCTCTTCTGTTTCCCAAACTATCGGTATCTTGAGGAGGATGATGTACCAAATATCCGTAAACTAAACCAAATAAGACAGTTCCTGGAGAACCAAAAAGCCGATACCTATTCTGGCATTCTGAACTGTCTCACCAATGGCAGCTCCCCTGAAGCAATCGAAGACATTACTAAAGCTTATGATTGTCTTTGTTTGCCTCATCACACACCCACTGTGAAGGAGAAAATCAACTTCATCTATGCCAGTGTTGCACTGAGTTGTGTCAAGCCAGAGTCGCCACACATCCAGCCATACCAGGACCTTATTCAACTCCTCTGCCAAGTTCTTCATGAAACAATCTCTAAAAGGGATTACTTACCTCTCTACTTCATTGCACTTGTTTTGTTGTGGCCCCATGAGAACCAGTCAAGCCCAGAGTGCAGATATCTGAATGAGTACATCGCACTGATGAGAAAGGCTTATCTTTCAGAGATAGAGAAAGGGATGATAGGGAAGAATCCAGCCCTCTATTTCTGCCTGGGAAAGAAGCAGGGGTATGAACGACTGGTTCACTTGGAGGGAATCAAAAAGTGTTTTAGGGAGGACCACTTTGCTTCTGTTTGGGAAGATGGCAAAATATGGAAAGAGAAGAAAGTGGAAGAGCTTCTTTTCAGGGCTGAAGGTGAGGTGAAGGGTGACTTGATAGTGGCAGACACTTGTATTCCCAGTCTGAAGGTCAAAATCCCTCCAGTGTTCAAACGTGAGCTCAGAGAGCGAATCCAGGGGTCAAAAGTTTCATTCTTTATTGGTTTCTCCATGAAAGGCCCATTTGCACTCCATGTTATTTAAACCATGTCTGCAGGCTTAGCCAACCTGCCGTGTTTTTAGGTTTAACCTCTGTATTTATTTGAAACAGATGCTTAAATGAACCCAAAGGGACTGAGAGACAATGAACTAATTGTGATAATGTATCACAGTTTTATGTCTTTAAATTTTATGTGCATCGCATATTGATGAAATTGTTTGTTAAAGATCAATACTTAAAGGGCTATAAAATCTAATATCAGAGTATGACTCAAAGAATTGATGTTTTGTAGTTAATATTGCTAGTTTTCTATCAATGTTACCGAAGTAAGAAACCTTCTCTTTGTCACATTTGTGACACTCTCTGTAAAAAAAGTGAGACCTCTTGTTTTTTGTTGATCCTGTACCTGTCCATTTGCAGGTTATTTTGGCGATTTTGGTCACTTAGGGCCCATTTATAGCCGCTTTACATACAATAATTCATACATCCTTTTCAAACAAAAGCACAGTCACATACTTGCTTCCAACCATGTACTTTTTGTATTGGCATTGCTGTTAACTATTCCATCCACCAGAGTCAAAAGTCAATGACAAAAACAAACTCAAAGACAAACAAAGCGACTGTTGAGGAGAAGATATTGCTAAGGAAGCTCATGTATATAAGACAAAAACAGAAACAGCTGTGTAGGAGATGGTGGTTGGTGAGGCTGTTAAATACGTTCCATTTTTTTCCCCAAATGTTCTGCCATTGTTATTTCTTTGTTGCATCTCACTCAGGTAGGAGCAGCAACACTGCCTCCACAGTTTCCAGCGGCACTGCTCAGTTTGGTTTGTATCCGTAAGCTTATAGAATATTTCACAACGACAGAAGGCTCTGTCTGTATCTGGATACATATTTAAGGTTGAGCATAAATGGGCCTTAAGAGGTATCACTTTGAACCAATTTCAGAACCAGCCAAAATCTCCTCTTCAGGGCTTTAACAAAAAACTCTTTATTTTAAGTGATTTTAGTATTGCAAGTATGTACTATGCCATTTGCTGTATTGAAGCTTATTGAATGTTTGGCTCTAGATTCATTTTTTGAAAATGAATATGCCTTAAAGTGCTGCAAATCAACTGCAGCAGGTTTTTAAAGTTAGAATTTGCTTTTAAGAACGAACCATGTTGTTTCATTGATGATGAATGTTAATTGCATTTTCTATGGTAAAGCTTAATTTCCTCTTTACTTTATTTTTTTTCTAATTGTACCATGGAGTTTGATTTTCTGTCATATGAAAAATGATGAGCACTGAATTTTGAAACATCTTCCTTTATCTCTGCCAATCTGTCCACTCAGCAGAACAGATTTCTTTGTGTTAAAACAACCTGAACCTTTCAGTGTTTTTTATCCCCTAGCAGTGTTATCCTCAGTCCTCTAAGCTTCTAGTTTTAGCTGGCAGGACAATCAAAAAAGGACAAAAGACTTTTTAAGCAATTAGGTTGCTGCTGAAGGGTGATACTGTTTCATACTGATCTTTTCATTGTGTCCATTGGAATGTGAGTACCATGTATAATTAATCTGTTTACTGTTAACCATGCCTAGTTGATACTTCTGTGTCAAATCAAAGCTGTAGCCTGTGCTAAGTCAGGGCTTCGGGCCGTCCCACTTGTCAGTCTTCAAGCACTGAAGTACCCCTCTTTAAGGACTTAAAGAGGGGTACAAAGACCAATGTTCAGTACAAATGCTGGACGTTCATACTACATATGCACATTTTTTGAACCGTTACTTATTCATTTGTTGTAGAAATCCTTGAATCTGTCTGTTGACAGCTCAACTCACTGCCCCATTCTAAAAATATCACTAGATCTTCACGTCTTGCTGAAACAAGTTCATTGCAAAAGGATCTCACTACTGGTTTATGGCACGGTTCAAAGCTCCTTAAACTTTACTCATAGCACTGAGCAAGAACAAATGGGCATTTATGTGTTAGTATTCTGCTGTGAAGAGTGTTGCCATAGCATTCCTGGTTACTGTACCTTTTCTTGTGTCTTATTTTAAGGAGAGCTGTTATGTTGGATGCTGAAGCGTATTTAGTGGTAAACACTGGAGCAAGGTAGTTAAAATGTTTTAACTGTCATTTCCATTTTTCCTTTGCAAACTTTTGCCAAGTAATCGAAAGCCTTAAGTATCACCACTGTTTACTGCCTTTCTGAAAGTGTCACAGCACTCTGCCTTACACTAGAGCTTCAGGGTGATATGTGAACATTTCATGAGCTTGTTTTTGTTTTGTTAATTTTATCTCTAGAGACCACTCTTTTGTAAAGATCCATTATCACCAGCTCTCAGGGGGAACTCTGTAATGAAACAGGCCAGTTGAAGGACTTAACTGGAACTCTGTCTCTTTGGGGATCTATCCAGGTCCCCAAGTTACAAGTGGGGATTTCTTGACTAAGACAATCTTTTGCTCATGCTCCTCATATGAATGTTTATGGAGTGAGATTATTTTTCAAATGAAAACTCCTAAAATAAATTCTACGTGTGTGCATTACATTGGTAACTTCGTCTTTGTGTGTTTTCTTTAAACATTTTTTTTTTTTTTGCAATACATTAATATTTTGAAATACCAGTCAAATAACAATGCATTGTTCTGTAACTTTAAATGTTTTATATTGATATATTCCTCTTTGGGTGAATAAGAAGAAGCTAAACTCAACAGAACCTGAAGCTGTTTAATTTTTTATATGCAAGAGACCACAAAGATACACTTTCTGTGAATAATCGTGATTGATTATTTTGTTTAATGAAGGATGTTGTTACCTGGGTTAACCACTAGAGGGTCCCGGATGCTTAAGGATGAGAAGTGGCAACGCTGATTTAACCTGAAGTGCAGGTTTACAGATACAATAGAGGAAACAAGATCACACTGAATGCCATCATATTCCACACAACACAAAGTTTAGAGCAGTGCTGATCTGTATGTGTGTAGATCTATCTGCATTTTTTTAAATTTCATACAACACATACAGGGTGGGTCATAAGTTTCATACATAAGGATTTTTTAAAATTCAGATACCCTAGGAGATGCATTTGATGAAAGAGCATCTTTCTCTTGTCCTATCTTTGGGGGCACTTGGAGGCCATGATGTATCGGGATAGAGATATGAGACATAAATCACCTAAAGGAACTTATCACCAAGGCCATTACAAGCACATTACAACGCCATAACTTCAACACAGCTAATGCAAGTTCATCAACAGTGGAAAATGTGTATTAGGGTCAATGACAAAAAGAGGGTCTAAAAGCGTATTTTTAAAAAAAGTTCTTTTAAAATGGATAAAAACATATTTCTGAGTGAAGAATTATGTTTTCTAACAGATTTCAGTAATTGACCAACATTTTAAAGATTTTAGGTTCATTACTTTTTAGTATTTTTAATTTGAGTACCCAAAAATGTCAGGTGGCGCAACCAAATATATGAAAAAATATTTATATGTTCCTGTTATTTTTTCTGTGAAATTATTGGCAAGTATCTCTCAAGTGTCTGTAGTGACTCATACATTTTTATTTTGTGTTTCATTTGTTTTATTTGTGAATAAGATAAATAATTTGATGTTAAAATAACATTTCACATTATTACATTGGTTGTACCATCTGACATGGAAATTGTTCCAGTCACCAATGAACTGAAAAAAACTTTTTTTTATCAGTATTTCAGAGAAATCTACAAACTTTTCCACATGGTCACTTTAAAACAAAAGTCTAATGTTAGGGTTGCACCACCCTGACATTTGACAAAGTGAAAATTACGGGACAAACATTTTTTAAATTTCTCAACAGCTTTAAAATTCTTTTTATTTGCAAAGAATGTTTTATTTAAAAAGGTTCAAGCATAAAATAATGCCACTGTATTTTTAATATCCATTTACTATAACTGACATTCAATTTTTAGAGTTTAGTTACTATGGATACTTGTCAGGGGGGTTGCACCACCTGACATTTTGGGGGTTTGAGGTACCAAAACATAAAAAAACATGTTATATTTGAATAGTTTAAAGTTGTGTTCAAATAACACAGGTTTCATAGAATAAAGAAATACATGTGATGAAATACTCAATTCATGATGTAAGGAAATATTGCACTCGGACACAAAAAAAGGGACGTCACGTCATTGACCCATTAATGTGTTTTTTGAAACAATGGCTATAACCTCGAGCACATTATATAACAAAAAAATGGTACGTTTGGCAATTTATGGCCCACCCTGTACAAACTATTAGAATTATGTAATAAACTTGGATGGATAACTGGTTAAGATTCTTTAAACTTTTACACCTAAAACATCAACACATGCACAAAACTCCTTCACCACTAGAGGGTGTATGAGAACTGTGCTATGCTGATTTCTGCTCACACGCTCAGGTCTTTGTTTGAGAGAGGAAACCTCTCTCTCTTTCTTTGGCAGCATGATGAAGTTTTCATCTTTGATGAACCAATAAGCCTTTTTGTTCCTTTGCTGCTTGGCTCGGATGAAAATGATCCAGATCGACTTGCACCACTCTGCCATAAAGTGCAGCTGTCGGCCTGCATTTACACAGCTGTGAAAAGCTGAGCTGGCTGAAAATTGCAAGAAAAACTCTCAGATAGCAAAGACATCATAGACTTTTGCCCTCACAACTGTTATTTCAAAGTCAAAAGTAGCAAATATTTAAATATATGAATCCATATTGCAGAGTTTCCCACAACCCCCTGGGCAGCCGTTCTCATCAGGCCTAAAATACTCGACCCTATTGACCTTCCTCCCTAAAGTCCACCGCCATCCATCCCAACCTACCAAATCTGTCTGTTGCCTTTGAATTATAACCTTTGCACACTGGTGGGAGCACAATGTGACAATTGTGATTGTATTTTAATTCTGATGGCGAGTGAAAAAAGATGGCTTCCTCTGAGAACGGTTGAGATTTATTGGCCCTGTCCTGGCCACCGGCCCCACATCCTCTCTGATCTGCTTTTACTCCGACGACCCCTTGACCCTCAGGGGTCATTAGGGAGCCTCTGAATGGTCTGGTTGGCTGCCGGCCCATCTCACACTGCTTGTTTTCCAATCAAATCACTATATTTAACGGGGACACGAGCCCAGGGCCAAGTCCAAACAGACATCTGTTTGAAATTGTTCCTCGCAATTATTTCACACAGAAGTTCTCCCTCCGCACTGCTCGCCCCACTTTGGTCTTTTGTTTGTTGTTGTTTGTTTTCAACCAAAAAAATCCTCCCCCTCTGGATTACTAATGGACAGAAATGAGAGGGGGAAATGGGGGTTTGGAGTTGGGAAGTGGGGTGGTGGCGGTGGTGGTGGTGAGGGTCTCTGGAGCCGCTGTCACAGAGATATGCAGCCAGAGGAGAAAAAGAGAACTAGCGAGGGCTTTTCGATTCAACACAAAGCAGGTTTTTAACTCTGAACACAGGGAACAGCTTTTACACTCAGAGGTCTGTACTGCTGCCAGCTCACATGACGTCTCCATCAACACTCAGCCACTCAGAGGCTTTTTATCCTGCAGGCAGGATAGCTTTCATATCAATGCTCAACTAAAACCAATAAATAGAATTTGATTCTCACTTTAGCTACAGTTTCTGATAAAGAACAATATTACAAATGTTAAATTTGTTCCCCACTGCAGAGAAATAATGAAAAAATATGAAAGAAGATTTTCCAAGTAGTTTGAATGAGGAATGTGTCCATAAATTATTCTGCAGTAGTCCAGTTTACCTTGTCTGACAAAACCATCAGTGGAAATGTTCACTTTAATGTGAATGTGAACGAATAAACAGGCTAAGTTTTGGCTCGACTGTGAACAAAAATGTACAGTTTGGAGTTACTTATTGTGGCGCACAGAAGCAAGACCACCGTGAATTTAGAGAGACTGTGTGTGTGTTTGCTTGTATGTGTGAAATGATGACTCAATTCAGTAATTTTTTGCCATTTCCTGGCATCTGGTATGAAAAAGGATTGAGAAGAAGAAGGTTATGAGGAGGTGACTTCAGACCCTAACTTCATCTTAAAATAAAAATAGTCTGTGATATGATTTCATGGACGAAACATGACATTGCATAAATGAAGGAAGACTTAATAACTTCACAGAAAACAACTTCATTCCTCTGTATCATACTCGGTGTCTGCGTAGGTTGGTGGTGGTCTCGGTACAGTGAACGATGACGAGTCAGAGTGATGCTCTTAGTCACCCCCACCCATGTAGCTGCAGATTAGATGTGTGATAATGCTTTGTCACCTAAAATGGGACATTTTGACACTTTGGAGTGCTAAAAGCAAAGATATCAGGGAGGACTTTAGTGTTGTACCTGAGCCACACTAAAAGCCAAGTAGTGACTTCACTTTCAATCATTTGGGAGCAGCAGAGAAAAAAATAAATATGTTGCATTAATCAGTTAAGGTGCTAAATCTGCTTAAATGAACAAGAAGTCAAAGGAGAATGAAAGATCCGTCATTTACAGACTTAGTGATTTGATCTAATATTGACGTACGTTGGAATCACCAGACTCTAATACAATTAATAACAAATTTTCATATTTATATTTATGCATTACAAATGATTACCACTGTCTTTTGCTACCGTGGAATTATTATCAAATGCTTTTAGGTAGAAGAAAAGAAAACCTATTTGAAAATTTTGAAAAACTGAGACCAATGAAATCAGAAAATGTTTACCATATAAAAACGATTTAACTAATATGAGAATATGTCAAAAGGAGAGTGACTGAAGCACATTATGGTTATTATAAAAGGAGAGCAAAAGGGGATAGGACTCAAAAAGCTTCTGCTTCTTCCTACTCCATTTTCAGACTAATAAAATGTTTTTTTTTATTGACTGTTTGGCATTATGGTATTGAATTATTTTAGTTTCATTTTATTCATTTATTTATTTTTTTTCCAAAATAAATAAATGATGCATTTCTCTGCAGTTTTTAATGAAAATTTTACCTAATTTTTAATTTTTGTTTGTTTTCCCTTAACTTCTCGTACTTAAATTTGGGGGCGCATAGGGAAAACATGTTACCACTGAAACTATGTTTTGTTTGATCTGATGGCAAAAATCATCCATAAAATGATATTTTGATTTTCTGTATGGGGATATAATGGAAAGAGAAAGTCGTGAAGTCTGATGCCACAAGGTATGTTCAAAAAAGGAGTTTCTAGTTAAAGCATTTGTTCAGTGTAGGTGCTTGGATACATAAAGATAAGGAAGAATGAAAGAGGGAAGCAGTAATACCTCAAAATAGACAACATCCCACGTGTTAGCACTATATCCAGGATATATGCAACACATGTTCCTTCCTCCTCACAGCACCGCAGCGGTTTACCGTCCTTCACAGACCTGCTGTGTGTGCTGAAACCAGGAACTTTATGTGGCAAGTGGACCATTGTGCATTGTATGGAAGGAAACAATCTGTGTTCTGTCTTGGCTGATTTTTTTTTTTGCTGAATCAGGCCTTTTTTTTCCTGCCTCTGCCCCCCCTGGGAACAGAAGGGTGAATATATGATACTTGTGAGATGGTCAGGCTTCATGATGACCTGAAGTCACCAGCTGGAACTTTTAAGGTAACTGACCCCAGAGTTTTTCATGTTGGGAATTTTTTCTGCTTCAGTGAATCGATTTGTTCTTCCTTCACAGATTTATGAGTGTCAGCAGACGTAATCAGTTATTTTGAAGGTTGATTCAGGACAATATACACTGAAATATCTGTCTATGCATTAAAGGGAACATTTATATTTAGAGGCCCCTTCTTTAAGCCCAGACATGGTGTGTTGGTGCAAAAAACCCCCACTGAACTACGTAGCAATCACTATAAGCTCCACTATAACTTTCACGCTACTGTAGCATCAGTCCTTACTTAAAGGGACTTCAAATATTTTCTTTTTATTACACGATTACAGCGACTTCTTTGGCCAGAAAAGGCTAACTGTTGTGATGTCATGATCAGGCATGTATTTGTCCCTTTTTTAAGACCACTTTTGTGTTCAAGATACCTTTTTTACTATGGTTATGTATTCATCAACAGTTATATAGCACTGTTTGAAACATGTTGACAAGCAAACCTTGTAGGTTTGTGCTATATTTTAATTGGCGGCTACATTTAGCGCTACTCACAGCCTGGTGCTCTGAGACATATTTGTAATCTGTAACGTTAGTGGATCCTGGTTCTGCTCTTCTGTTCCTTTTCCGTCAGACATTCAAGCTCTAGTGTCCACTATAGCTACTAAAAAAGTAGAAAATACACAGAAATAATTTTCAGCATATACACAGATGTCTCTTCTCATTGCCAAACTTTATCAGCCGGTATTGTGTTGAGGCTTCGACTTGCAGTAATATCTGACCTGATTAAGAAGCCTTTACAAATTGAATTGAGAAATAACCTTTTTCAGCACTTGTTACGTTTCTGTGGGTCTTCATGTAACTGACCAGGATCAAAACAAGGAAACAAGCAAAAGAAAACACACTTCAAAATGGTTCGAAAAGCTGGAGTGGAGGTTTCAATCTCCACATCCATCCACTGATTCTACTAAAACAAACGATGTACTAACTGAAAATAGGCCACTATGAAAGAAAAACACAAAAGACATCTTCTGAAATTTAACTTTCTAAAAGAAACCATAGTCCTAGTCACCCTTCCCCCCCACACATTCACACAACTCTCCTCTCAAAACACTCACACATACACAAAACAACCAACTGAAGAAACCCCTTTTTAAAGAGTAGCCTGGCTGATGAGCACAGGTGTGACGAGGGCAGGTGCTCTCAATGAAGGGCTAGTTTGGAGCTCTGGAAGTCAAAGTAAATCTGCGGACTACCAGGCCCCATCCGTAACAGCACTGATAATCACATTTCAAGTTGTGATCCAGTTATGATCAGTCATAAATCTAGAGATGAGACCTTTTCAAGATCACTTTAAAAGTCCTCACAGTCCCTTTAAGGTTGCGTGCATCAGAATAGTGGTTTCAATAACTGAAGGGTACAATGTCACAGACTATGTTATATTTGAGCAAAGGGATCCTTTCAGTGTCTCATGTTTTGAAAACAATCTGAGCCTGTTAGAGGCAAAACTAACACTTCCAGCTGATTGGTTACATTGGCTTTTATTTGCATGAGCCGAAGCAGTTTAAACCTTTTTGTGCCTTTAGTCTCCAGCTTCTTAAATATCTAAAAGTAGGACTCAGTTTCAGAAACACCTGCGTTTATGGTGAGAAGCTTCTTTTGCCCCCTCTTTTTTGTGTTTAGAGACTGCAGTGGATTTACAAGTATCGAGAGGTGCCTGGGTCAAAGTAGCCCAAAGAAAACGTGAGTTTGCCAAACCAAAGGAACATTAGGGGAAGCGGAACTGCCCAAACTCTCTGTGGTCTTCAACCAGTACATTTTTCTCAGCCACAATAACAGATCTATCTTTAACTTTTAATGCAGTCAGGAATATACTAATCTGTTTTTATGGCATGGGTTGCAGCAGACAGATCAAAAGTAAAACCACAATAATGCTCAAATGATCACAATGGCTTGTGGGAAGTGTTGCATCATTATTTCAAAGTGAAAGCGCAGAGGGTGAGGGAGATGAGTGGGTGTGCATTCTTTGTGCCAGTTACAACAGGAAGAGGGAAAAAAAGAAAAGAGCTGAGAAACTTCGCTAACCAAGAGCTACGACGAGGTCATCCGCTGCCTTCACTCACTCTTCTTCACATGAGCCTTTAATCAGAAGATCCCTGACTTCAATCAAACGATGGCATTCCTAAACGGCCCACTCATGACGATGCTCTGACCCCAAATCTGGCTGGCAGCCCAGAAGAGGTCATGATCCGGGTAAGGGTCTTACCCTGGACTCTTACTACCCAGAGTACAGCCACAATACCGGCCTTCATCCTAGACATCCCCGAGGCTCTGTGCAAGTTGATCATAATTCTTGCACTTCCAGAGTTTTAGCGGGGCACGTTCTGCCCTCGGGCTGGCAGCAGCCGGACGTTCAAAAGCTCGATGGGAGCAGTCGGTAACCCTGACTCTGACACGGGTCACGTCCCTCTGATCCCGCACAGAGCTCGACGCAGGAAGCCTTTGATGAGAAACTGAGCCAAAGCCTGGGGAGAAAGTCACAAGAGCCTCAAGCCAGCGAATCTCTTTATTATGATGACCTGAACCCAAAGGCCAAAGGGCTGCATGTGACACACTCCAATACCTCAGAAAAATCCTGAAATTCATAAGCCAAATGTAACCAAAATGTATCTCATTTTACAGAGTGAACAAATCTTATTCCATCCAGTTTCCAACAATCATAGTGTTGTGCCTTTCAATGTGCAAATGTGTAGGTATAAAGTTATGAATGGCAAAAACTTTGAGTTTTGAGTCAGTGACTGTTTGGTGTTGAAGCCCATTTCCGCCAGTTCAAAAAATTAAAATGAAAACTTGGCTTTGTTGATTTTTTTTTCTTTTTTTGGCCCTTATCAAGTCAAAATTTAGAGATGATAGAGTCAATATTTTTATGAGTTTACAGTTTAAGATTTTAGAGTCAGAATTTTATGATAAAATAGTCAAAATTTTGAGACTATTTAGTAGAAATTATGAAGAAAAAAGTCTTTTTTTTAAATGAGAAATTACACAACAAATTGACCTTAAAAAGAAATTTTTAGACAGAGGTTAAAATTTAGCAAAAAGTCAAATTTTTGAGAAAAGGTTGAAATTTGGAGATAATAAGTCAACATTTTTTGGGGAAAAAAATCAAAGTTGTGTGATAAAAAGTTGGCTTTTTGAGATTAAATGTTTAAATTTTAAGATAAGAAGTAAGATGTTTGAGATAAAATGTAGAAATCTGAGACAAAAAAGTCAAAATATATACTTTCAGTCCCTTAATTTAACTTTGTATCTCAAATTTTTCATTGAAAAAAAAACAATACATAACAAATCCACTTTTTACTTTTTTTTATATTTGTGTGATTATGATGGTGCTTCTCAAATATCCAGATCTAATGAAGATTTTTGTTCATCTCTCACCTTTCTTTTGTTTTAATTGTCTGGGTTTCAGGATCTGAGACTTAAACTCTGTCTTCGAATCTATAAACGCTTAACAGTCCGAGAAACTGTTCCCTTGCACATGCTCTGTTGCGTGTCAGCTGAGGACAGAAATCTTTCATCTGTTTGACCCTCTGCTTCTCTGACGTGTGCTGTTTTGTCTGGTTGCGGCCACGATGCAGAGTGAGGGTGTCGTCAGACGACAGCTGACCTCCCTCAGATACCTTATGGGTCAGACTGAGTCCTTACAGACCGTCACTGAGAAGTAGACCAGCATGGGGACAGCTGAGGTGGGGTGAGGTTATTTGGAGATTTTGATTTATGGCTAGTTTCATAATTTAACATTCAAATAGATGAAACTTAGAAATGGAAAAAAATAGAAATAGGAAAATCTTAGATATAACTAACAAAACAAAGACTACTGACTCACATTCATCAGATTCCAAAGATCTGACGCTCTGTCTGATTATACAGTTGTTTGTCAAAATATCAGCTTTGTATGTCAGAACATGAAGCCTATTATCGAGCTTCCTGCAAAGATCTACCCAATAGAAGTAAAAAAAATGTTACAACAAAGATGAATCTGTCAGAAGCAGTTAAATTCTGTTCATTTTTCTTTAAAATCAAAATATTTTGTGAAGTTTTCTCTTGGCAGGTTGATTCCTTGACCTTTTTTAACATATGAATACACTGTACTGTATTTCAGCCTGTTTACAGTAAAATCTGTGTGACTCAGAGTGTGCTCTGCTAATCTGTGTGCTTTGTCTAATCACACACTTCTGCCTCGCTGACCTCTTGTTCTCCTCTCTGGTGAGACTCCTTACCCTGGGGCTATTTTTCTCCCATCCTCTCTCTAAGAGAATAAGAAATTCCAGTGGCACAAGCAATCAGCCGGCTTTACTTCTTCCCAGATCCCTGCTGAATTTGCTGTCAAATTAAAAGTGATTGGCTTTTTTTCTTTTAACTCTTCTGCATGTTTCACCCCTGTACTTATCTCTCTCCTGTGTCTCACCTCTTACATGCGTTGCTTATTTCAACTCTGCACCAGCTCTTTTGTTATCACATGACTTTTTCATTCACCTTGTTCTCCCCTGTCTCTTTTTTTCCTGTTTCATGTTGCTCTAAGACCTACTTATTCAGGGTTAGCCTGCCACTGTTAATTTTGGACAACATGCCATCTATCTACGGAAACTGCCCTGTATGCATTTCTTTTGCATAAAGAATCATACTCACAAAATTCACATGGGTTTTCAGAAGCGATTGTATCTCTCTCTCTGTTGTTTTTTTTTTACACTACAGTCTACAGAGTGAGGACCAGCTAGAATTAAATCATGACTGATACAGAAATACGTTACAATTTTGCAGAAAAAATGGTATAATGTTCTTATACTGATTTCTCCTTCTGTTGGGTTTGTATAATATCGTTCTATCTGACCAATTTGTTTCCTTGAGTGGGTCTTTTATTCACTGGTCTTTCGTTTTTCTGTTTTGCTGTAAAAGAGCTTTGTAAACTAATGTTTTTAAGGGTGCTATACATAAAGTTATTATTTTCGTTATGAGTCATTTCACCACGACAGTTTGCACAAGTTCTGTGGCCTAAGGAGTTGATGCATTTCACTAAAAACTGATGGTCCTCGCAGCCAATCGAAGGCCCCGTTTACACGACAGTGTTTCATCCTAAAATGCAGGAAAACATGATGAAAAAAAATCTGCATTCGCACGGAAATGCTGAGGGACTGAAAACACCTTGGTATGCATGTCAGGCCTGTAGATTGAGATATAAATGTCAGAGCCATATACACGACAACAGTATATAGGCCGAATTATCTGGAGTTTTTACTAAAAACTTCTTCTCTAATTGCAGAAAAAGTACAATAAATGTGCATTTTGGTAGAGAGCATTTAAAAAGTTGTATGGCAAAAATGCCATTTCCGTGTAAATGGGTGACTGAAATGCAACAAAACTTATGCGTTTCACCCAAAAACTGTTCTTGTGTAAACAGGGCCTGAAGTTGCTGCATCAATTAATTTTTTTCTGAATCTATATCTGTTTGCACAGGCACTACATTTAAAGAATTTTGGTGTCAATACTTTCTAATTCCTCTAGATAAGTTTGCACCATTCATATGAGTGCAAGAATTACAGTACTTTGAAGTGCAGGCGACTCAACAGCAGTCTGAGAACATGCCAAATGTTATTTCACTTGTAGAACACTGGCTCTGCTTTCATGTGACCTCAAGGGAACGGAGACCGCGATATATCAAAGACACACAACCAGGGATTTAAACAGAAAAGAGAGATAGTTTATTTGAAATGTACAAAAGATATATACACACACTCACACAAATCCCCACACGCACTCAGCATAGTAAAAGTGAATGGAAGCATACACACAAACATTTTAAAGGCTACTTAGAAATTCAGCAAACATAATAAAACTGAGGAATTGGCAAGGCTAGTTTGCCAATCTGGTCAGAAACAGGAGTTTTTATAATCAAAGTCTGTGTCCCTTCCTGGACTCTTTGCAGTTCATCCAGAGCTCAGGGGAAGCAGAGGGGGTGCAGCAGAGGGGGGGGTTGGTATGAATGTGTTAATTAGAGCTGGATCTCTACAGAGAACACACAGAGGTACTTGTATATTCTTTTAGAGAATGCTCCTCATCAGACACAGGGGTTCATGTGCCCTGATAAACCAACACTGAGGCTTACCCTTGTCCGTTTCGATCGTTTACCCTTGTGGGATCGGGCTGTGGAGAGTTGTTTCTCTGATGCGCAGGGCAAAGAAGGAAATCTGAATTTGCTTAACCATCCCCAAGAGCTCAGACCACGCTCATAATGCATTTAATGTCTGCAGATCACAACGTTGTACAACCAAGTGTTTAAGCTAAGGCTGTCTAATCAAACCAAGCAATGCTGGTTTGATAGAAGTGAATGCAAACTGAAATTCACAAATTTCCAGAAAAAAGTCACTTTCATAAATGTAATGTCCCAAATACAAAAAATCTTTATCTTAAAAAATGTTCTCCATGAGGCGGCGAGGTGGCTCTAATTTTAGTCTCTGTAATACCACAAGAAAGTAAAATCAAGATGTTTTGATTTCACAACGAATGGTGAGGTATTTTTTTGCATGACTCATTATCTACCTACTACTTTGCAACTGCATGTTTTGACAGTAGAAGAAAAGCCAAACACACTGCAGTTCTGTGACAACTTACTTCCAGGTGCTCAACATACATTTCTATGTTTTTTTTTGTCTTTTAACAGCTGAAATGAGTTATTTCACAGAATAATTACACTGTGTCTGAAAGATGAGGACTTTCTATAATTTCTATACTTTCTATAAATATTCTGGCTTTTCTTGTGAGAATAGTTTTTGAAATCCACATTGTTTGTGTGGAGCAAAAAGGAAGGTAAATTGAGGAAACAATTTAAAAGTGTTCATTCCTCAGTTTGAATAATTGGGTTTTCTACAGTTCTTTTGACAGCCTTAGTTTAAACACCAAATTCTATAGCATAACTTAAAGCGAGTACCATACAGTGTTATCTATACACATTAACATCCTCAGAAAATAGTTTTTTATTTACATTTCATGTCTATTTCCTGGTATCTCCTCTTACATGTCAAACTAAGACGTTCAAATTTGATATCTTCAGCAAGGTACCTTGACTGCTTTCAGTGCACAATTCTGTTGAGGGCTAATACACCAGCAAATACTGAATACTGAATGGCAAATGTTTGTAGATACACTTATATCCCCTGGGATATGTATTTGTAAGTAAAATGTATGGCTTTGTAACAAAAACGATATAAAATTCTCCTTTACCCTAGCTATACTTACAATACACTTTCTTTAATGTAACATAAACAAAAAATCTGAAGCCCAAAATGAGAGGCAGCGTAACATGGACAGGTAAGAATTTGAAATAGCCACCTAGCATTATTTAATCAGTGCTTTCTCATTTAACCCAAATATTCCTGATACAGAAATGGTTAAGACCGAATGGATGATGAGGTGTTTGATTGCTCTCAGCTTATCATATTGAGGAACTTGCTTTCTTCAGCCAAAGCCGTGAGCATAGAGTTCATGTCACCGATGGCCATGTTGCCGATCCCTGCAGGCACAGAAGCAAGGGTGACAGAGTTGCGAGGGGTGGTGAGGCGTGAGGAACTCTGGGAGAGGCTCTGCAAAAGGCCAGGACTCAGAGTACCTGACATAAGGCTGGAGTGGTCCCCATCATCTAGCATGGTGTCAAAGTCGATCTGGGCATGCTCCGTACCACCAGACCCGCTAGTTGAAGAGTCCACTGTACTGCTAGAAACTTGGTTCACTCCTGGTGAGGCCATATTGGCTGCAGACGTGTTGTTACTGGCAGGGGTCTGGTTGGAACAATGAGACATGGGGGCATCAAAGGCGACAGAAGCTGGCTCAAACATATGAATCTGACCTGTGTAGAAAACTGCAGGGTTTGGGTTTTCAGAGTTGCTGGTGTGGGTGACTGAACCACTGGGCCTTTTAGGGCTCGCCTCTGAGGTGTCTGTACCACGAGTGGGGCTCAGAACAGCTGACTTAGGTATTTGGCCTGGCTGCATCGTGCCTGTACCTGTAAATTGTTGTCTGCCAGTGGACTTGGGCTCTGGTGGAGGCCTGGGCTGTAACATTCCTCTGCTCCCATTGTGGACACCATGCTGCTGTTGGTGGTAAGTTTGCTGCTGATCTACTTGATTCATGTGACAATACCCATCAGTCTGTGTCCTTGCTTTGTAACTTTGCAGTTCTGTATCTGCCAAACCATTCCGAGTAGGTCGCATGCTTGTACTACCTGACATGGAATTTGGGATTGCCTCTTGGCCAAACCCTTGCTGAGGACTCATTTGCTCATTAAAGTTCACATTGTTGCACTGCCTCTGTTGCTGATGCTGCTGGTGAGAGATGTTCATCAGCCTCTGATTTCCATATCCCTGCATAGAAATATTCTGACTCATAGGCACTACCTGCTGGTTACTGCCCAGACTCTGACCTTGACCCTGGAAGGAACTGAAATTGTGCCTTTGCTGAACAACAGCTAAGTTCCCCCTGAGAGGATGCTGTTTTGAGAGCTTGGTTGTGGTATCAACAGTTCCCGAGCTAACCTCATTCCACTGCACCGGCATATTATTCTTGTTCATGTTGTTTGAGGGTGCTGAGAAAGGTTGCTGGGAGCCAGTTTGACCAATCTGGCAAGATTGCATGTCCTGACCAGCCTGAGTCATGGTGGCATCCACCATGGCCATCCTTCTCTGCCCATAAAACGATGCTGGTGGGGGCATGCCTGTCTGATAGCCCTGAGTCTGATTGCTGCCACGGTAGTCTACTTGCCCCGAGTTTGGCCCTGAGGGCCCAGAATTCTGAGACCTGAGGTACTGCATAACATCATCTGGCAGCACCATGTCATCCTCTCCACTCTGCTCCACCATTCCATCTACTGCCATGTTTTCCATGGCTACATTCTCCGAAATGCTTGGCGGTCTTGGGGCGAATGGGAAACGTTGGAGGCTGCCATCAGAGCGAGTGTATCCCTGTGTAGCCAGAGCCTGGTTGCGTTCAGCTGACAGACCAAACATGGGATTCATGTTGTTCATACTGTTATAGCGCTGTACCCTTGGAAGGTGGAGAGGGTCCAGTGCAGGACGACGCACTGGGTCACTTGCTCTGCGAGGAAGGTTGGTTGGCACCTCGTGTGGCATCATGCTCTGCATGCCGTACCCAATATCACTACACCGCCGAGGCACAGTCCCAGAGAGTGGCTGATGAAGTGAGTGTGACAAGCCTTCCTGAGAGTCACTGTAGAGCGCCATACGGGTCCTTAGACTCATCCGTTCCATATTGGGAAGAGGAGTGGGTGGAGCTCCCCCAGTTGCAGCAGCATACTTTGCTTTTAGCCGATAATGCTGAGCTGGTGTGAGACTAAGGATACTTGGGAGGCCTCCTCCACCCCCACCACTGATACCACCTCCACACTGGCTGGCTTCACTGGAGCGGCGAGACAGGTCAGTGGAGATTGGGTCATAGGAGTCTGCTGAACTGATGTTGTTGTGACGATTGGCACCAAATTGGGATGTCTCACTTGACCGGCGGCTGGAATAGCAGGGTGAAATACCAGATGAGCGCCGACTCAAGGTGTATGCTGAGCTAAGGGTGCTGGTGGTGCTGTCCCGACGCTCATTCAGCTGGTTCAGCAGTGTCACTTCACATGTAGACAGGTCACCCATGCGCTGGCCAGGGTATGAACTGCTTGGATTACTCATTATGTTGGAATTCTCCAGCAGGGAACCTGGCACCAGAGGGAACATTGATACAGGGTTACACCAGTTATTTGACAGAATGATAAAACCACAGTATATAATGTCTTTAACCACCCCCTCTTACCGACAGCAGGTATGGGAGGCAGCTTCATACTATTGCGTTGGCCCTGAGGTGGCTGTGGTGCAGAGTTGACCCAGGGGCAGGATTCCCTAACTGTCTTCAGCCTTTCTTTCTTGATGTTCTCCAGCTTGATGGTGACTGCACCGCCATGACCCATGGCTTTCCTTATTTGTAGTCCCACGCCAGCATGCTGTCCTCCAACAGGAACGGTGGAGTCAACCATGGGGCACTCATCCTGTGCGCTGAGGTCCCCGAAGCTGCCCCCGCTGTGCATGGCCATCTCTACCCCACTGTCGTTGTTGTTGGCGCTGCTGAGAGGAGACGGCTCGCTGCTACAGGACGAGTGGCCGCCAGGACTAGACTGATATGTCTAGTGGGAGAAAGCAGACAGAATATGATGTGTGTTCTAAGAATCTGAGAAATTCTATGATGTTAGTACAGTAGATGTTTCAAATCTTTTAACTGCAAATACTTAATCAACCAACAACATTATTTTCAATGTAAGACTTCTTAAATACATGGAAAAAGCACATATCTTAAAAGTGATAATATAAAAGCTTTGCCAAGCTCAGAGAATGGAATTAAATATTCTTTAATATTAATAATTACCACAGTTAGAAAAATTCTGATTGTTCTTTGTTATAACTAATGCTACCCCATAGTTCAATAATATAATACATTATACATGGGTTTGATTTATTCAAAACAGGAATACAAGTAGATAATAGATGAGAATGATAGTAGAAAGATTGATGACAGCAAATTTAAGTAGTAAAGTACTTAAGCAAGATGACTTTCATCAGCATTGAAGAGATTGCAGCCAGTGAAATGCTGGTGGTTATGCATGTGTGCATCCCATATACAAATGGGGTGTGTTTTCAATGTGCAATCATGGGATCTCATGCAATAAGGGAATGTTACACCATGCAAGTAAACAGTTTGCAACATGAAGAAAACTTTGCAAATATTCCATGCTGAGTGGTGACAAGACAGAGATAGTGTTTCAGTGCTCACCTTAGTGAAGTCTGTCCATTAGGAAGGTTAACTTTAGAGAAGCATGGTTGAGCATTAACCAAAGAGTTGAATTAGAAAGGATGCAGGGAGGACTTGCAGTGAACTATCAGCCTTTGAGTAATGTTAGTCAATTTAAATGTTAGTAAGAAAATAAGAGTGTTGGAAAGTGGTGCCTTCATTTCCTACAAGATGCAGTCAATAAACAACAGATTCTACAAACAAGATGTTGTTTTCAAGACTCACCATGGAGTTCTCAGTCTTGATAGATTTCACTTGTAGACAGTCCTCCACTCCTCTCGAGGTGCTGTTAGCCTCAATCTTGCCATCCAGGCCTCTTGCACCAAGTTTGGTATTTGTATCATTCTCTCCATTTCCTTTAGGTGGCTGTTGTCTTGGAGGTGCGTCGTTTCGTTGTTTCTTGGTCACATGGGCTTCAGGTCCATGGACTGTTTTGACATGCTTCCTGAGAGAGCTGGGGTCCGTGTAACGCTTGGTGCAGCCCGGGATCTTACACACATATGGTTTCTTTGAGAGGAGATTTAAAGTGAGACTATGGTTAATACACAACCTCAGGACCTTTTAACAGCAGCAGAACAAACAGGTGGGATTTGAGATGTCACAAAAACAAAAATAGACGGCTCCAGTTTTGTGGAAGAGGATTGAATTAGTACACCATTAAAGGTAGAGTCTGCAGGAATTCTTGTTGAGTTTGTTTTCATTGTTTGTACATGACATCCAAACTGGGCTCTTCCTCGGTGGCTCAGTGCCAGTGGCAGCGCATGCCCACTGCCTCCGAATGTAGCTAAAAGCATGGCTAACAATTGAGGCTTCTTAAACACACCGTAGATAGAAAAAAACAGTCTAGCAGGCACCTGCAGCATTGCATGGGAGAAACTTAAAAAGCTGTACACCTGACATCCTGCTGGTAAATGAGGTATGTTGCAAATACTGTGTCATTCTTTCTCCGTGTTACAGCTGCTATCGTAACTGCTCAGAAAAGCTACCCCCAATCACTAACATCAATATACAAAGTCACACATGTGTACTGGGAGCACTGTGACTGGCTGGCCATCACACTGCTTACAGAGGCCCATACATGACGATTGAACAGGATTTTACCTGTAAAAGCTGATATTTCATTTTTTATAAAAATCCTGCAGACTCGACCTTTGAGTCATAGGACATGATTTTGCTAAATTTCAGAGTGCTCAGGGTACAACCTTTTAACTTTAGAGCGTACTGAAAAAGCTGATGGGTTCTCAAATGCTTGGCATAATTTTTTCACTGGATGACAAACCCTTGTGGGCAAACATACCTCATTAGAGTGTGTGCGGTTCTGGTGCTTGGCTCGGTCTGAGGCATTCGAGAAAGCTTTGTTGCAGCCTTCATGCTCACACACATACGGCTTCTCCCCTGTGTGGGACCGAAGGTGGGTCTTGAGGTTCTCCAGACGTGAGTAAGCTTTTGCGCAGCCCTCAAACTGGAGAGAAACATACAGACAGACAGACAGAGTGAGCAAACAGACCTGAGTGCTGTGTTGTTTTGTCTGCAGCTGGATAGAGAAATGACCCGGCGACACAAATAAAAAAAAAAAGCTTTGTGTTTAACATTGTTGAAATGAAATCCACTGTTGGACTCTTGCCCACCTACTGTGGCGTGCCACACAAAAGCAAAGCAGCGCTACGTTTTGATAAAAAGGGCGATTATGCGAAATAGCTCGACTAAGTGTGAGGTGCGGTAAAGCTTTGTGTATGGTATGCTTTGTTGAGACAAAGAGAAGTCTGTGTTTAGCCTTTGTATTCGCTTGTACTGTACAAGCTATAATTTGGTATTCCTTCTGAGTAGTCCTTGTGAATGAGGCTGGCTTTGAAATTTAAAGAGACATGAACTAGTCCAGATCAGAAATTAGATATAAAAGTCAGAAAAATGCTAGTTCTATAGGATGATGCATGTGGGATTCATGCAGAAATTATAAAGCGTACCCATAATGACTCAAGACCCCCTGCTTGTCTGCAGAATCTTATTACAAGATAACGCCATCAATCAGCTTTTTTAACTTCTTTTTCACAAATCATCTGCTTTAATGCATTCACAAGGCTGTGTGAGTGAGCTTTGAAGCAGAGCAAACAGGCCCTCAGTCTGATCTTCACACAGCTAACGAAGGCTTCAGTGAAACCCCCCGATTTATCAACATGTAAAATATCTCAAGCTCTTACCACAAAGAAGATCTCAAAGCACTTTTACTTTCTTATGGTAAAGGAAAAGATGCTTGTGGATGCCAGAGTAATTTCCACATGCTTTAGGTCTTTAGCAAACTGATATTCATATTTTCACAGTAAGGCAATGAACTAAACAACCAAGTAATTTTTTTTCCATTTTATCTTGAATAACTGGAAATTTTATGACTTTGTGTGTGATGTGTCACAAAAGTTTGACAAAAAATTTTTGGAAAGTTTTTTGTTGCATATAGTTGCATGAAAGGATAACGTAGGGCTTGAAGTAATATCTTCCCTTTGTTCAAAATGATCTATCATTGTGTAAATGGAAATTTTATGTATCAAAAGTACAAGTGGTATCAGTACTCTGTTTTGTTGAGTACTTTAAAGGGAGTAACCATACTTATCCCCAGATGTTGGTATTTTATATGAAATCTATGTAATGGAAAATTGAACTCGTCTCAGGAAATTTGGAGAGGTGCCCGAAATTTTTGATATCACAACACCCCATGTACCGTTCTTATTTATTTAGTAACATGTTGTGCATTGATACTGTATGAAAGGAGGAAAAAAAGAAAACATGGATCCAGCTGCATGAATGATAAGAAAATATAACCCATTTTGACTGTGTAACCCTTGCCATATATTGATCATAGATGAAGAAAAAATGAAATCATAACAACAAAATAAAAGATTCTAACCGTGCATTTGTGCGGTTTCTCCCCCGTGTGACGCCTCATGTGGACCACCAGCATGTACTGAGCTTTGAAGGGTTTCTGTTCCCGGGAACACTCCTCCCAACGACACACAAACTCCTTCTTCTCTCCGTGGATGTGATCATTGTTTATGTGCTGTGGGGAGAACAATTCAAATGAAATTGGTCGTCAGTTTATTTCAATGTACGTCATATTACAAGAAGATAAAAACTTTGGACTCAAAAGTTCTCTGTCAACTAAAAGAATCAGCAAATTTTTTGCTTTTTTTTCATCAGAAGGGTCTTCCTCCATGTGACACACACTGATTGTGAATGACACTACCATCCATTATAGCCGACAGTTTTTATGCCTTGGTCAACAGGAAACAAAGCTTTAAAGCCCAGTGCCTGTTTTTTCAGGCTCTACTTGTGCGTTTGAGTGTGTCATTTTGACTTTCTGGAGGAAAAGGAACTTCCTCAGATCTCAATAAAAGTGATCAGGAAGAAGGGTTTATGTGGCAGTTAAATGACAACTTGGTGTCAGCGACTCTAGCAGTGTCACGCAAATAAAAATGAACACAAACTCAATGTCAAATGTCACATAAGAGATTCTTAGGAATTTTGTTGAGCTGAAAACTTAACAGTTGTTCATCCCTGTAATTTTAAATCACTTACATTACAGACAAATATGCACTTGCAGTGAATACAAACACACAATGTTTCCTAACAGACACACTTAAAAACTCTCTCCTCGTTCACCACATGCAAATATCCACACACCCAGTGGAACCACTTTATTTCCTGAGGACATCCAGAGCCACAACGCTGCACTTATGTGGCCACCTCTCTACCAGCGAGAAAGTTCAGCGGCTGATGATTCTGCTGAGATCTATTTTGGGTGAAGGAGGAGGAATGGAAGCAAGTGTAGGTTTCTATTTTCAGGGCACACACAGCTGTGAATCCATAATTTATGATTGCTTTGGTTATGTGAAAGCCAAACGAAATCCACAGGTGCGTGTCAGTTTTTATTTTATTTTGCTGCAACTATGGGAATCTTGGATGTGCAAAAAATAGTTAATGTGGTGTTTCTCCTTTTGGTAATCTTTTTTATTTTTTTTTCCAAATTTGATAGAATGACCTGAAAACTGAGTTGGTCTCAACCTCGTCACAAATCAAACCTTCGATCCTTCACTTATCTCTACACAACTTTTGGCATGCTGTCAGAGTTTGTGGCCAGAGAGCGGGAGGAGAGTTCAAGATAAAGGTTGCTCTGGCCCTGAATTGTTGCATCCCACAACAACCTACCGCCCATCAGCCTCTCTATCTTTGGACCTGACATAGAGTCAAAAAGTGCCCAGAGATAACTGTCAGAGAGTCACAGAGAGTGAAAACCAAGCAGAGAAGTTGGCCAGGAAAAAGGGGGTGAGCGTGAGGTTTCATAACTCCAGAGCTTCTGGCATGACGATGGATTTATGGTCGGCCCTCTGGGCTTCAGGGGTTGGGGGTGTTTCTGGGAGTAAGAGGTTAGGGGTCGGGGGTCATGAGGCTGAGGGGTTGCGGGGGCACAGCTGCAGGGCTTGGGCCTGAGTTTGGCGAGAACCGGCAGGCTCATTAACGCAGCGCGTGTCAACCAAACAGGAAGGGATCCGTTACTTGACAGCTCTGAGAGCCGACTCAATCAGCACCAACATAATGAGCAGCAGTGCGAAGTTAGAACTGTTTTAACTTTTAACACAACAAAAAACACTGGTCATGATGCCTCAGTTTTGACATTAACTTCACTATAGGTATATGAAGTATACTAAAAAATGTAGTCCCAGAATAACAAGAGGAAACGTGAGGGCGGTGAAATGTCAAGTTTTATTGTCAAGAAGTGGAACTGGACATTTTTTATGCAGTGAAATAATCCCATCATTACGCAGACTTTGCTTCTTTAACATTGAACTTAGTGACGTCTTTTGCTGCTTTCGTTCAGCTGCAAAGTTTGTGATTCTCTTTGTGACTTTTAAATTACTGGAGGATTTCATACTGTTTCTACCAAACAGCAAGGCCCAATAAATGCACCGCACAACAACGTGAAGCATGACGTCTGAAAGGGCTTGTGTGTTTCATTCACTGTATTCTACAGAGGCTATAACTCACATGAACAAGTTGGTCCTGGGTGTCATACTCCTTAGTGCAGCCCTCCCAGTGGCAGTTGGTCTCATATATGGCCTCAGGCTCCTGTTTGCACTCATCTTTGTCCAGATCTTCACTCAAGTCCAAGATCCCTCCACTCAGGTCCTGGAGAAGAGACAGCACTGTGTTAGAAGGGCTGACCAAACTACAGGACAGATGAAATAAATGACTTAAAGAAAAGCATCTTTTACCTGAATCTGCATACAAGACATTAAAGATGCATTCTGTACTGTTTTGCATCTTCCTTATCTTATCTGTTTCTCAATCCTAATGAGTTGTTTCTCGCTGGCCTACCTATGTCATTGATTAACGCTGCATTTTTATTCCCTGCCTATAATCAATGTGAGACAAATTAGCAGCTACATAAAACTGTGTTCACTGTAAGCAGCTGAAGGGACAGCTGGATCTCAGGTTATTTGAAGGTCGAAAGAAATTTGCATGAGGGAAAAGTAGCTTTTCTTTTAAACGAGTTGTTCGGGATTTCAGTTCCTCTTGTTCTGATCCTCTTACCTGAGAGGAGGGTGAGATGGGCAGTGGACCCTCTGCCTCTGTCTTCACCTTTGTCCTCTTGGTGGTCAATGGGTTAACGGTGCTGCTCACTGCTGGGTCTCCACTGGCGTTCTGGAAGACAAAAGAAGGAACAATGATGAGTCTCATGTGTTATAATATAAAGTTTTCCATTGTTATCCTGATGACACCCAGCTGTATGTCCCCCTAAAACCTGGATGAACTGATGTTCCCGGAATCCAAAACCAAAATGTTGAAACACTGTTTGAACCCAATCAACCAACCGGGTAAAAATTCTAGTTTAAAGGCCTAGTAAAAAGGTTCACAACACAGGGGTAATTCTTGAAAGTCCCAATGCCCAGGCGACTGTGATAGTCCAACTGGGACTTCTCACAAAAACCAAGTCTTTCCTCTCCCATGCAGACTTGGAAAAAGCCGTTCATGCTTTTATCTCTTCCAGACTTGATTATTTTAATGCACTCTATTCTGGGATCACCATGTGTATTATTCACAGACTCCAGCTGATTCATAACGCTGCTGCATTACAAGAAATGAGAAACTCAGACCAGTCTTTGCTGACTTCCACTGGTTACCTATGATTTTAGAATCGATTTCAGGACTTTACTGCCTAATTTTCAAAGCCCTAAATGGTTAGGCTTGTGCTTTTACTTATTTAATTATTACTCCACATAAGCTTGATTGTTGCCTGAGATCCCTACTTGTAGTTCCCAATTCAAGATTGGTCAACAAAGATGACTGTGCCCTTGCTGTTCAGACTCCAAAGCTTTGGAAGTCCTTTTTTCCCTTCTTTTTTTAAACATTGCATTGTATATTGTATTTATTATTTCACTTATGTATTCTTAGTTGTATCTTGTTGTTATCATTGTCAAGCACTTTGCAATGGGATGTGTTTGCATGTTTTTTTTCTTAAGGATACATTTGGGACACAAGGAAAGTACCAGATAAAATTTAAATACGCACATTTTTCCACTTTTTAAATGAACTTCTACTGAAGATGTGAGCCAAACAGTCGTCACCAGGCCCATTGATCTACATTCAATAAGAAAACTACATACAGGAAACTTATTCACAAATTTAGAGTTACCCATTTCAAAACCCAACTCTCATCCATCCATCAGTGCAGCCATGACCCTTTCAGTTTATTTAATTCAATTTATCAATCCACCCACTTCCTAACAGTCACCCCAGGGAACAGCTCAAACACCTCACAATTGTTTTTGGCTTGATAGCCTGCTGTGAAAAGATTTAAGGAGTCCCTTGTTGCAGCAGGCACCCCGACCCATAAGTCAGACTGGGACCCGCCGCCGAGACTAAACAGTTTAGACTGCTTTATGTTCGCCAAAGCCACAAGGAAATATGAAAGAAGAGGAGTTATTACTCTCAGTACAGTGGAGGGGGTGGGCTTTGATCTACAAACTGATTCTTAAGATGTCAAAAAGACACACAAGGCCTCTAAAAGCTCTGATGGAGATGGAAAGAAAAGAGAAATGAAAATTCAAAGCAGCTCTTGTGCATGTGTGTGTGTGTATATTAAGGCTCATTGGAGGGGGTCCAATATTAGAGGGGGGTCCTCTAATCCCACCCAGACGTTACGGTGGAGTTCAGCATTTCTGGGGGCCTCGATGATTCACTCAACTGGCTGGGACCCAAATTGGAAATGTGGTTCTGATCACTGCTAAAATGCAGCTGTGTTAGTAAATTGGGGTGTGTCTCATTCTTTTGGATGTGAGTGTGTAGCATAGAGGAGGGAAAACTGAGATACTTCTGCAGTTTGTCAGGAGACACTGTGCTGAAACATCAGTGATAGCAGCGCTGAGTTATCCACTGAGCGGAAAGTTTACATTACTAATAAAATGTGCTGATAAGAAGAGACTGCAGAAGGAAAGGGGGTCAGAATGGATGATGTACAAAAAGTTTTGAGTCTCGTGGCTGAAATAAGTCCAAGAGTTACAGTTGTTTTTTTAATCTACATATGGACACAAATGAAAAGACAGACCTTTGTTTAAAAAATGACCACTAAAAACTTTCACTGTAATATTTTTTAAGACAGGACTAAACCAAGGTTACATTCAAGGTTAAGAATTCTCCCATTCATACCTGGTTCGCCTCAGAGTTGGAGCTGTTGTGAGAGGTGGACATCGCCGAGGCTGTGAGAGGGTGTTGGCGAGCAGAGAAAGACGACGCTGATGGTTGAATGAGAGGAGGTGTGTGGCCGAAGGCGTTGAGACTCCTCTGTTGGGACAACAGCTGCTGGTAGGCCACAGGGTTGATGGGGTGAGGGAAGCTAAATGAGGGGCTGAGGAAGCAGTGACAAAATGGAAAACTTCATTATTATTCAAGTCAAGACCTACATTTGAATTATATAAGTATATATTTCGACACACGTGCACCAAAATGTCTTCTTTCCAACTACAGCTCCCTGATTTTATCCAAGGGGGACATGATTTCCAAAAAAGCAGCAACATTTGGTGCTGAAAAATTAAACCAAGGCATGAGGCTGCAGTTCCTTCAGTGTCCACTTGAGTCAGGCCTCAGGAGTGTATTAAAGCGGTCTAATTTACAAATGTGTGTGCATATACATGTTGAAATACCTGATTCCACCGACTGAAAGGTGCCCGTAGGAACTGCTGGCAGCCGAGCTGGAGCGAGAGTTGTTGATGTACGCCACCAGAGAGTTTGGTGAAGTACGGATCATGGTCTGCAGGTCTATGCTGGCGTCTGATAGCGGGGAGATGGACAGCGCTCTCTTCCTACTCAGTCTGGGTGTCAAACGTGGGCTGGAAAACCGTGATACTGGACAAAGGGACACAAAACAGAACCGTAAGGGGAATGTCAGCCATCTTATTGCAGCTACATTCAAAAGTTAGCATCCTAATGTTAATATCTGTGTTTGTGATGACGTTTAATGCAGGGTTACAACTTTTCAGATGTTTAAATGAATCAAAAAATCTGAGTTAATCCCTCATGTTTTGATCACATTTTCCGTTTGTTTCCCTGAACAATGTTACTATATAAGAGGTCATGCTAAGCTACACTATATCTTCTGCATCTCTCACACACACACGTACACACACACACACACACTCACAGCTCCCCTATTTAACATTCACATCCTCTTATGCATAATGAATCGCCTCCAATCATTCTCAGTAATTACCTCGATAGTAATCTCTTTCAGACCGCTGTTCTTGGGCAAGTTAAATGGAGGCAATTTAAACAAATTGATCTCAGAATACCATTAGAAAAGAAAAAGAACAAGGCTGCCTCTTAAAGGTAGGGTTCACGGCCTCCTGTTAGACTTGATTGCTGCACGTTTTCCTTATTCAAGACGTAGAAGAACACAAGAAAATGGCAGGGGGAGATTACTTTCCCATGAACTTGAAGGGACGTCAATGGTTCTTTTTTCCTAAATGCACCTCTTGTCCAACATTTATGTGTATTTACTCATTTCAGATTACTGAAGCATGGAGCTGCCATTGAAGTGGTTACATTACAAACTTGAAAATACCAAAGCAAATGTACTGAAAACTGCAGTTCTTCAAGTGGCCACTTGGAGAAAAAAAGAAAAGGGAAGTTCATTAACTGATGGCTAAGTCCCGCCCTCAAATGGAATGAGCCAATCACAGTGGGTATACCTATTCTCATTTACTCAGCCACTCTCTACCTAGAAGTCTATCAAAATGTGTAACAGAAAGTGAGTTTTCATTTTGTTTTATGAGGTTTTTCTGAGGTTGAAGTTTGAAAATGGCAAAAATGTGAACATTGGGTACATGCAACTCCAACACATGAGGCTAGGTATATTTTTTAACCTTACCTAAGCCATGAAGTTCATTTGCCTTTTGTGTTCCAGCTTTTGTACTATGTTGATCGAACATCATTATAAGCTGTTATCCAAAGGGCTCCAAATAAACTAATGTATACTTCTGGAGCTTAGCTTCACATTAGCTTTTCTGTAATAGCTGAGATACCAAAGGTTAGGAAATGTAATCATGAATGATTTGATGTAAATAGTTAGCACCAAACTAACAGAGGCACTCTTCTAGAGATGGTAAAAGAGCTGTTTTTTTCTCTTATTGAGCCAAAAACCTTGACTTCAGTGGCACTTCGATGAACCAAAATTTTCTGTTCCCAAAAGCTTGTTCACAAATAATTCACAGTATGATAATCACATTTTCTTCCTGGTGAAAACTGATCTCTCTATTAATCTTGTGTGTAGACTATTTTCTGACTTCAAGAGTGAGTCTTCAGAAATCATCTATGGCCCACTGTGACACCTGCCAAAGCTCCTGTAACTGAATGCTCATAGTTTGTCCGAGTGAGAGTGGGGGTGGGGGTATAGCTTAGCCATAAGTCTATTCTCATTGGGCGCCATGTGAAAACTTCATAGCAGTATAAAACATGATAGTGACAGTGACAGCAGTGTGGCAGCTTTGAGTTAAACGTAGATGTTGTTAACCCTTCACCAAGGTTGTGCTGTTAATGTCTTCTGAAAGATTTTATGACGCCATTAAAATTTGTTTTGCAAAGCTGTGTTAAAACTTTCAGTGGGTGAAAATTTTGTTATTTTTTCAGATATGCAAATGACTCCTGACCTTCAACTATTGAAGTAGGTGATGGATTCATAAAAAAAAAACTCCTTTATCTATCTAGCAACTCTGTTCAGCGCTCATAATTTCTCTTATAGGAATCGCAGGAGTTAAGTTAACAAATGTGACAGCTGTGGTCACGTTTAGCGCTAATGAACAAACCAAAGTTGAAATCCTAAACTTGAGGCTTCCAAGAGACAAAGTGATGTCTTCACAGTAGCTATGTCTACTAATTTTACAATCTTTACTTCCTTTATCACAGAGACAAAGACAAATTATTTTCTTGTGACCAACAGGTGCTGCCTCTCAGTGTGCGGGGACAGAAAGCAGGGCTGACTGTGTGTCTTTGCACATGCTATGTAATTAGGTCATACAACAGACATCAACAGAGGCGCGAGAGGCAGGAAACTCATAATAAGCCCATCACAAGTCACCTAAGCATATGCACAGTGCCCTTTAACACACACACACGCCCGCACATTTTCTGCATGTCACCTCTGCTGCTGTCAATACTCGACCAATCACCGACTCTTGACTGGTGGAACTCAAAGCCCCTCAAGACAAATGAATCCAGGCACCGCCATAATCACCAGGCCAGACCTTCAGCCATAAACTGGGGTCTTACTTCCAAAACTATTACGTTTGGAGGTGGCGACTCGTAAAGCAGAGGCATATGCACCCACTTAAAAGGCTCCATAGATTTTCAGACAGCAGACAACGGTGGTTCGCAGCTTTGAAATAAAAATGATGGAGATGGAGAGAAGGAGTATGAATGAAACCTTAGCATCTACCACTTTGGAGATAATACGTAAATATTTGATGCTTGGTTTGTTTCACAAAACAATACGGATGAAATAAGGGACAGAGCTGGATTCACTGGAGGACAAGAAGCAGATCATAAGGGGTGAAGAGTTTATCCTGATGAACTATACTTTACTCCAAAAGAGCTGCTAGGATTTGTTATTTTTTCTATGAGGTGAGCTCTCTCTCTTGCCAACAGATTTAATGGGAGATAAGTGAATTAATATTCCCCTTTATAAAACAGGAAACAGGCCTCGCAGCCTGGTGGCCTGGTTGGCTGGCGCCTGCCTCCTTCTGGGCGCTGTGCCCAAAAAAACGCCCTCTATGACTTCAAACCACCCCACAATCTATACATCAAGCTCTGCTCCAAGCAATTCATTACACCTTGAGGAAAGGGGCCTAAAGGTTCATGGCACTGGACCTATAGAAGCTGAGCAAATTTAGTTAAACTCTGGGTTTTAATAGATGTCACTGGTCTAACCTAATTTTACCTGGAACAAATTTCACACAACGTGCTTACACACCTCTCACCACTCGGTAAAGGCGTGTTTTATGGACGGCGGTTAATTGAAAGGGTGAGCAGGTTCCGGCAGGGAGTGAGAAAACAGATGTTGCACAGACTGTGGCGGTGCAGTAAATGTGGTAATATGGCATGTGTGCAAATGTGTACACATGTATGTGATTGTGTGTCTGCGTCGAAGGCATGGTGTAATTGTGGGATCTGGATTTATATAGAGAGTCATAATTACAGGGGCTTTGGTGCACGTTGATACTGTAAAGACAAAAAAACATATCAAAAGTAATGGGTTGCCTGTGCTGTTTTAATCTTTGTGGAAAATGAAAACACAGTAATTGGAGGGTTGTGCTTATCCCGAGAAGCAGCTATAGCTCTCTGTGTCATCCTGACCCAGGGCACATGGAGGGTCATTATCTGGCACTGCAGAAAACTGGTACGTTAACTTCTCTGCAATAATAGTTGTTCTTACATTGGGCCTAAAAAGTTCTTAGCACCTTTGTTTAGATAACATTTTTAGAGGAAAAGAAAAAAGTCACGGTGGAAATCATACTTAAGAAGCTCATTCATGGCATAGTACGTTGCCACTTCTCTGTGAATTTATTGGTCTCTTATTCCCATGTCTTGTCTAAAAATGAATACATTTACAGTTTTTAGTTTAATCAAATGTCTTGTTTTGGGTTTTGGTGTGACATAGGGTTCTAGTTTCTTCCAACGAAGGGTTTCCAAAATATCCCTATGACCAAATACTCAAGGGGAAATAAGTCAATATTTTAAAAACTTTGCCTCAAGCCTCATTTATACAACATTTTGCCTGAAAACGCAAAAAAACCTGCCTCCATGGAAACGCTAGAGACTGAAGTATGCATGCCAGGCCTATAGTTGGCGATATAATTGTAGGGGTTGTATACACGACAACAGTTCAGGGGTTGAAATAGAGGTGCACTGCGAAAACTGATATCCAAGCAAGTCATTATGACTTGTTTTCAGCAAAAATTGCCTTATCATTCTTGATATGAGCCAAATTCAACTGACAAGTCCAGAAAATGTCTTATCTAAAGTCATTAAAAGACAAAAATGAGATCTGAATAGCTTGTAACAAGTCCAAAATATTTTGCCAATGGGGGTTGGAAAAAGTTTCTTGCATTTGGGCATTTTTGTAATCTCAAGAAACTTGATGAGCAAAGTTTTTTTATCCTGTTGGCAGATTTTTTTGACTTCTTACATGCAATTCAGACCTCATTTTTGTCTTAAAATAACTTGAAATGAGACATTTTTCTGGACTGGTCAGTTGAACGTGGCTCATATCAGAAATTATAGGACAAGTTTTACTAAAAAGAAGACCCAAAGACTTGCTCAGATAACAGTTCTTGCTGTGCGAGCTGATTATCTTGCGAATATGCTCCTTTGCTGGTTGCAGAAATTCCACAATGAAAGTGCAATAGGCATTTTCAAAGCTGAGTGTGATGTCAGCGTTTGCACTGAAAACTCTGACCAGTGAAACAGCATTAAAAAAAACAACACTCTGAAAGCCATTTTCAATAGTTTCTGTTTTACGTTGGCAGTTTTTGTGTAAAACCGTCGCTGTGTAAACGCCCCCTCAACCTGATAATCTTTGGCTTGTCCAGTGTGACCTTGCCATGATGATAAACAATATTTGCCCTACCCTCGGTCACCCCCTCCACCTCCCTCCATACTGCATCTTGCGTTAGTGCCAGTGGCTCCAGGCCTCTACACTTTCCGCCAGTGTAAGCCCCCCCAACCCTCCCCAAGCCAGCCAGAGTGCGAAAATGTTTGTTTTCCATGCTAAATCTCACTAATGCTAACACTGAGAATTTTATTAGTGAGTGGACTTACGCTGAGTCCTCTATGAGCCCCCAGTGTCAGGCCCAAAGCCACCGTTGTGTTTGCCAGTGTGTTTATGCGCAGACTTCCACCCATGCGCTCATGAAAAAACATATAGTTAAGTGTTTGTGTATGAAGTCTGAGGGGACCAGTCTGCTCTGAACCCCGTGCTCCCCACCACCACATCAGTACACAAATCTATCAGCTTCACCCCCTCCACTCCTTCAACACTAAAATCTTTTTCCTCTGGATGGCAGACATTTATTTTGGCTGCTGCTTTTGTCGTGGGAGCTCCATCGCTTTCCAACAGACTCTGCTATGATATTTCTCTGCCCACCCAGCCCTTACATACCTGCTCGCTCACAAACAAACAGACATCTGAATGCCTCCCAGTGTGAGATATAAAATAAAATGTGACTTTATTTATACGAACAGACTTTGAGGTGTACTAACATAAATGCTTACTATTCTTGGATGTCTTAACCTTGTTGAATTGGAGTTTCTTTGTCTGATCAGCTGACAGAAAAAACATATTTTACTTATTTTTGATATTAAACATTAGTACTCTTTTAAGAGCAGAAGCTACTTTTCAAAGAACTTCAAGTGTCTCCTTTGCTCATTGGTGTCTACTTCTTCCTTTAGGGTCTGAAGACATGCAAGTGCAAACCCAAACCCCCCAAGTTTTGATATGTTTGGCAAGGTCAAATCCTTGAGCAAGGGCTTCTTAGGGGTGAAACAATGTCTCTGCACAGCAAAAATTCAAACCTAAGCAAGTGCTTTTGTCTTGTTTTTAGTAAAAATATCTCATTAAACTTGATATGTGCCACATAGTCCAGAGGAATGTCTTACTTCAAGATACTGAAAGACAATATCTGTCTAAATGCATGTAACAAATAAAAAAAAACTGATATTGGGGGTCAAATTTCTTGAAATCAGATTAATGTGTGTGTACAAGAAACTTTTTACTTACCCCATTGGCAGATTTTTTTTTCACATTTGAAGCATTTCAGACATTTTTGGGCAATAAATTAATTCAAATGAGTCATTTTTATGGACTAGTCTGGTCAATGTAGCTCGTATCAAGTCAAAAAAGGTCTTTTTTTTTAACTGATGATAACACAAAATGACTTAGTTAGATTGCAGTTCTTGCAGTGTGGAACTTAAACCCTTTTAAAACTGTTTGACTAGCAACCCCAAAGGTTATTAATTCAAACAAGATCATTGCAGACATTTTCTGCTTGCTTTCTCATATCAAGGAAAGAGTGTCTGGGTTCAAGTGGCTTGAGATTTGATCAACCGTCCATGATTAAGTATGTAAACAAGACAGTGAGACTTGCAGCTGCATCCCAGAAACCTTTCCCGACGCTTGAGTTAGCATCTTTTCCACCAGCACACTCTTGCACAGCAGCATTCAGTGTTTCATGCCTCAACAGTAAGCCTTGCATTTCACTTATGTGGAGAGAAAAACAGAGGGAGGGAGCAGGAGGCGGCTGGTGTGAGAAGCTTTAGTAAGGGTTCACTGAGGTCTTCCAGTTTTTGCGGTGGGTCCTCTGAATATTAGTGCATAAATTGATTTTTAATACGGGTTTATCTGCACTGCTTTCCAAAACTAACGGCATGGGATGAAGCGCATATTTGCCATCTCTGCCACTCCTTCTCTGGCAGTAAAAGAGGCTTTTGATTCAGACCGAGGCTGCCCGCGATGACCATTAGCTGGCCGCCTCGGTCAATACAGGCCCTGTGTCTGGAGGCCGCAATGGAAGGGCCTCCAGACTGGCAGAGTGGCCCAAAAACCTGACCACATCACTACCAGGATTTGTGGAACTGTGAATAAAAGCTGCTGGGATGGTGGCAGTAAGCATGGAGGCTGTAAAGGAGGAGGCAGTCCGGGCGGAGGGAGGTGGGGAGGTGGGGTTGTGGCTATTTGAGCAAACAGCGTCAGCAAACAAGTGTGGGCACGGTAGCACACGGCGGTCACTGAGGTGGTTGGAGGTAGAAGAGAAAAAAAGGGGGAAGAGAAAGAGGTGGTCTGCAGTTTTTGCAAACCCTCAGCCCTCCTCAGCCCCCACCACTCTGTTTGACTTGATGATTAAGATAATTTTAATGAGTAGCTCTTTGAACTCTACCAAAAGAAAAAAAAGTGCGACTGTACACAACAGATTTATTGTTAACCCTCTGATGCATGAATTAAGACGATCAGTGTCAGGATTTTTCCCTTAAGTGTTTTTCTTTGTCTTAATATCTCTATATATATTATATATCTAATATTTGCAACTGAGCATTCAACATACAACAGTGTGAACTTAATGTAAATATGACTTATTTTTTTGTTTGACTTCTTTTCTTAGATATTCTTTTTGTCTAATGCTTTGCGAAGCATTTTAACGCCCTTTCATCCATTTTACCACTGAATAATTTATAGTTTAAAAGCTTTTTCACCCTCAAATGTTTGTCTATTACATTTTTAAAAATATAAATATATGTTTAGAAAAAAATTCAAAACATTTTTTCAGGTCCTAAGAAGAATAAAAATATCCTGACACAGGCTAATGTGAATTTCCACCACATGAACCATTGAATTTAGGAGTAAATAACTTTTAAATAGGTGTCCACTGTAGTGACCGCTAAGTACCACAGGGTGAATGTCCTTCATATCCGTAGAATCTGTACAAATCACTTTGAAATATGTATTTCAATAAACAAAATGACTGAGAAAGTATTTTAAAATTGCTGTCATATTTGATATAGAAGCTGCAGCAGGTCCCTTCTTTTTAAAGGGGTTCACTCCCAAACAATCCTTTTTCTGACTTTGTTTGTCTTCTACCTGAAGAAAGAAGCCGCTGTCAGTGTCATCCTGTGAGCTTGGAGAGCGTGACACGGCAGCAGTGAGAGTAGCGGGGCAGTGTTTTTTTTCTGGGTGGGTGGTTGGACAGGATGAAAGAAAGAGTGTGGGCTCCAGGAGCGAAGCGGGCGTCACTGCCAAGGGGAGTATTTGATTATCAGCCATCGAAAAGGCTGACTTTCACGGACACTTTTCCACTCTGTGAGCTTTCTGTTCCCCATTCATGAGGGCTGAAGGTTTCTTGGATGCTGAAATCAAACGTCTGTTCTGGTGCCTGACCGTCATCTTGATAGAGGGTGGCGGGTTCTAACTGGCATGAAGAACAGGCTGGTCTCTGTGAGTTTGTGTGCAAACACGTGTACGAGTTTGTGAGCATTTGCTGCCTATTTGCCTGGCTGTTAAATTGTGTGTGTGTGTCAGTGTGTGTCTAGATGCCTCATCCCAGTCATTAAGTGGACTACACATGCAGCTCACTGAGTTAATCCTTGCTGCCTGACACACAAAGTTCTCAAGGTAACACTCCTCCAACCTCACAAGGCTAAAATCTCTCCCTGCTGCCCATTTATGGCAACATAGGCTTTTATTTTGTAGGATGTATCCCATAATAACAGTACACCTGAAACACCACCAGAATGAAAGACTCCAGAGTAACACGTGTTTTTACGATCTCCTTTCCTCAGGGCTTTTTCGTGTTTGTGCACCCTAAACCCCCAGCTAGCTATGGCCCCAATGCTACGTGTAAGTCTAAAAGGCTCCGCGGGCTTTGATGTGGGGAATTCTGCCATGAAAAAACCTCCAGAGGGAGAAGAAAAGGATGGTATCAACATGCCTGGTGCTGAGAACAAAGGGCAGCATGGCTATTAAGTTTGGCTGCTCATCTTGTAGAAAAGGATGAAAGACATGCGTGAGCTTTTGTTTTCCTGGAAGTCTACTTTTCTGACATTTTGACAAAATATGACACCATAAAACCGTCATTACAGGTTCTACTTTGTATCTAGGTTAAGGTTTTAAAATGTCTGAATCTGCAAAGCACCAAGGTTGCAGAAGTGTCTGAACCTTGTCTTTCTCCTCTTTTGTGCTTGTAAAAATAGGCCCAGCTCGAGTTCGAGGAATGTGAATCTCACAGCAGAACAATGACTTAAATGCTGGAGTTCAGACTCAAGGATCCAGATAAGTGAAATCTGGTGAAACAACATTTAGATCTATTTCTGTCAAAGAAAAGCAGATGTTTTATCCTCACCATCCACCGGGCTGATATAATCTGGTAGATGAGCTGCAGCTGCAGCAGCAGCAGCTGCGGCCGCCGCTGCTCCGCTCTGCATCAGCAGGTCACCGTACGGGCTTCTCTGGCTGGCACTGGCCATCAGGTGGTAGTACTCTGAGGGGTTAGCTCCTGGAGGTGGAGGGGGGAGGCTGAACAGGGCACGGTCCTTTAGGTGCTCGTGGGTCACTGCAGGGATGAAAAGTCAGAAAAACAACTTCAGTGTCTGCACGTCATAATTAATTTTCCAAGAAATCAACTTTCAGAATGAGGCTTTTCGAATCCCTTTTGGTCTAATCAAGCATGCACTGTGCATTCAGATTTTGTCCTTGAAACATGAAGATGAGACGAAAGGTTACAAGAAGGACTTAGCAGTCGAGTGCCCTGCTTTACAGATTTGAAGATTTGTGCATGCCTGCATGCTTGCCTCGGGGCATGAGGCATTTGATAAAAGATCTCTGATGTCTTTGAGGCTTGCTGGGTTGAGGGGAAATATCTCCAGGGAGTAAAGGAAATAGAGGGAAAGGAGGAGCAGGGGAGGAGGGGGGCATCAAGGGGGGCTTTAGAGGGAAGGAATACCACATTCCTGCAGATCTTTGGTGTTGTGTGTGTACTCAGTTTGACAGGCTGAAGACATATACAGAGGGCAGGTGCACTAACACACTAATACACACATAATGCTGCATGTGCAAAAGTAATATTAACACCTGCAGCGAGTAAAGACAGATTTAAAAAGGCCTGGAGTTGTAGGAGTGAGGGGTAAGATGGATTGTTTTTTAACTACGTCTAACTGCGACTGCATGCCCCCCCTTTTTTTTCACCTCTCTCTGTGCCTGCCCTGAGTGTGTTGAGTGTTTAGGGGTATAGGGGTGTTGGCTAAAGCTGAAGTGCTATCCAGGCTGATGGAAACAGAGGGGGAAAGTGGGATAGGGACCAAAGTTGGAGGAAACTATATTTGGGGAGCAAAACTCCAGCTTACAATTGCACATAGACACAAGCACACACAAAAACACAAAAAGTTCTGGATCTATCAGAACGTATTAGACCACGGCTGCTGTTACAGAGCCCAGGCAGAGTGTTTGTGCTCCAGTTGCAGCAACACTGGGATATTCTTTTAGTTTCTCCATGGCTGCCAGATCATGTTACTACCTCCACAGAGTAGCATTTTGAGTCTGAGGGTGTTTGTGCTTGTGTGACCTCACTTCTGAATACAAAGAGATGAGAAATAGCAGATCCATATCCACCAGGCCCAGAAAAACCTTAACATACAGTTTTATCTTGGAAAATGCAAAAAATTCCAAACACATAATTATGTTTTGCACAAAAGTGGAGAACAGCACTGAGAAGCTTAGTGAAAACAGAGCAATATTTTGGATTACAATCTGATTTGTTAGAGTATATCTGCTAATGTGGGGTTGTCTGTCTCTTAAGCAAAATCAATCAATGTTGTAGACACTACTTTTGTGTTCCAGGTGTGTTAATTTCATAATCAGACAAAGTGGTGGAGGACAAATGTGTTAAACTTTATTCCTGAGTTATTCCTGACAATGCATCAGAGAGAAAATCATTGATTTGGGCCATTTGCTTGTAGTAAAGATGAATGATTCCAACGCTTGCTTCCTTTTTAAACTTTATTTTGTTAACCTTACACTGGGAGGAGAGAAAAATATTGTTAAATATTTCGAAATAAACCTGACATTCTTTGTGACCTAACAAAAATTTGCAAGACTTGAAAGACCTAAACACTGCAAAAACTGAAATCTAAGAGAGTGTTTATGTCTTATTTTTAGTAAAAAATGTCTTATAGTACTTGATAGTCACATTTAATGACAAGTACAAAAGCACATCTTATTTAAAAGATACTTATGGACAAAAGTGAGGTCTGAGGTGCTTGTAATAAGTCCAAAAATATCTGCCAATGGGGTAAGATCTTTTGAAATTCAGACAAAGCAATTATACATTACAAGTATGACTGAAATGCATATGAATTCATCTTCAGACACATGGCTGCATATAGGGGGAAATACATTATTAAATCATGTCTGATAGCAACTGCTAAGAGGGCCTTTCATGCCAATCTTCGGCCTTTGAGATATGAAAAAATAATCTTCGCACAATCCACTGAAAAACATTTTAATTGAGGTTACATCAGTCAATACGTCTGCAGTACACCAGGCATGATACATGATAAATATCTGGTATCAAAAAACAACCTTCAACACATGCCTGGCACCCAGGTATCCCTATCAGAGGTTTACACATGCTCCACTGCTTGCACAGACTTTATTTATGCTCTGCAGAGCTGCACATCACTGTTTATTTGGAGCCATACTCCCCCCTGCAACATTATCAGCAATGGCATCTCTTTAGCATTGCTTATGCTGAAAAGTGGAAAACCATTACATGCTGGCTGAGTTTGCTTGTTGGTTGTATGTTAGAGTTCACCTCTGCTGTCTGCTGTTTAAACAAGGGACATGCAGATAGGTCTGACATAGTGTGAACCCATGATTGGGGTCTGTGAGTCTGGGCTAATTCCTGTGGTTCTCCTGCCCAGACGTCTGCACAAGTTTGCAGGAGCTGCAGTGCAACGGCAGAGCAATCACCAGCATACACATACATTCAGAAACACTGAGACATTTGATGACAGACCTGCTTCAGTGCCTTATATAAGGGAACATATAAAGTGCAACAGTAATTATCACCCCTGGTAAAATAATCAGCTGTGTAAACTGAAGTGTGTGTGTGCAGTGAGCTGCAGCCAAGCAGACAGAGTTGGTTTATAGAGAGCAGGAAACATAAATTCTAAACCTGCTCAACTCTAATCTCACATCCTTTGTGCTAACTGGTGAGAGCAGCTGCAAAATATTCCACGTCGCAGTTTATCCATCATATTGTGTACTTTACACACATCATTAGCAGGCTAAGGCTGAGAGTTTCCATCTTGCAAATGCCTGATGATGATCATAACCTAAGCTAACAGGTATGAGAGTGTTTATGGGTGAACATATGTGGCTGCTTTCTATTTAGTGTGACATGCATTAGGCTTTAATATAAGCACAAATTCATCACAGCAGTTGAAAAGTATTTGCTTTCTTTTTTTTTTTGGACCAGTGCTACCCGCCAGTCAAGTGTGGTTTATGAAGTTTTAAAACATATAGCAAAAATGTTGAGGTGACTTAAACTTTGCCATACACAATCTTAACGTCTTTTTAGTGTTTTTGGGGTTTAAGTTTTGTGCCTTTCAGCAACTTGTTTTTTTACATTACACATAAAAAAACACTGGTCTGAGCCACTGAACTTACCATCTGCTAAGGGTGAACCATATCATACCATCTACATTAATACTGGCATAAATCTTTTGATGAAAAAAAAAATTGTTCTAGAGCAAAAGTTAAACTGTAGGGACATGACAATGTGACAATTCTGTTAAATTTTGTTGACGCCTGATACTTTTATAAATAGAAAAAATACTGGGAATTTTCTGTATTTTAGTGCAAACAGTTGTATTTAACTATGTTGTCTGGTACATTTCGTTCATTCAGTGGTTTCTGAAATCCAAAATTTATATTTGCATGCTAAGACATAAAAATGATTTATGACACAGTCATGGTTCCTACAGTCAGAAAAATAAACTTTTCCTACTTTGATTTTGTCCTTTTTTTGGAATTTAAGGTCCAGTTTGTTCATACATTGTTGTTCAAAATTATTTTTTTTCTAGGTAAAATCAAAAGTGGTCAACAACCACCAATTGCCCCCAGCCAATTGACCCCTTGACCCCAAAGGGCCAATAAAAGTGCCTGTGTGTCATTTGGCACATGACTTAAACTTGGAACTGACTTTTATTTTAAGGGTTTGCTTCCAAAAAGAACCTCAGTCAACACAGGAAATATCAAAACATATCCAGTATTGCTGTTTTGGTTTGATAGTATGCATCAAAGTATCATCTTAAAGCTAAGGCAAAATATCGTGGAACACATCCCACTCTCTGATATGGCCTAAAATATCAAGATATGCATCAAATGCCATATTTCCCAGCCCTACCTTCTGCAGGGCTCAGTCCTCGGGCCGCTGAGATCATAGAAAGAGTGGGGCTGCTGTGGACCGAGCGGAGGTAGTGCTCCATGTGGGGGCTGACGTACGGATGTGGAGGGCTGAACGGCGATTCACCTGTGCCGGGCGCTGCGTGAGGTGACAGACGGATCATGGAAATGTCTGAGATGACTGGGCTGCCTGTCAGTCCTGGAGGTCTGTGAAGAAACAGTAAAGAACAGATTAAATATGAAAAAAGAAGAGGTATAGAGAAATGAGGATGAGCGTTATAGATGAAGACAGTTGTAGATGGAGGAAAGGAGCCCTTTGCCTGGATTGTGCTCTGTTATCATCCTGAGTGATCTCCATTGGTATGTTCATAGACAAGCCTTAACATCTGTTATTCCGCTAATGTGTCTGCAGTCTCAATCCACTTACACCCTTTCCCCTCCACAGTTCAACAGCTAATGCATAATAATCCTCTTTTGTTAACCTTCTCCTATTAAGCCCAGGAGCTACAGACAAGTCCAGACTAAGGGCTTTCCACTGCAAGGCCTGGATGAGTATGCTCTGTCTGTTTGGGTGGGCAAACTACAGGGTCCAGGTATTATAATTAGTATGATTAAAAAAAAGCACATTAGCTGTCCATAGAGCTCTTGTCTGAAGTTCTCTGACATCCTGGTGGTCACATCACGCTGTACAGTAAATTTGTCATTCCCGGCAGGTAATTGGCAGCTCTTCTTGCACAAACACAGACATGTGAGTGCTGTAATTCTCAAAAACCCTGCAGGCCTGAGCTAGTGATAAAAATGTCTGCTGGCCGCTGGCAGTGGTGGAAGCCTTTGAAGGGGCACTTGTCTGTGTGTTGACATCCTTCAGTTTTGATAAGTGGTGGAAACCCAGCCATCAGGGGAGACTATAAGGCTGGAGGAACGAAAAAGTAGTGCAGGAGCTATAAAAGCACAATATGTCATAATTTTGGTCGGCTTGAACTGACAGGTTACTTACAACAGACCAATAAAAAGTCAAACTAATCTCTAGTTTTAAGCCAGTGAGGAGCTGCATTTCTTTTGGTTGCCAGGAGAAATTCTGCTGGTTACAGAAAGTTGACGGTCCAAATGAAAAAGATAAAGAGAAAATATAGGTGTAGGAACCGTCCTTACATCAAAACAGCCAGACTAATGACTCATTATTATATTTTCAGTGAGGAACAGAAGAGTTAACACAAAAGGTCTGAGTAACCACTGACTAACACCCTTACTATTTGAGGCCTCTTTTGAAATAGATTTTTTAGGTTAAACATCACTTCTCTGCCTAAACTGTTAAATTCTTTTGTACTTTTGAGCTCATGTTGAGCAAAGATAGGACGGCTGCACCTACAGTCTGGATTACACTGTCTGCATAAACATGGAAATCAGATGCCAGGAATCAGCACAAGAGAATGCGTGTGACTTTCATATTATTTTATACTTTACTTTTATACTTTCATACACATGGAGGTATGTGAGCAGTGACAGTAGCATCATTTGAGGGTGACATACACATTCTCAGATGTAAAGGGAATGTAAATGGGCCTTTAATCTTGACGGTTTGTGTTTCAATCCAAACTTCCACTGTCATTCACTGAAAAGTCCTTGGGAAAGACTTGTCAGCTTTGTGTGAATATTAATGACAGAAACTGGCAATTACTATAAGATGATTACAGGAAAAGTGAGAGGACAAGAAAAGCTCTATGAGAGGCTTGATGATGAGAACAATTGTTGTGTTGTAAGCGACACCCGAGACAAACAGTGATGCTAAAAAAAACCCTGACTTTTTAAGAGCTCCTTATCAAACATTCAAGCAGCCCCATGGCCTCTGTGAACACACAAGTGTTTATATGTGTGGTTTTCATTCTTGGCAGCACTCACTGCATGCTGGGTAAACAGCGTGCAGTGTGATGTGTGTGTGAGTGTGAGGGAAGAAGAGAGATGTAAGGAAAGGCTTCTCTGAAAATGTCTAAAAGCATGATTCATTGTTATAACTTAATATTTTCTTTATCATAAAAAGTATATTTCAGTCTAGAATCATTTCTTCTAACTTTTATTGTTTACATTTTTTTATTTACTGAAATCAATACTAATATTTCTTTTTTTGCAAAACAAAATAATGTTATACAATAGATTTTAATAAATAGCTCACTTTGTGGATGGAGTACAAACCAAACATCTAATAATAGTCCATGTATGACCAGAAAATGGTCAGATTCTTGTCAAAAGGTGTCAAATGATTTGACTCAGATTCAGTGAGTGTGACTGGTGCAGGTTGTAGTTTCTGGCTGATGCTGTGAAAGCTGGGCCGGAGACCTCGCCTGCACGCTTGGCAGATCCTCCCCCCACCATCCTCCCCCCTGTTCAGTCTCTCATTCACCATCTCTGTGCGGACGCCAACCTGCACCCAGCTCGGCCCTGCCCAACTCGGCCCGAGCCAACCAACCCAGAGCCTCGGCCCTCGCTCCATTTCCAGTAAGGGCCTGCAGACTGCCGGCCTTGTCCGTGGGCCAACTTACTGCCGTCTCGTCCCCGACAAACAGCCATAAAGAGCTCTCTGTTCTGGGCAGGAGGGGAGAAATGAGAAGAAACAGACGCTCCATACACAAAAACACGCTTCCCTCCGCCTGCCTCTGAGCTGTCTACGGGGAGTTTGGCAGCGCTGACTCGAATTAGTGTTGGGGTGTTTTACTGATGAACTACCTGGGTAAGCTGGCACTGGTGCAAAATCTATTTCTTATCAGGCATCATCACAGAAACCTCAACCCAACGTTTCCCGGCATTGAGTTTAAGGCTTCATTCATAATGCAACATTAAAGGTTTTCGGAATAGAAACATGTTACAAACACCTGCTAAATGTAGTACAAAACCCTGCATTATGGATTTTATCACAGATCACAATGGGTATCAGCAGGAATCATGGTTATATCCTGCCAGTGCTCATCTACCACACAGAACTTACATAACCCCACTCTTCATTTTATTGATAGACTCTCAAGTTTGAACAGACCACTGCGGTTGTGGGTTGGAAGACACATCATGACAAACATCTCAACCAATGTTTAGCCTCTAGCTTGTGGTTTAGCTCCTAGCCTGTGTTTTGGCCTTTAGCCGGTGCTCTATCACTCTCTAGTTTAGCTTTCTTCTGCTCTTCTGTCCCTTTTCTGTCAGAGAATTACAGGATTACCATTTAGAAATAACTTATTTTGGCAACATAATCTCATTTTAAGCTGTAGATTATGATGAGGCATATATCTAGATATGAGATTTTTTCAAGAACACTTATTTTAACAGGTAAATTTTTACGACGGAAAAAAAGAGTCATGAACATTTCTTCAATTTAATTTTTCTAAATTTTCCAAACTAAGAAATGTGAAGCCTTATCAGTCAACAAATCAAATCATGCATCTATTAGACAAATCAAAATAAGTTACGGAAAAACAAAATACTTATACAGTGAGCTCCAAAATATTGTCAAAAGACAAAAAAATTCTATGCCTGTGGATTTCTATGAACAAAGAGGCGATGGCTGCACCTGCTTCACAGGAGTAAAGGCATCTCTCAATTGGAAAAAACTTGGTTTATTTACTGATAGCTACTACTCCTGATTACAACAAATTATGACAATTAATATCTGGCAGCAACCAGGAGGAGGTAGTGGGGATATATACACTGAATCCTAGGAGGCAAAGAGGTTAACCATTGCTTGCCTGGCCCCTCGAAAGCCCGCCCATAGCGCCGGGTGTGTCTCTATCCACAAAGGATAGTTATTTGTTTCTTGGCCAATAACAAACCAGCGTGTCGACACACATCACTGTAGCTGCAGTAAATCACTCCAACAACTAAGAGTCTATACGAGTCCTTGATAATCAGGTGAAATTTACTGCCGTTGCCTGTCAGGAGGCTGCAAATAACAGTCAGGTCTGGCAGGTACCATTATTGAAGCCGTGTCGATCCACCCTCCTTCTGACAAGATGTTACTTGAAGTCTGTGTGTTTTCCTTCACTCACAGCGGCTAAAGTGGAAGCTCCCGGAGGCCTTGGAGCCTCCTGAAGCAGCGGCTGCCATTTCAAGAAACTTCCATATACCTGAACAGTACAGGGTGGCTGCATTGATGGAAACGGACCACTTTCCACATCTACTACGAAATAAAACCTCCAGCTCCATAAAAGCTGTGAATGAATGAAACATAAGAATGCCCGCACCGATAGAAAGCCACTGCAAGTCAGTAGACGACATATTTCGAACGAGGTAATTGCTGTTTGTCTCTGTGCTCTGCACTGTGTGATTACACGCTCTCTGTTGTTCCATTGTTAAAACTCTGCTGTGAGAAAAAGTGATTTGGACATGGTACAGCTTGTCTAACAGATGAGTAACCTCATGAGTAAGTGCATACCAGAGCGCAAGTATATAAGAATGATGATGGAGGCCGATTAAAAGAGAAATGTGATCTCTTCTTCTAACGTTTGCAGTAAGCCCACTCAAACAAACAAACCATCAAATGGTTGAAACGGGACAAAATATTTGATTTACAAAAAAGCTGACCTTGTTATTAAATTCTTGGGATTTCTGTCAGTTATAAACAGTTTCAGGAGAGTTTTGGTGGCATTTTCAGCTGTCATATACAACACTGGTATAATCAAAGCCCATGTGTAAGAAGCAGCAGTCATGGGGTGATGAAGAGGTCAGATTATATGGGAGTAGATGGCAAATCTTTCAACTTTTGACAAAATTTCTTCTTATTAGGAATGTCCTGATCAGCATTTTTTGCCTTGACATGTTTTTTTGGAGTGAGTATCAGTTGATATCAGGCGTTAAGTAGCATTTTTCCGCTTAGTGACGGCTTGTGTGAAAGATTAGTTGAGAATACAGGCTAAAATGCTGATCACTCATATATAATATATTGGGGGCGGCGGTAGCTCAGTCGATTGGGACTTGGCTTGGCAAGTGGAGGGTTGCTGGTTCAAGTCCCAGCATGGACCAAAAGACTGGGAGTTGGCTGATAGCTGGAGAGGTGTCAGCATAGTTTCCTGGGCACTGTCAAGGTGCCCTTGAGCAAGGCATCGAACCCCCAACTGCTCAGGGTGCGCACTGATGGTGCAGCTCCTTCACTCTGTACTCTCCACCAGTGCATGTCTGTGTGCAAAGTGCTATTTGTGCATGTGTGTTTGTGTATATAGCATGATTAATTTCAGAGTGTAAAGTTTAATTTCCCCAACAAGGAATTAAATAAAGGATATCTTAACTTATCTTATTACAAAAAAATTCCAAGACGGAGCTTGATCCAACATTAAAAATCAGGATTGGGATATCTCTACTTGTTAAAGAAAGTTAATTATGGGACATCCAATACTTTTTTTATTTAAATGGAAAAATCCATAATCCCAAGTTGGTCAAAAGTTGGTTTCTTTGCAGCTTTATGATGCTCCCTGAGTTCTCTGTTTTCAAGGTGAAGTGTTAAAGCCACTCTCAGACTCCGAGTTCCCTCTCCTGCCTCTCTGCCCTCCTGTCTGACCAACAAGTCAGAATTTGCCTCTACGGCATTTTCCCTACTGGCTCAGGGTGGGATGAATTATGATGTGACACACTCCTTTCTGTACTTCTGGGCAGCCAAGGCGATCAAGATAAATCACCATGCTGCCCCACATGGGACATGCTCAGATCCTGCCTTAGTTGTTTTTGGGGCCCTGATCAGGATGCAGAGGATTTGGACACAACTTGATACTGTACTCCCTGAGAAGCAAGGACTGTATACAAAGGAGGGGCCCGCTGGAGCTGTGTCAGACGATGGGATAATACACTTAAATGAGGCGGGATTATACAGAGGGTAATTATCCATTATTCGGCTCCCAAGCTGTCACATACCATTTAGTCTTTTTTGAGTTCAGGAAAATTTCGTTGAGACCGTGTGATAAACCGTGACAATTTGAGGCTATTGATTTGCAACTCTGCAGACCTTTGATGGATGGGTCCCTTGTCTTTTCAGCAGCACATTCCTGGCTGTAACTCAGGGGAGCATCCAAATTCAGACTTCAGCCGTGACGATGAGGCGAGCTGGAGCCAGCATAAGATAACAACATGTCAGTCAAAACCACTGACAACCAGTCGTCAGGCTCCAACATCAACCCCCCCCCTTTACCTCCAACCCTTTTCCTCCCATTTTAACCAAACCAAAACAATGAAAGCAAAAAACAACATCAATCCAAATGGCTGAGGGGTAAACTGTATTTAATCAACACATTCCGCTCTGTGGGGCTGTGGGCCTTGAACAGGCTGATTGCCTGGCGAGATGGACCACATCTGTTTGTGCACAGGGGCGGTGCACGCCACAGCTCTGCCACACAAAAACCTTGGGCATATTTCAACTTTTCAGTGCTGCAATTTGCCCCCCGACTGCTTCCCAAAAAGCATAAATACAGGCTGTGGAATGAGCGGGGGGTCTGTTTTTCTCATCCGTTGCGTTGTCGTTGAGGTTCTGGGAACGGAAGGCTGGATTTTGGATGCTAATTACCCGGTCAAACATGCTGGCACAAGTGGCAGGCTTTACTGGATTGTGGGTTTGAGAAGAAGAAGATGCCCGACTCTACACAACATGCAGCAAACGGCGCTGAAGAGATGTCTCCAAACCCCAGTTCTACTGTAATCCCACAGAGGCTCGTCCCAATGTCTCCCAGAAACAGTTTGAATATGACATGTTTCTTCTCTCGGGAATGTTAAGTTCGTGAAAGGCAGATAGACCACAGGCGGAAGATTGCTACTTTTAAATCCTCAAACAAGCATTCAGGAAAGTGCTGAAAGATAGCATGTGCCTCCGTGCCTCATGTAGTGACTCTGCAGTGGTGGGTAGGCTGTGGAAATGTGATTCACATTGGCCAGGAGGCTTTCCATTCAGAATTTGAAAAGGCTATTAATCTGAGTTTGTTCAGCAGGAGTCATATGGATTTCTGAACATGCATTTTTGGATTTTGGGGGAATAACAAAAGGTGTTTCTAGGATTTAGGAAGATCAGTGGCTGGTGCACATTGGCGGATGTGACGGATATGAGCAACAAAAGCATTAAACATGATTTCTATAATGTGACAGGAACACTTTAATCTTCAAATTTATAATTACATTTTTAAAACCAATACATATCATACATACTTTCATATCAGAAAAGAGCACAGATTCATCTCTACAGACAAACAATAGTAAGATGGGGTTTATTTTTGACTCCTTTGTTTCAAGTGTAACCGTATAGCTTTTATTTAATTAAGTTCAAAAAACAGTTTCTTCATATCTTGCATAGTCTCTTTAAGGTTGCTCAGAGTGATATCCTTTTGAAAGTGATGCAAAGGTGTCCGTCAGTTTGATGTGCCTTTTTCGGACGTTGGTGAAAGGTCCTTTAAGGCAACATGACGCACAGCAGAAGTTGTTCTTTGCTCTTCCTTCCCCACAGCCCTCAAGTATGATTACATTAAGTTTATAGTGAACGCTGTTGAGATTTAACAGCTTAGATGAGATAGATGTTTCATGTTCTCTGTCATTCTCTTTTAGCTGTTCCACTTATTTTCTTTTGTTTACATTTTGAGTGACCTTACCTGGCTTTTTACTGGAAACTGGTCGTTCAAAAAACCCTCACTGATGAAAAGGACAAGCATTCATGTTCAGCTGTTTAATTTGACATTTTTAGCGCACTGGCGGGAGAGGGGGCAGAGCCGTGGAGCTGTCTGCAGCAGTACCTTTCATCCATTCTGTACGCTAATCAGACCTGATCTCACACTGAACACTGACAAAACGACAGCTTTAAATAAATTTAAAAATTGTGTCAGATTGGAGGAAGTCTCATCTCAAACAAATACAATCTTTATGTGGGACATCTTTGTTTAACAGCTTATATTTTTGCAAGAGAGTAGGAAAGTGACTGGTTAGTGACATTGTAAACCAATTGGTGAGACAGAAAACAAAGCTGCAAACAAAGTTCTGCTAGATCTACAATTCTGATCTCATTCCTGCAGCCCCTGATCTGGTTAAAAAGGAATAATGATAAAGAGCTCTCCCAAACAGAGTTAGCACAATCTTTCAAAGCGCTGTCACTGAGCACCCTGCGCCAACACCGGCACCCTGCTCCATTTCACCAGGACGACACACAGTAATTAGGCGAGTTTGTCGTGTGCAGGGGGGAAAGACAGCGATATCAAGGTGTTGATGAATTAGTGGGAGCACTCTGTCAGAGTCCCATCACATTAATCAAAACAAACCTGGTGCACGGCCACACTTTTTTCACCCCCTTTCTCTCGCTTTTGCGGTTGATAAATAGCTCTGCCTACGCTATGTATCACCTGATCTCGCTGAATTTAAATGTAACAGCAGAGTTCTCACAAAACCTCTATTGATCTTCCTCCTGGGTTCCTTTCCTGGCTTTGAATATTTAAGATAAGAAAAGAAGTCCTGGGGATGTAAGGATGGACAGACTTAAAAGGTAAAGCCACAGAAAGAAAATAAGTCAGTGTGGCTTTTTAGGTCAGGTCAGCATACAAGTTTTAAACCAAGTATATTGTGAATGCATTTAAACTAAATTAACAGACATGCAGTTATGTTGTTAAGTCTGACAAGTTTTCATTAGAAGGTATCAATGAAACTGTCTAGTATTTAACAGGATATCCCACAAAAAGTTTATTAACTACAGTGCTGCTAACACTGTGCAGCATCTCCACTTTTGTCTTCACTGGGCTTTTTTTTAGTCAACTACACGCACTCAGTAACTTTACATGCATGCAACGGTCTGACTAAGGTCAAAGCCTGATCGTAAAGTCACAGCTGGAGATCTGGTCTTGTCTGACTGTACATGCAGAAAAGAGAATGGGATCTGACCAAGAATGTTTTGATAAGTGAAGCTGTGTGCATAACAAACTAGTTTCAGTTCACCTAAACAGGAAACAACATTGTAACGACCATGACACACTTCAGAGAGTTGTGCTTCCGCGTGTAACACTTCATGCATGAGAACACGAGGCATAATCTATGAAGTATATTCGCTGCAACCACTCCACTCGAAAATCACTTTAATCAATAGCTGGGGTGTAATATGGCTCTGTCAGCCCAAAACAACTTAACATAGTCCAAAAACGAACTATAGTGGTAGCCACGTTCTCTGTGTTCTCCATTGTGTTGACTCAAGGTTGGCCACGCGTGTGTCGGCAATCATGCTTAAGTCTTGTTCATATTGGAGCAGGTTGCTCACAAGCCATAGTGGCCAGCATTGGGACAATCATGCTTGAATACAACGCCCTCACTGACTGTTTCCTGGCAGAGCTCTCTATTTTGGTGTCAGAAGAGAAGATAAGGGTGTAAATGTAAACACTCTGTTGTGATATCCTTATTGGGCTTGTCTTTATTTTCAACCATCTCTTGCTCTGTGTATCTCTGATGACATATTAGACAGATGTAAGATAATAGACAATAGATAATAGATAATAAAGTGATGCTCCTTACCCATGCATGGGGTGGAGTGGGTGTGGCTCATAATGGTACCGCCCCTCGTGGTGTCTCACATCGATTGGGATGGGCGTGTGAAAGGTGGGGAAGAGATGGTGGGCACCTGTGGGAGGAAACAGAAGAGAAAACGTCACAACCAGACACAGTGACACAGATACAGGTCACAGTGGAGAAATGATGAGGTAGTAGTAGCGAAACGGCTCCCGAGTAAAACCTGCGACACAGCGTGAGCTACAGCTATTCCATTTTTACGGTTCCTGTAACCCACCAGTAATTGAAACCACCTCCACTGTTGTGGCTTCTTCCCCTGAGAGCTAAATGTTTCATTAACAGCACACTCATCCTACGAGACCAAAGCAAGGTTTACACAACAATGAGAGTGTTTTCATATGCCAGAAAGAGGATGCACAAATCCACTGTTTCCTGCCATAAATGGTCTGCAGGCTTGAGGGAAGAGTCATGAAAACAACGGAGCATATTTTCATTAATTCCTGCCTTAACAGCCTCCGAGAACAACACATCTTCGTCTTGATGATACTGAAAAAAATTTAAAGGACAATTAATTCATTCACTTCTCAGGTTTGAGTGTCAAAGCTTGATGTTTGAAACAGGGAAATTGTTCTCAGAAGTTTATTCAAGGTACTTGCTCTAGGGAACAGAGTCAGCATCCACTCCTCATTCCCTCATGAATATCATTGTCATTATTATTTGGCAGCACGGTCTAGTAAACCTGAGCTGACCTCAGAGCTGAGACCAGCAAAGTTAAAGGTAAACGCTGATAGAGAGAATATCATTATTGCTAACTGGGGGGACCACTGAGACAGAAACTGGGTAACAAAGGGGAAGTGGGTGCGTCATTTCACACTAATGTGATACTAATAAGAGATGTGGAAACACAGATTAAGGCCAATAGACAGGCTGCCAGAATCAGACATCATCCTGTTAAATAACCATAACACTTTACAGTCTCATTAAGTCCACGCAAGAGTCCAGTTTAAGTTTTCCTGAAAGTGAAAACTAACTAAATTGAAGCGATTATTCATACGTTTTATTGGTATTTTTGATTTTAAAAAATGGTGTTCTGTGTTTCAAGTTTTGACACAGGATTAAAAATTCAAGCCATATGTCTTAGAGGGATTACAGAAAAAGCTTTTATTTTTCAAAGTTAGCATTTTTCAAACTCTGTCCTCTCTAAATGGAGCCTCAGGGGGCCTGAAACGCTCCAGCCAGTGCCGTGAAAACAAGATGTAACAGGACTCTGCGCCTGTGGGCTGCTGCAGAAACACTGCATGTTGTTTTTAGGTGATGCCTAATACAAAGGCAGACATTACTGCTACTTAACCCTGATTGAGCCTTTTGTTGTTGTGATTGAGGTAATCGTCGTGACGTTGTACCGTCTTGTTCTTCCTTAATTCTGATGGGATTAACATGGCTGGGAGAAAAGTTCCCCTGAAGGCAGCTCTGACCTGTGAAACATTTGACTTCTGTGGAATTAGTTTAAGAGGCATTATTTGACAATTACTATTTATCCCTTTTAAAACACATTCACATTCTTATCAAGATAAAACGTGAAAGCTGGGCAAAAACAAAAAAACAACAAATCTTTGACAGTCTGATACATTCACATTTTTAAGTTTAGGGTCAAAGAGTGTCTCAAGGAAAAAGTCAAGGAAGGAAACTAGACAAACACTGAGTATTTGATTTAAAAAAATCATTTCTGCTAGAAATTTTAGGTTTTCACCACAGTAAATTTTCCAAATTTCTTAAATACAAAAACTGGAATCTAAGTCATCCTGCCTTATTTCCAGGAAAGAACTGTCTTTTTTATTATGTGATGTTTCTCACAAGTTTTATTTCAATTATTTATTTCAAGTTATTTAAAGAAACAAATGAGGTCTGAATTTGCTAATAACAAGTCAAAAAGGCAAACAGGATAAAACAAAGCTTCTTGTATGCAGACATCTTTCTAATTTCAAGAAACTTGACATGTTTTTTTTTTTTCTAATCATTTTGTAAGACATTTTATTGACTTCTTACAAGACATTGAGAGCTTGCTTTTGTTTTTAAATAACTTGAAAGTAGACATTTTTCTTGATTTGTCAATTGAGTGTGGCCCATGTGAAAAATAATAATGAAATTCTTACTGAATATAAGACACAATGACTTTCTTAGATTCTTGTTAAATAAGTCTTGAGGTCAAAAATGTTCTGACTGTTTTCACACAGTCACTAGTGTTAACTGTCTGCTAAGTCAAAGTGAGATGTAAAAATCCTGCTGTCTAGTATCTCGTCTTGTCTTGGAGCGAAGAATGCTCATGTTTTTGTGTTTCTACCAAGATCTACGTCTTTGGATCTCAGCCAGCGACCCTCCCTCGCTTTTGTGAGCAGGACAAGCGGCCAATTCCGAGTCAACTTGTGCGCTACAAAGCCAAAAGAGGCGACCAGTAAATGAGTGAGAGGGAGTGAGAGCTGGGAAAAGGAGTTTGAGCTTTGTTTCACAAGTGGAGCCAGAAGATGGGGCTTTGTCCGAGAGGTGCCCCCTGCTTGTGCTGCCTGGCACATCTCAGGAGAGGGAGGACACGGGACGAGGGAAGAGACAACGACAAAGACTGCGAGGTTGTGCGGGAAGTCACGCCAACACACTGGTTTCTTTTAGAGAGAGTGGACAGTTGATCTATTAAACTGTCAAACTGCAGGAGTCTATTTATGTTTCATTGAACCTTTTCTTTGGCTGGTTACTTGCACTACACTTGGGTTTCAGAGTATCACATCAAACTGTGTTTATAATACCTTCCTGGTAAAAAGAAAATAAAAAACCTTCATCAAATGCATTAAATGATATCTTTGGCTGTAAAGGAAAAGAAACAGGTAAGTTCATGTTGTGTGGAGCAGTGGCAAAGACTGAAGCAAGGTCTGTTTTTAAGACTACAAAAGAGAGAGAGCTGCACTTGACATCCTGATGCTAGTTTAGTTTTAGCTCCATCCTATACATATGTTATCATGACTGCTGGTGCAGCCACCAAACTTAAAATGATCAAAGCTCATGGCTATACATCTACCAAAATTAATTATGACAAACAAGTCATAGAATTTTGCAAACATACCCACTGATAACAGCGTAGCATTTCATTAACATGACAAACTGGAGTTTTAAAGTTCAACTGGGCAATTCTCAACTCAAATTTCTCTCTTACTTACACACATTTGGCAGCTTGATACCTATTTGTCAATGTAACTGCCCAAGCTGGAGAGACAATTGTTTGAGTATGTGAAAAAAAATAAACAAAGTTTTGAAATATTTTGTTTACCCATGTTTTGAGTATTCAGTAATTGTAGAATACCATGTTTTCTGTAAGTAGCAGTCCAAATCAGGAGGAATTGTACACAGAGGTTGCCAAAACCAAGACAAACTCAAAGTATCTCATGGGAGCTTTAACTTGAAAACAGAACTCTAAAAGACGTAAACAGACTCTTAATTTCACTCAGGGGGATCAGACCTAGGTCTACTGGAGTAAAGTCCTGTGATATTTTATTTGTTTGACCCATTATTCCCTGACCAAAACCAGACTTGAGCTCTTCAACGTCAAGTCAAAACAACTGGCTTGAGGAAAGCATCCAAAAACTGAGTCAGATGAGTATTATGAGATATTGTGCTTCAAACCATATGTTTGAAATTAATAGAGGCTCTTTAAGCTAAGCTACATTTTATCAAAGTTGCTAATCTAATGGCTCACAGTGCAGTTATGTGCAGGCTGCACTGAGGGGCTCTTGTATTGCAGTAATCTTATATCATAAGTCAATCCAGCCCACAGGAACCTTAGACTGGTGGTCGTTCTCAGGCGCAGTATCTGCTCTGATCTCTCATAACGTGTTTGTTTAAAGGCTGAACATATCTTCACCCCCAGCCCCCATAATGAGGCTCCAGACGTGCCAAACATCCTGCCAAGCAGCAGGGTTAGAGCCCCACTTCTACCCCCTTTCTAGTTTGAATCTTAAAGCTGCGGTTTGATCTTTCACTTAAGACAATGCCAGGTGTTCGATGTTAACAAAGGCCCCTATGAGTCTCATGACTCAGACAAAGAGGAAGGAAAAGCACTCTCTCATTATGTCCCAATGAAGCCCCGGATCAGAACCGTGCAGCAGCCGAGAGTGAAGAGGGCTCATGTCTACTAGGAAGTACTCAACGATAATAATAATGCCCTGAGAGGCCAGGCCAGGCCAGGCCAGGAATAATTTCGGGGAAAAAAAGCTTTTGTCGGGCTTTGAGAGAAAGGGGCAGAGGGAGAGAGAGAGAGAGGGAGAGAGAGAGAGAGGAGGGGAGGGTGGATGCACGAGAGAAAGAGAGAAGTGAAGAGCAGAGGAGTAGAAGAGGAGGGGGGCGCTCAATTCAGACAGGAAATTCCAGCAGAAAAAGTTGGCTTGGGTCCTAACTACACAGCACCGTGCCAACAGCTATACACAAACGCTCATGTGCGTGCATACACACGCACACACAGACCTACTCACAATTATACACACACACGCACACACACACACACACACACACACACACACACACATACAGTGATTTGTTCAACAGTTCACTTTCAGTAAGCAGCTATCAAGAGTGACGGAGACAAACACAAACGTGCTCCTTTGAGGTTGAACAGACTTGTCTCTGAAGCGCACACAAATGCATAAATAAATTTAAACACTCACACAAAACACACTATAGCAAGTGCTATGCCCAAGGTTAATAAAAAGTGTGTGTTTAGCCTAATCCGAGAATCCTGTGCTACACACACAACATGAAACCTGCAGGTTTAGTTTGCAAGACGTTGCTTCCTCTGGGGCAGTGTATGGGCGAGTGATGGCGACAGAGGGATTAGAGGCTTACAGGAGAGCACGGAACCACTGCCATCTATGAAAGGAAGTCTTAACAGAGTGACTCTTTGCTTTTAACAGCCCCCAGGGAGAGTAAAATGATACCTTTTTTATTGATAGGAGGATTTGGGGCAGAAGGTAAGTGGATTAGGCCAGTGGTCTTTGCAATGACACGAGATGGTTTGAGCGGAAATTCATTAGTCCCTGTGAACTTGTGCAAAGTCTGTATATGTTGTGATGTACACATCAAACAGTCACTCACTGACTGGGATCGTGGCTGTTTTACAGAGGTTTGGACTCAGCTTTGGAGCTTGTAACATTTTATAGAAATGAAATGTTGACATTTCAAATAAAACAAAGCCGGTCTGTCAGTAGTGGTGCGGAAGAATTCCAACCGCACTTTGACAATTTCCTGGTTTAGGTGTTAATTTTAGGTTACATTCATAATCTTTGAATGCCAACAACTGAATTATATACCGCACATGGCAGCATATGTCATTGTGACTGTTATATGAAGGCAAAGTTCCTGTAAGTCCACTTTCACATGAATTCCAGAGGCTGAACAGTCATCCCACTGCTGTGCTCGCATCAGAGGTACAAAAAAAAAGTCGCAAACATTTGCCAGAAGCGGCTGCCTGCTGCTACAAACACAGCTGATAACAGCAAAACAATACAGTGTCAGATGTTAAATGTTTTGAACAGCTGGATGGGACTTTTGAGGTGGTGGTGGTCTGATCCCAAATGTCTCTCTTGGAGTGCCTCTTAAACCAACATCCCCCACCATCTTCCACTCTAAACATTTCATTCAGTGTTGGATCTGAAATCATTTCTCGTCTTTTTGAAGTCTCATTCCACGTCCTCAAGTTTGAGATCAAAATCTGAGCAAGTGTGTTACCATGAGGGCCATTTGCTGCTGTTGATGTCTCGTTACCATGATACCCGCATCCATCAGACCCAGCTGGCCTCTCTCATTTGCAATCAGTCTCTGTCAGATCTACACCCATGACTCAATCACTCCTTAGTCTAAGAGTCTACCCACATGAACCCAAAACCAGTGTGATCCATCACCTGGGCTACAAGGTGTTGAACCTAGCCTCCTAATTGTTCTAAACACCACAACCTTTCCTCACCTGGGTTGCTATTAGCTGGTGGTGCTAGCATCCATTCAGTGTAAAATGGGTACCAAGGGAAGAAGCAAAGCATGGAGATAGATGGCTTAGTCAGTAGCTTTGACCTCACCAATTAAGGGTGAGGGATATATCGAATGTACTCAATATATCCCAGCTTGTTGCATGTGACATGTGTGAAATGATTATATCAGTCACCAAGTATAAATTGTCAGGCAAATGTTTTAAGACTTTGGTATGTGATTCTTTGTAGTTTTGCTTCTTTCACCCTCTGTTGGTGCTCCTCTCACTCCCCTGACCATCCAGAAAAGTCACCTGTGCATGTGTGTTTTTCTATTAAGTAGCACAAGACACCAAAAAGAGAACTCTGAACTGCAAAGTAAACAGAGGGAGGAGGAGAATCCCAAAACAGACTCCAGTGCTCAGAGAAAGAAGTCACTAAAAGTCCTTTCAGCATAAGCAACTGCATCCAGGTACTTAATCTATGAAAATGAAAGTCAGATTAAGCCACCTTCAACTTTAGTTCAAGTTATTTTCAAAGTATATAATCAGTCTTCATGGTTGTAATTTTAGAAATCTGTTGTTACAGTCAGATGATACATTCAGCCAGATGAATAAATCTGTATGAATGTTTTTTCTGGAGCTAAAAATATGTAACTACATAGAGTAAAAAAACAGGAAATAGATACAAATCTTGTATCACGATTTAGCCAAAAATGATCAAGCTACTGGTTTTAGACCATATCCTGCAGCCCTGCTACAAGAAAATATTAATTACCTGAACTGATGAGCAAAGTACTTTGATGTCATGGTCTTAGAAATTGTTTTTGCTTTTGAAGTCAAGAGTGACCAGGCTAAAATAACCCATTAAGCACTGCCTCAGGCTGAGAGCATCTTTCATTTCCAGGAATGTGTGTTAGCGAACAGGTAGCATTAGCTTAGCATGCCTCTCCTTGTGGTGGGCAGTAGGCCTCTCAGTGAAGACTGATGAGGTGTCAGGATAATCAGCTTCTAGTGCAGACTCCTGATTTATAGCCTGGTCCTTTTAGAACGCAGGTGTAGTCCTGATCAAGCAATTAATGGACTGGGACTGTTATTGTAGCTGGGATGGTAGGATGGTTGAGCAGTGATACTTGGAACATTGTTAAGTTTCCGCTACAGCAGCGTTTCAATGTTTTATTATACGAGTAACTTTATCAGAGCACTTGCTTGCCAGGTTCGGGACAGAGAAAACCGCCAATCAAGCTCGATCGCCTCAACAGCAGGAACCCAGAGTGTTTCGTGAGCCCTTTAACCTCTCAGCCACAGCTGAGAGAGAAGCTGCCAGTTCACACAAAGAGCGTCCTCAGCGCCCGATGACGGCATCCTCAGCGCAAGCTCAGCACCCCTCCCTCCCCGGCTTGTAAACAGGGCTATTTTCCTTTAAAGAAAAGACGGGAAAGGCAGAGGAAATACCCCCGAAGAGCTCACAATGTGTGGGAGACGGAGGCAGCACACATCAATCTAAAGCCGTCTCAGCTGGGGGTCACCCCGAGGTGAGGCGCCCCCCGGGGAGACCGCTCTCCGGGCCTGAGTGGGAGGCTGGGGAGTATCTCTTTGCCCGACCTGATCTGGACTCCATCAAACTGCTGTAGCGAGTCTTTTAAATGTGTCTGAGGTCTTACAGAATGAGACACATTTTTCCTTCTGACTAGTTAAGACGCACGGATGGACACAGGTTTAAAAAAAGCCAGAGACTGACTCTTCTGGAGGGATAATTTATGTATAAAATAATTAATGTCCATCTGAAATGTTTATCAAACCACTGGAACCATTTCTGGTTTATGAGAGCGTCTCCATCTTGAACAAAATCTCAAGATAGATCCTTGTAAAATACTGTAGGGTATAAAAACATCCATGTGTGTTCCAATATCCTTTTTTTATAACATGTGTTTATATTCAGCTGCGCACAGTTGACAGTTAACTCTTACTGAATGGTTGTGAACAGTGTTTCTGAAGCTCAGTAAAAGCTGGAGACAGACTCGAAGAACCTCAGCCGACTGTTGATAGCGTTCATAACACAGGGCAGAGCATCTTAAGTGCAGGCCTCCACGCTCTAAGGTCATCTGTTCTGATAAGATAAAATGTTAAGACTGGGCTGTTTATACACACACAAAGAGACACGCACACACATAGTAGGGTCTTATGAACCCCCTTCTTGTCTGGCCTCTTTCTTCAGGGCAGGATTGAGCATGGAAACCATCTCACTCTGGGAATTTGTTTTAAAGCACTAACAAGAAACAGCTGTGAAGCAGGTCAGAGGGGCTCAGACCAACTGGATGGGCTCTCAGGTGACTGTGTTAAAAGCATACAGAGTGTAGACCGACAGGCTCGGCCAATGTTCCTGCTGTCAGGAGCAGTAAACTCTGGCACGGTTGTCGAGTTGTTTTCCATCTGTTGTTGTTTCAGCTAGTTTGCTCAGGACTCAGAATGATGTCAGAGCTGCTGAAAAAGACAACTGCTCACCTGTGACAGTGACACACAAGGAGCCCCACAGTCACAGACACACAGGGGGCTGATTTATGAGGTAATTACAGCTGGTGGCACGCACACCCCAGTATTTCTCCCAACATCAAGTTGAGATCTGTGTAGAACATCTTAAACTATGACTTCTATGCAGTATGTGCACACTGTATAATTTTGCTATTTTGGCATATTATTCTATGTCAACGAACCAAGATGACTGAAATTGTTGTAATAACACTTCATCATAAGTTGGCATTGTCTCATCTACAAAATAAATTTCAACTTGAAATTCTATGTCCAAATAAACCAGTAATGCATGTCGACTTAACAATTATATTAGCCCCTCCCAGCTGTTTTGTAGAGCTACAGCTTTCAAGTTATACCCAGAATAACTTTGTGAATTTAACCTAAGATTAATTAGTTATCTCAAACAACTACCTGAAGATTTCAAGTTAACTTTCAAGTCTAAATCAACCAAACTTAGACCAGGGTTGACACAGGACATCTTATTTAATCAAGATAACTTTTCTAGGTATTTGAACAACAAAATTTATTTTTGACTTAAAACAAAACTTTAAGGCATCCCTTTACACCATATAATATTTTAACATTGAAACGACAAGTCACATTTAACAATATAACTGTAACTCGAATGGTTACATTTGGAGGCCAATTGTTGTAAAATGGGGACAAACTCCTCTATGACTCCACAGATTTAAAACAAAAAGCTTTCTACTGCCATTATACAATACCGTATCTTGTCAACTGTTTGCAACGTTAAAGAATTTTCCAGACTTTAATCTCCTTTTTGCACCAACAGTAAGATCTTTGATTTCTTGTAACAGTTAATTTTGTCATACTTCTTCCATTTCTAATTCAGTATGGTAAAAGAGTACAACATCTTTCACAACTTGACTGTAATATCACTGGATATCATTAATCAGGGGTTCATTTCATTTTCCAGAGAGATCTCTTCTTCCTCCCTGCAGCTATGGTGGCGCAAAAGCAGCCAGGAGGCAGCGGATCTGTTTACTTGGCCTTAATGCAAGTATGGAAGTCAAATAAACACAGGTCCTACGAGTAACACATGTCGCTTTCATCAGTCCCTCACTGGCAATAAGGTCAAAGCGTTTACAAAGCAAAGAGATCTGTAACACTGAAGAGAGAAGGAGCTTGCTCTGTTAGTCCACACGTCTGTCTTCGTTAGATTTGCAGGCAAATGTAAAGTTCATCAGTGTGTGTGTGTTGGACAGCTTAAGTCAGACAGGAAACAACAAATAAAGTAAAGCCTGAGTCTGTGTACAAATCACAGAAAGTTACTTTCTCTGCAGAGCTGCACTTTAAATCTTACACAGCTTTGATTGTGCATTCTCAGGTGTGCGTATGGGTAATGATAATGTGGTCCCTGACAGCTGAAGCTCGCAGCTGAAGCCCCCGAAGGCTCCAGAGACGAGAGCGAAGTGGCCAGGACATTACTCAGCAACAACAAACAACAGCCCTCAAGATAAGGAATCATTTGTCACTGGAGCAGCACTGACAAACAGCATGCTTTGTGTGATATAATTAGCCAACAAGCCGCTTCCCTTGTGTGTGACACTGACAGTCGAGTCACCTAGGGGTGAGTCTGTGGGGGAATCTCCTTTATCTGACAAACACTATCATGGATGTGATCTGGAAGGATATCCAGTCCTGAGGAAATTACTCTGCAGTTTTCTGACATCCAAGACTTCTGCTTTCAGAAACACAGGGAATGAATGATAAATGAAAAATGTAAAAAGAGAGGCAGATTTAAAAATATGTGATCTGATGGGACAGTTAGGAGTCATAGAATACTTTTCCTCTGCATCTGGACTCGATTGTCTCTTCACTTACTCACCCTTACACTGTTTCACTGCAAACGCCAAAACATGTCATAAGAATCTTATTCCATGTTGAGGCGTATGATCAAGAAAAAGGCAAAGGTTGCTTCAGGGGGGTGAAAGCAAATGAAAAATATCACTGAAACAGCGATGACAGGCAAACAATCAAGAAGTCTGAATGTCGCTAAAGCTTGCTGGTTCTCATTAAGGCCTGATCTGCTTATTTCTGGTCCCAATGGAACCTGATCTAGGACGAAAAGTAGGCAACTGAGCTGTGATTAAAGAGATGGAGGCTCTCCGGAGGTATGTTCATTGAGTGTACAGTCAAGTGTTAGTAAAGTCGAGGTCATGACCTATGCCAACGCAGGTTTAGGTGAACAAGGTTAAAATGCAAGTACAATTCCTGCTAACTCCAAACCAGTCATCGTCCTTGAAGTTGTGCTCTGTCATTGAGACAGAATTACAGCCACAGAGCTCCAGTTAACACTCTAAATTAAACCTTTGTGGAACAAATAGAATACACAGACAGTTACAGAAGTTTAACTGCAAGTTGAAAAGTAAAGATAAAAATGAGATTTCTTTAAACTGATGTTTTGGAAGCCGAAAATAAGACTTGCCGTAATGGGCAGAGACTTTCACATCCTATCTCGGTTTTAGTCACAGTGCAATTGAGCGCTGACATGGTGAAGCAATTACAGTGTGGACTCCAGCCAAACTCCAGGCTCCAGAGCAAATCCGGAGTTAAGTCTTGTGCGCTTATCTTAACTTGATTCAAAGGGGGGAGAAAAAACTGGTGAATTAACCTCACAGTTAAAACTCTCCAGTGCTGAGTCCATTTAATAAAGCTACAAAATGTTGTTGTTTTTAAAGCCTAAAGAATCCCCAAAGGGAACTCAGCTTTATGTAATCAACAAACAAATGACTACACCGTGATTAATGATATAATTCTTTCACTTTTAATTTGGTTTTCCTTCCAAAGAAACAAACAGAAACCATCTGTCTCCCCATTGGTTGGAGACTGTTCTTTGAGTTTTAGCGTTGCGGCTTTTGTTTTTCCAAGGCCTTGATTAGAAGTGTTTTCCTTTGCCCTGCCTCGATGTGAAAGCACATTAAATCTTCAACAGTCTCCAACTGGCTTTTGATAATGATCCACATGTGGTACATTTGTAATCTTCATCAACCAAGCCTTGTTCTTTCTGCGGGGAGAGGGGGCCACATGCTGCCACTGAGTTTTTCTTAACCTTCTCCTCAGATGCACCACATTATAAGCTCATACTGTGAAGTCACACTGTGCTGTGGTTTAGGAGAGTGGGGATGAGTCTTGACTCACGCAAAGGCAATAAAAACAGTTTGATTTTGGCGGCTTCATACAAACCCCTACAAAGATTTTCTTAACCCGTCTGAACTCTGAAATAATGAAGACTTACGCACTGAAGAAGTTGGAGTGCTCGCTTATTGTGATGTCATTTCTTGCACCACCAGTGAGCGCTTTTCACCTGAGAAAACTGGATTCTAGGAACAAAAACTGTACATGATGACACAATGAAGCAGTGGTTACCAACCTTATTTGGACCATGACCCCATTTTTACATCACTATTTACTGGTAACACCAAAGACACATTCTTCCTAGAATATATATTTCAGCTCATTTTTGCTCCCAAGAGAGCACTTTAGTGTGTGTTTTGGCTCCTGGGAGGTCAGTGAATCATGTTTTAACCAGCCAAAGCCACAGATTAGCATAGTTTGCCAACCAGGAGGGTACTTCAGCGATTTTTTTTACTCCAATGAAGGCATTTTAGCCAGTTTTGTCTCCAAAGAAGACACTTCAGAGTGTGTTTTTCATCAATTACCCCTGGTCTATGTGCACCACTGGTTTCAAAGGTAATTTTTATGTTATAAAAAGGAAAAAAGGACAAATCTTTTGTTGTTTGAGATCAAAAATTTCAAGTTTTCTTTGTTGAATTTTATAAATTATTTCTTTATGTAGCTGTAAGATGCCGTCATAGTGTAAATCTTCCCATTTATTTTGTTTTTCCCTACTGACTGCAAGTTTGTGGTTGAACAGGTTGAAGTGAGGGAACTCAAGTAGCAGTTGCTGTGCAGTGACATGATCGTGGCTGTCAATCAAGATGTTATATATGCTGCATTTTATTTGAACTGGGTATATATTCCAGAAAGTGAAAGTATAGAATACAGTTATTTAGTTAGTTTGGTCATTCTTTTATCAGTTACTAGACATTCCAGGGGTCTTGACCCAAAAGTTGACAAACACTGCCATAAAGACATCTAGCTGTGTATGACCTCCCCTAAAATACTGTCACTTTAAGTTAAATGATTGCTTTCATAAGATGCACCATGTCATGACTACCACTGTAGCATCTCAGAGCATAAATACCAGCCGACACCTCAGAGAAGCTGTGAAACCTTCACTCTCCCTCATGGATTGATGAGAGGTTGTCTTCTTGTGTGGTGCTGAAAGTGTCAAAATGTGCACTTTCAAAACTTGGGACAAACTCATTGAAACTGTGGTCCGTGACACATCTAGAGGTTAACCAGGATCTTTGAGCTAAAAAGGCTTATTTAAAGACAAAAGATCATATGAATTCAAGCATTTACCAAGGTGGTGTAGGTCGAGCTTAAAGGGGAGGCCCAGCAGGAGGGAGCCTTGAGTTAGTGTTTCTTCTGCACAAAGACTCTATTTAAAGCTAACCACTCTGCCGTACAGGGCTATAGAAACACAGCGTTGTTTCTATAGCAATAGGCCAGCCCAGGCCACCTGATCTCCCCCATCAGACCGCCACTTGTCAGCTCTTATTAGGGCCAGTGGTTGCCTCTGCTTACATGTGGTACCCATCACCCCAGACCATGAGGTAGCAATCCTGTTGGGTTGCGGCGGCGGCGCGCTGCCTTCAGGGACGCTCGGTTCACTCAGTCCAGGGATCACCTCAGGTTATATGTGCCGTGTTATGACAGCCTAATGGTGCTAGTAACTGTGTGGCAGTGGAGTGTGGGAAGGAGGGGGAGAGAGAAAGTGGAAGAGAAACACAGAAGCATACAGATGTTTGTCTTGCAGAGACGCAGCATGGCATAGAAAGGATAACTCTGCATTGATTTCTTCAAAGAAACCATTAATAATGGGTAATAAAAGTGTCTGGATTTGACAAAAATAGGTTTAAAATGATTCTCAAGTGCTGCTGAAATTTCACAACTGTTGTGTTTTTATGACGTGTCCAATTATTGGGCTGGGATGTTGGATCAAGTAACAGGCCATGTCAACACGTACCAGGTAATCTGGGAAACAACATATAGTTTTAAACGGCCACGATACTACAGTTTTACGTCACTTTATCAATGTTCTCTGAGAAGTTAGTCCAAAGGGAAGATTTTGGAAACCTCTGGTTTCATGTAAACACCTGGATCAAAGGTTTTGGATTGCAGACTTCACAGCTTGCGACAAAAAAAGTCAGACGTTACATATGTTTATGCTTCAAAAATGAATTTGGATTTCTTTCGGCTCATTGGTTTTAAATTGACTTGAAATTCAACTTTTTCCCAGGGTTTTCTAAACCTCAATAGAAGGTCAGAAAAAATAAATCTGTTGCTGTTTTCTGCACTTGTCAACTCAATTTATATTTCTTTTTTCCTTCTAAAAAAGCAAAAAACTCTACCCATTCTGTCTACTTATTTAGACTGAATGAATAACCCCACGTTGATGTATACTTTGCAGAGTCCATATATATGACCTGACATACTTCTTGGAACATTTATAACTTGAGTCAATATTTGCTCATGTCTGTCATCATTGCTTTCTGTGCAAGTACCCAGCTTGGATGTTAATCACCAATGTTGTTGCGAGATGGCTTTTGCATTAAAAGTTCCAAGAAGCTGGATGATTTTATGAAGTGATTCCCAACTTGTAAAAGTTAAGGGTCCCCAGGGGTTTGTTGGCTTGTGCCAACCCCTCAACCCCCCCCCAACTCTTTGGGTGCAGATGCTTAAAAGTTTCCAGTTGTGGCACTCGTAAGGCTTCACATGTGGAAATATGACGTAGAGACGAAGAAGACTTATCGGAAAATGTCCAAGCACCCCAGAAGTTATGATGGAGGAGCAAAATGGCTGAGGCGAGGATGGAGTGAGAGACCCAGAATGAGCCCTCACCCTCTGTCCCGGGCTTAGGGCTACTTCCTCCTCGATAATTAAGGGGTTATCCTCTGCACAATGGAGAAATTAAACTGTAAAACCTTGCAGGGTAAATTACTGCTTTTCCTGGGAGCCAGAGGAAGTGTCTTGATATGTAAACAATACCCCCTCTTCAGCTGAGTACCCTCTCCCTCTCTCTCTCTTCCTTTCCGCCACCCCGCCTCCTCTCTCCTCCGCTCCCTCTTTGTTCCGTGGGAATTTCAGATGGGCCAGATTCTCTCTAAGTCTACGACGCTGCTGAATAAAGAGGATTTATAGTACCTTTATCGCTTAAGCATCTCAAATCTGTTTGCCAAAGCTAACACTCGGAGAATGTGCACGGCAGTGATGAAAAAACCACACACGCTTTCACTGGCTTATGCACACCTTTGTATGCCGGACTTCAAGATGGTGATAAACAGGCACGACGGCAACGTGTACAAATATGAGGAACATTTGGGTGCTGAGATGTTTAAGCTTTGGAGTGTGTTTTCAGAAAAGGTACCATGCCACAACATGCCTGACAGATAAGATGACAACCAATAAAGATAGGCTGTATGACGTTACTACTGCAAACTGTGAGAGCACTACTAATGAGGAGTGTGGATGTAACTATAAAGCTAAAACAAGTGATATTTTTCACTGATGAATCATCTGAAAGTGTAATCTTTGCACCTTTTCAAAACATTTTGCCCATTTTGTTTGTGAGTCTTCTCAACATAGGGTTAGAAAAAGTGGGAAAAAGAATAAAAGAGGAGTTTAATTTCAGGTGCGGTATTTATTAGCAGCTTTTATGTGTTGTTTTCTTTGAAGAAAAACTTCTATAATCCACTGGACTGAACCACGTGACAGCGGTGGTCAAGTTGTGTTCGCTGCACTTCTGTGCCCGTCAGTTCTGTGTCTGCGGCGAACATGTCTGTATTCGTTGCTGCCAGGGGACGACCCTGCTGCTCCTTTGAAGCCTGAGCCAAGAATTCTCAGGCTTAGCTAATACTGTCGGGGAAATCACCTGGCAAACAAAACACAACAGGCTTACACGCTATGCTAACACACAAGATCTCTTTTAACCTCTCCTGTTCATTCGTAGACTGTTTATTATACAGCTGCCTTCTAACATACGTAATGACGCTAAAGCCTGAAGTGAAACACCTTGAGGTGTTATTATACATTCACAGAACAAAACTCAATTCAACATTTACAGGTTACCTTCAGGGTTTTTTTTTTTCTTCAAGTTGGTATTTAAGAAATGAATGGATGACAGACTTAACACCCTTAGTTTAGCAGCGAAACACCCTATGGGGAAAACAAGGAGGATTTCTTTGTCCTAGTTTCTCAGTTTAAGTCACTTTCTCAAAACAAAATGAGTCACATTATGCAAAAAAGTCATAACATCTTTGGAAACTTTGGAAAAATATGCCCTACTGAAGACCTCTTAATTAATACTTGATACTCAGACAACTGTCAGAATGTATAACCTCGACCCAACGGTTCCAAAAACAATTATTGGGGAAAAAAAGAAAAAAGGTGCATTTTCAAAGCCAATGCAACAGATTTTTTATGATTAAAATCTGCCTCTCTGGCAGTATTTCACTTGTAAACAACATACTTTGGTCAATAACTTCATGACCTCATGTCTATTTTTCATCCTTCAGCATTTTCTGTAAATAGCAAATTGGATAAATTTGCAGTATTTCCTGTCCCAATATTCAGCAGACAGTGCAATATATCTTTAGACTATGTGTCAGAACACCAGACACATTTTTGCAGTCAAAGTATTATGCACTACATCAGTGTTACTCATCCTGCTCAACCACAAGGTCGAACTGTTGAAAACGACATTTTCAAGAGCAACCATCTAAGTGGTGAAAAGTGGCAAAAACAGCAAAGAGTAGCAATCAATAAAATCAGTTTAAGGTGGCAAAAAAGCCAAAAAGCAACAAAAATGGCAATGAAATTGGGAGAAAACTTGGAAAATATTCAGAAAGTAGTAAAAAAAATGGGCAAAATGTGGCAAAAAAGAGTGAAAAGTGATTACAATTGGCAAAAAGCGACAAAAAATTGTGAAAAAATTAAAGGAAAACTGGAAAAAAGTCTAAAGGTAGCAATAATGGTGAGAAAAGTGAACTAAGTCAGTAGAAATTGGAACAAATGGTCAAAAGCAATAAAAAATGGCAAGAAATTTGGGATAAAAACTTGGAAAATAGTCCAAAACATCACTTGCAATATAGGGTAAAATAATTACAGTTAAATTACTGATTCGCACTTTATCAGTACTTATCGCTTCCATTAATAAACACGTCAAGTCTATTTTTGTCATTCCTGCACTGTGGTAAATAGGAACCACTTCTTCCACAAATTATCCCTAGGTCAAGCTAACATGTTTTTTATGTTTAAGCATTTATTTATACAACCTTCTTTATGAACTAACATGGTAGTTTGAGTTAGAAGCACAAAGTTAAGCACTTTAGGTTCAAGAGTTTGCCAAGTGGAAACGTAATTTCACAAGGAAGAATCTATGATTTAAATTCCAGACACTGTTTCTAGAAACATAGAGAGTTATTTCATCTGGAAAAAAAATAGCAACCCTGCCAAACCCTGCCAGGAGTAGCACTCAATCATCTTCTGCTACCCAGCTGTTACAGAACCCCTGTCTTTATTCTCCTGGCATATTTCCTACAGCCCTATGATGAATGACATTACAAATTTGTTTTCCATGTGGCAGCATTTTGTTTGCTTTTTTTATGAGGGACCATGACAACCATACAATGCACTTATGACAGGCTTTGCAGTGATTATAGAGGAGTGTGACTAATAGTAGTGCGGTCCCAAAGCCCTTTCTCAAAAGAATATAACTCTGTTGGAAGTGCATGCTTATGGCTCATACTGGAGTGCAGAAATGGTGCAAAGGGAACTGTGCAGTTTCCTATTGGAATATTTCTACTACACTGTATGTGCGACATCAACAGTAGTAAATATGCCTTCACTTTCCCTCCCTGCTCCTTTTTTTTGGGACATGTGTCAGTTGTGTCCATTGAACAGCTTGTGGGGACAGCGTTTGTTTATTATACCTGCGTCCGCTATATTTACTCGAGCAACCCTATCTGCTTATTTTGCTGGTTGCAAAGTTTACTGCAACTCGTCTGCGTCTGCGTCCTGTCCTTGGATTGATGCCACAGTGGATGGCTAACGTCCCGGCTGCAGACTCCCTCTGGAAAAAAAGACCCTCCCCCCTCCTGAGGATGTGAGCGTGTTGTTAAAGTTTATTATTTCATAAATGTTTATGGAATTCCTCCGCCTCCGCTGCAAACCCAACCACTCGCTGTGTCTGTCTGTGACTGTACTTTAAGGGTTTAACCAGGTGATTTGAATGAACAAGTCAGGCTTTATGTGACTCTGCCCCTGAGCCTGCAGTGATTAAGCTAATTGCTAAATGCTAGAAGAGGCTGGAGAGCTGCAACAGCAGTGAAACCTTAGCTCTGTAATTACAAGAAGCAAGAGGTATTTCACTGATGGCAAAAATCAATTTCCTTTCCCCATTTTCTCGGGCAACTACAACACAATTACACCAGTCAATTAAGAAGACATCAGTCCCTTCATTGGTTTAACAGGGAGACTGTGACTGTTGGGGTCGTATATCAAAAATGATTAGCACATCTCCCTGCAGGGACATATGTTGATTTAAACTTTTTCCAGGTGTAGATCTTTTTATATATTCTCACCTGATGCCTGAGTGACTTCAGACATGCACTTCACATCATGGGTGAGTGGGCTTTTTCGCTCTGTGCCGAGCTGTGATTAATTCATTTCCTCCAGCAGAGTTTCTCTGAAGGCGAACCACAGCTGTGTCTGCAGGCGAAGGGGGGGAATAGTGGTGGTGGTGTGTGTTTGTGTTTGTGTGTGTGTATGAGGGGGTATGAACCGGAAGAGCCTGACCACAAACTGTCCGCCTCTAGACCAAGTCAGCCATAGGAACCAGGCCTGTTTACATAAGCGCCTCCCGCCCGTGTTTACAGCTAGCACACATTTTTGTTTTACCGCGTCTAAACTCCTCGGACGTTTATTTTGCTTCACTTGAACTGTGAGTGTTGGGGCAACATTAGCAGATGAAAGTAGCAGAGGCTGGTAAATCTGACGGACAACAAAGGTTAAACTGGGTCAGAGAGATTGAGGGTAAAAGCAAAGAAATGCACTTTCAACAAGTTCTTTAATAACCTGCTGCGTCTTCCTGTCAAAAGAAAGCGGTTGCCTGAGGCAACACCCTCAAGACGAGGGGGAGCGAGGCACCTTATTGGGCCGATTCCCATCAGTCCAACAAACAAAACAGGCAGGAAGTGTCTCAGAAGCAGGGGCATGGATTACACTCTGCATGCTGGGAAAAAGCTTTCTGTTTAAGAGAGGATGAAGTACCAAAAGAAAAAGGGAAGTACAAGCAAGGAAGAAGAGAGAGTGGAAGAACAGGGGGAGAAAGCTGGCTAACGGGGTGTTGGATAATCCCCTAAAGCATCCATATATTGCCTCCGCCTCCTCTCCCTGCTTGTAAACGTCGAGGAATGTTACATGTTGTCTTTGGGCGCTGTGTGAGCAGACGCCTTTGGTACAGAGAGATTTATACTCGAAGACATTGCCCACAGCATACCACTTTGCTTTCTAAACTCTGGAGACTTTGAAGCAAATGCAGCGCGTTCCAAAGAAACAACCAATATCAGAAATGTCCTCTCATTTGAGCATGATTTATGTTTCATAACCACATTAGAGGCCTGCTAAAGGCTGTGAGTCCTTTATTCAGTCAATATACTGCAGGCATTGGCTCAAAACTACAATTTGAAGACGAGAGTGCTTGATATTTGCCTTCATGACTGCCCTCTAAGTCTTTGCTGAAATAAACATTTGTCCTGAGAAATTCCTTTTGAAAAACTAAGAAGACGAATCTCTACAGTGCTCTCAACTTGTTAAGAATTCCTCTGAACTCCATGGTTGGATTTTCCAACCAGTTTCTTCACTTACTTCCTTTAAGTAAACATTAAAAAAGGAGCACAGGGATCTTATGTTTAATTCAGCGTAAAATAAAATGAAAAGAAGTAATAATAATTCATGTATATCAAGTAAATTATGCCCCAAGACCCTTGTGAACAATTGCTACCAATCACTTTGGTGGGGGCCAACTGCAGTTCTTATGTTTTAATATGTCGGCCAAACCTTTGTGATGAGGGCATCCTACAGTGAGTGATGATGAAGGCTTTAACTTCAGTGGGAACTTGTAGGGTTGGAAAAAAAGGGGAGAAAAAATAACATGTCTGCTTTTACTTAGTATATCTAATCTTTAAATCCAGCCTTGGCTTGGCAGAGAAACTGAAAGAGAGTGTCAGAGAGAGAGATGAGTCACAAAGGAAGCTGAAAGAGGGCAAGGGACCGTTTACATGACAACGGATACAGGATGAAGCGAAAAAGGTGTTGCTGCGCTTTGGCCTCTGGTTTACATGGAAACAGAATTTCAATCCACCTAAAATGAAAGCTTTCGAAAACAGCCTCCAGAGTGGATTTAAAAAAAAAAAAACGCTGTTTCACCGTTGCCATATAAGCAGCAAGCCGGAGTTTTCAGTGGAAATCCTGAGGTCATGCTCTGTTTTGTGTGTAACTTTCAACACAATTTGCATCTGTTGGACTGTTGCATTCAACATAAATGCCAGATGATCATGTCACCTCTACTTTGGCGTCTCCACCGCTGTTGTGTATACAGCTTCTGCAGTTACATCACCGACTACAGAGTTTTCAGTCCCTTAGCTTTTCCATGTAAACAGATTATTAGTATATAGTGTATTTTGCTTTACAACTAAAATATTTGAAAAAGTGAATGTGAGGTCCGGAGTGACACATGGTTGGATGAGTGGCACATAGTTGAGCACATTTTTACTCCAAGAGGATGTGAATAAACAAGGAATGTCTTGCAAAACAGTCACAATGTCTATTTGTTACCAATCCTTCAGGTGAAACTGATGAAGTTTACAAATAGAAAGCTGAAAAACTGTCATTCCGGGACAGAAACATAATCACTCTCTCTTTACGCCGTTTTGGGACAGCAGCTATAGACCCTGACAGGAAAATAAACAACATTGGGACTTAGTCAATAAGCTTTCCTGTAAGCTTGTTGCTTTCGGATCGTCTCAAGTATCAGTGAAGGAATTATTGATATGCCTTTACAAAAATTGGACAGTGGATGACACCTGATAGAGCTGATTCTTTTAAAACACACAGAGGATATGCAATCGAGGCTGGGAAAAACGTAACCCATGACATGTTTGGAGAAACCAGGGGAGCTGTTTCTTGAACGGTACAGAATGTAACTTGAGAAAATGAAACGTATAAAAAGTCACATTGCACTTCACCACACACACACGCTTGACAGAAAACTTAAGGCGTCAGGAGATGAATTCTCTGATCCTTTCAACTGAAGGCCAAGGAGTTAAACCAAAGAGGGGCACAGGGGTCTGGCATGAATGCGGTCATCCCTGCATAACCCAGACCACCAAGCCCCCACCAACCCCCTCCTCCACCTCTTATCCAGTATGTGGAACCACAGCAGCGTAAGAGCCTCATTTAGGTGCACAGAAAGAGAGGCAGAAATCTCTTTCTCAGGAAGATTAGTGGCTGTCCCTTTGGAGTAGGCCTGTGGACTGGGAGGGAGCTGGGAGAGGCGGGGCTCTATTTTTCTCTGGGACATTTTTCTCTGCCAGTGGGGGCCGTGACCTGCTCCAGAGCACCCTCCAGAAAAAGATCCTATGGGCAATGGTGAGACCCCGGTGGAGACGCTTCAAGACTAACCCATGAAGGCCATGATTAACACACTGCTTGTTATCGCAACGCTACGTTCTGTGCAAGGCTAATTAAACCAGACTTCTCTCCTTCATCTATCTAGTTAGTATCTACTCTGAGTGAACAGACAGCTTAGCAACTTCCATTGGAGGCAAATGATGATTTCACGTTGTATTCTTTAAAATGAAAAAGAGCAAATTTTGACTAAGGTAAGGAGATTTTTTTGGGGTGCACCCCACATTCTTAGTCGATATATCATCCCATATAACCATCTTTACAGTGTTTTAGAACATCAATCTCCGTTGGAAGACTGCATGGTACAACTCTAAAAAAGATGAATCTAACACATGTCCAGCAGTAATAATCAGACAAACTGAGCTTGCCTGCTCCACTAGCCTCGTACAGTCAACAACAAAGTGAGAAATGATGGAAGGATCCTCTCCTGCACACTTTCTTAGCATGTGATAAAAACCTCCAGAACAAAAGTCGGTGGTTCCACTTTGAAACCGCTGCTCTTTTGAGTTTGGATGTAGATGCAAATCTCTGGTGCGAAGTGAGGAAAAGGAGGGGTACATCAGTCACAGGTATTCCTTTGAAACCGTGAGATGTTTTACGGTCCTGGTAGCGGGCACCTAATCTGAACACATGTTACGCTGACATGGTAAAGCACAGGCCGACACAGACTCGTAAATCCCACAGCCTCGGAGTCAGGTTGCAAGGGCCGAGCTTGTGGGAGCATGCCCTGTGGCTGCGAGACAGATGCAGGCTGTCACACAAAATGTGGGTGCTCATTTAAAACCATTAACAAGGCCCTGAAAGGAGGCTTGATTCTTATCACATGGACTTAACTGGACCTGAGCTCTTTCTTCAGCATCAACTTCCTCTTGGACCCTGAAAAACAATCTGCATTAATGGAGCAGACACACTTCCAATCTGTCTCCACACTCTGACAAGAGACAAGTTCAACAGGGCAAGGCATGTCTCCATGAAACACAAGCAAAGTGAGCTCTCATGAAACAGGTTATGAAAGTCACTGCCAGATGACACCATGGATTAAGGTGAACAAGATGTGAACAGGATGTTTCCGCTTAAGTTACACGATTGTGTTTTTGGCTTGTTCTCATTTTAGAGTCAACAAAAATGGACATGTTTTTCCTTCCCTGTGAATCTAGCACAGGCATCAGTGCTGCAGTGGTCTTGTTTCAGTCTTGAACATGCCAGACTTATGAGTAATTTAGTTATTATTAAGTAATTTTGTAATTTGATGTAAACATTAAGCGTTAACCCACGGATTGTTCCATCCCCTTAGAAATCTTTTCGAGTGCCTTATGTGTCAGACACCAGCAGAAACTGGAATATCAGTCCATCTCATTTCTACTCTGAGCTGCCGCTAGAAACTTATCATAGGCCTCATTCACCTTATCAATAAACATCTTATTTTCAGATATTTAAAATACTTCTCAGCCTTTAAATAAATGCAGAGATCTGTATTCTTGCAAGAATTTAGTCCAACAAATTTGTTCAGATTTAAGAATTTTGCATGTTGTATTTCGAAAGATTTGCAAACGCCTTAATTTAGTTTGTCAAATAAATTCAAAGGAAAACTAGATTGAAGAGACAGTGCTCTTTAACTGTTCAAGCTTGTCATGGGCTTATAATTGATTGTTATGGCCTGTGTCTTTGTCTTGACTCTTGCACCACTAACAGACACACAAGGTACCTTTAAGAAACTGTGCATGACAAACCAGGCTTCATAAACTCTTCTGCACTGATACTTAATGTCAACCTTGTGTAATTATGTTTTTAAAACCCTGCTGGGAAGTAGCATCGGTGTCCTTATAAGATCAAAAAAGTAATCCTGGCTGCAAAGTTCTGAATACTTAATTCTATTTCAAACACCAGTGAACTGAAAAGAGGATCCAAAGTGAGCCAGTTTGTCGCACTTTACGCAGAATGCTTCCAAGCTTCTTGTTTTATTCACATTCGCCCCATATTATTGTTTCCACATGCATACTAATTGGAGAAAAGGTTCAAATGCAAAAGAAGGAGTAAACAAAAACACAGCATTTAAACTTCTAATGTCATACCAGTGTCCTACTTTAACCGTCCCCATGTGTGAGGATGTGAGTGTTGCGATGGCAGGCCACCAGGACCTTCATTAAACTGTAAAACAGCTCGAATGGTTTGTTCCTGCAGCGGCCCCTCAGATGATGCCAGTGCCTCGTCCTGAGGGGTTTGAGTGTCCACCAGTAGGCATTAGTAATTTATAATAGCCGATACCTCAGAGGTCCTCAAACCTCGTTATGGTGAGTTTTCCTCACACGTCCACTAATGAAAACATGAGCTCTCATCTTTTAATGATGACCTCTTTGTAGTGGGAATCTTGCACATCCTGCACCCTCTGTGGTACCTCACCAGCACAAATAACCTCTGATGGGTGCACACTATTTAAACAGCAGTGGAAGGTTATGAAAATGAAACCCCTGCAGCCTACATGACACACACATGGTCCTCACTGTGTAAATGACTGAATAATTCATGCCATGGCAAGCACAATATTATCTTATATTTATCTTTGCTGGTTTGAAAAACTTGCGTCCTCTTTGTGGAGATGCCAGGGAGGGCACGCTGAAACGTCCTAGTTTCTCACCCAGCATCTCTAAACAATTAATGCTCTTAGCTCCTCTCGTGGCAGGCCACCAAGCCCATCGTTAAGCAAAAATAACGCTAAAGCCACAATGTCCAATGACATCTTCTTAGCATTTCAAAGGTACTGTCTTCATCCCAGCCTTCATCCAAGGCCTCTGATACTCCATGTTGTCCAGTGCTATGCCAGCCTATTTTAGTAATTCATGAAATTTACACTTGGGAGGTGAGAACAAGGTCTTTCGTCCTCATTATAACACTTTTTCATCAGCCATTCTCTGACATCTCTGAAACACACAGCCTCCGTCTCTTGGTCTAACTCTTTCATGTGCCACCCAGATTCTTAAGTGAGTAGCCATAATGTTTCAGTCCACTGCACCACGCAGTTCATGATCCTACAGCCATAGAATAATCCTATATCATACTATATTTAAATGGGACAGAAATCTGCCACTTTCTCTGCAATTTAACAGGTTAAATCTGAGAATTACTGCAGCTGTTATTGGTAATGTTTACAGGATATCATCTGCATATCTATCATTAAAAGTGAACAAGAAAAGAGAACTTTTAAAGCGGTTTTACCTCTGGTCAGAGTGGTGGGTGAGGGCTTCTTTGGGATTTCTGAGAAGCTGCTTCCATCCAGACCTGAACTCTTACACTCCTTCTTCTCTGTGGCTGTTGGAGCTGAAGTCTCCATGTTGCTCTTCAATTTCTGTCTCAACCTTCGAAAACACAAAAAAAATCGAGCATTAGAAAAAATATCTCCAAGTTATCCTGTGAGGAGGATAACCTATCAAAACAGTATATGATGGACTTTTAACTCGTGTCAAGTGAAGTTATGTCCAACATGGCAGCAGTTACAGTGTGAAAAAAGGATGAACTCCAGAACTTTTTTTTAAACTCAGACATTTAAGGAGGTAAAAGGATCTTATTTTACTTAAGGAACATGATCTGAAGTGTATTTCTAAGATTACATTGCAATTTCTCCACCGTGCATGCGTGTGTTTATTCTGTGAGTGTAACTAATGTCAGGTCAGGCCCTGAACACACACACAGGTTTCTCAGTTTGGTGTAATGAGTTCATAGTGCTCCTCTGTTCCATTCGTAAACGTGAGAGGCTCTTGGCACTGTGGTTTTAACCACACACACTGTGTCAATACCTCCTCATGTCTGTGTGAATGGCTTGATGACTTGGCAACGTGCCACTTGTTTGACTTGGTGAGACCTACAAGATCATCCTCAGCCCGAGAACAAACAAGACCCAGTCCCAGCTTTGGGAGGGAGAAATTATTCCACGCGCCGCAGCGAGCTCGTGGTCAGGCTTTTCCACCTGCTTTCACACACACACGTGAGACGGCGTCTGACAGGGTGCTGGGATGACTTTATGACTGTGCTACAAGTGGATCTGATCAAAGAGATGACTTCATATTTCACAGGTGCAAAAAACAAATACCTAACATGTTTAAAAAATGCATCATTTTCATGCTTTGTGGTTTAAAACGGGCTCACACCTGTTCCCAGCTCCGGAAAGTCTGCTTATTAAAACTTTACACACACTGTCTCACATCTTATATCTCAAAGGTGTTAATGCCTCAACATGTTCCTAATGGACACAAACAACCAACAACAGCAACCTGGAAATTAATTCCCATCAGAACAAAAAACAAATGTAACTTCTGGCAACAAAAACAACCACGAATCGACTCTTTGGACTCTCAAATTTTAAGTGGATTACAAATTAATCATAACTTAATATTCCTTGAGCATGAGCCCTCCAGCATATCAGAGGTTTTTAAAGGGTTATAAAAACCTCTGAAGTTTGGAATAACGTACATAACTACGGGGATGATACTGTCATGTATAGGAATAAGCGATTATTCAGTGATCTGCTTACACAGAGCTGAATGTGTGAAGTGCTGTTTCTGGTTCCATGTGGATATCCAACATGTCATCCTCTATTGTGAGGTGTGTGTTAGCCTTCATGTCTGCAACCCTTCGAAGGTGCCAGTCGCCTGTCACTGAGCCAATGTAAGCCGATTAGAGGTGGGTGACTAACAGGTTTAGGCTGCATCTGCTTCCTGATTTTCCCTGTGCCAAGACGTCCTTCAGTCGGGTTTTGGAGAACTCCGTCACTCTGACATCACCTTTGTGATAGAATTTAATGTGCTCTTTCATGGGCTTTTATCTTATTCACTGCAGGCCAAAGAAACAGACTTTTTTTTTCTGGTTGTGGACCCTCTTGGCCCAGATAAGATGCGTCCACGAACATGCCAGTGCTCACAGCAACAGAGTTTGCCTTTCAAGCAGCCGGCCCCTTAAAAATAACTGAGAAGCCTCCCCTTAATGTCACCGTCTGATGAACATCTGGCACCACATTAATGGCTGTTTCCGTGCTTTTACTGCATGCCAACTATTTGCTTTCCGATTGCCTCTGAACCTCCAGCCAATATTCTGATGAAGAAAGGTTTGGGGTACAAGCACCTGTGAGGGTCATTTACTAAAAAATAAAAACAATATCAGCAGGTGCAGTGTAGCGGGCTGTTAGATCTTAAAACACAACACATCATTCAGTCATTTCTTTTTGAAAAAGTGGCCCCAAATTCACCCTAACCCCCCTTCCCCAACCCCTTTTCTAATTCTTTGGAGCCATTACATTACCCCCTACACCCAGAGTCTCCCTACAGGCCAGACCCGCGTTGGCCCTTCTGACAGGGGAGCCCGGCTCTGACAGGCTGGTACAGGTGTCAGGAACCGAGAGGACAGATGGCAGGGGCCAAAGGCGAACAAACAACAAGGGTGCACTTCTTTTCTCATCTTCTGGTTGGCTGGGCAGCCCATTGCGGCACGAACGGGATAAGCCCCCAAAACCCACTCACCCCCTCTGTACTTACCCCACTCTACTTCCCCCTCCCTCTGTCATGTGACCACAGGCGGCAGACTTCAGATAGCAGGATTACTCCTGCTTACAGAACACATAAAAACTCACCCAACTCCCCAGAAATTAAAAGACAGCATCCGTCTTTGCAGAGAAATTGTGTTCTCATAAATCTGTCAGTTTGTGTTACACATATTTTTCCATCTATTCAGCCTCTGATAACATCAAGAAAACTCCTACATCTGGAGTGTTTTAGACCTCCATGTTAAGATTAAGGGGGGAAAGGACTCCTTATGACCAGCATTAATGTTTTCTTATCAAATGATTTCTGAGAAATGTACAGCAACACCATAGTGATGTCAATCAAGCACTGAAATCCCAAACAGGCATCAGATTAAAGCTTTTAGTGGTTTATTTCGTTAATTTCATTCCAAAGCTGCTTTTTCGAAACATGGGTAAGGCTAGACTAACCATATCCGAATCCTTCACCCAAAGTTTTACAGTGAGGCTGCTTTGTTCTTGTTCCTTCCTGCCACACAGCCACAAACTGGATGTTTTCTTTCATTAAAGAATGTCTTTGCCTTCAGGGAATTATCTTACAAACATTCAAAGTGAGCTCTGCTGAAGGATCCTGGAAGTGCACGACTTTTTGTTTAACTGTTGTTTAAGTGAAAACAGATGCAAAGAAATATGTCTTTCTGTGTTTAATAAATTCAACAAATTCTTCAATTATGTTGTCAGGCTCAGTTCGACCACACGGGGAAGACAGTGGACTGGTAGATTATCAGGCTTTAATAGATAGCAGAAATAGCATGTTTTCGCCAAATGTTGCACAGGGCGCTTCAAATCAAGAGGAATTTCACCCTTTTAAATCTTTTTAGACTGGTTTATGACATATTCTGAGATCAATGCATGCTAAAATTCAAGGCAAATGTACCCATTCATTGAAGTTGCTTGTTTTGGGTTGTCAGTTTGACTTTGTGAGTTATATCTCAGTCCTGTAGCGTGGGAACTGAATTCCTATCCAATCTATAAAGCCTTAAAGCGAAGAAAAACTCTTAATGAAGGCTTATTTTGGTTGATAACACAGAAGATTTTGTGATACTTCCTCACTAACTATAGTTTCATTGTTGTGCTCTTAAAGCTGCCAGATGCCACTGACAAAAACAGCAACTATCCTGCAGTAAGTGGTTTGTTTGTGTTTGTGTTGATCTCCTTTTTCATTAGTTAGTTATTTTCAACCAAATATAACTTGTGTTGAACCTGTAAACTAATATTCTTTGACACAAAAGAAACAAAATGAGACTTGGGTTGGGAAAGTGAATCCCATGTTGCACCAAAGTCCATTTTCTAAAAATAAAATGGATTTGGGGGTTTGAAGAGAGTGACCATCTTTCCTTCATCTTCTATGCATCTCCCCAAAAAATATCACTTAGCATCATAACAATGCAGACAGAAAGCCCTGTGATTGGTAAGCAGGGACTGTTATGAGTGGAAGACCAGGTAATATGAGGATATGATAAATAACACTTCAAACTAGGGGTGTCCTGGTCCAATATCTGCAAAAAAAAACATGAATTTTGGATTTTATCAGCCTGCATCTAAAATCTCTGACATAAGCAGTTCACTCTCTCAGTGCCAAGATCCAGCATGCAGAGCCCACATGGTCACAACAGCAGTATGTGCTAAGGTGCAAGAAAGTAGCAAGTTGTAGGAGTGATGTTGGCTTTTTTGGCAAAATTTTTCGTCAAAGTTCGAAAAAGACATTGCAACTGAGTGCAAAACTTGTCATGCTAGTTTCGTTGTGGCACAGAACTTGGGAAGTTTAATATATTTAAACTCTAAATATCTAGTATCTGCCAATACTCAAGGCTGCAACAGTGGTATTGTGTGGAAAGTAAAAAGGTTGGAGTGGGTACCCCTACTGCCAAATAGAGTTTAAGGGGAGTATCACAAAGCAAACCATACACTTTAACAGCATACACCAGTAAGGCATTGAGTAAACACAGAAGTATGAATCAGACTTTAATGTCAGAAGGTCAGCGTGACAATCTGAGCTTGTGAGTGTGAGAAAAAAACTCTTTGAAGTTGAAGTATTTTAATCAGGCGCTGATTAAGGATTATTTTTGTTGGTCTATTTCACATCTTCTGGCTTGAGAAATGTAACAAGACTTAAAAATATGTAAAAGTAGGGCCCATGTTTCAAAGGAAGAATTCCTCTTAGAGACAGAAAAGTGGAGTTTTAAGCAGAGATTATGCATCTTGATAATCCTCCATCAACTTGCTCTGATGGACCATCCAGACATGCTACTTAACCACATGAGGCTCAGGAAAGAGACTGAGGTCATGGGGAAAGTTACTGCTATGCCTTCATCTGCCAAGGGTAGTCTGAAAACTCAGATGGGGTTCAGATACTTTCAACTTAAACAAAAAATCACTGGGTCACTGGTTTTGTGAATTAAATTTTTTCTCAGAAAATGCAGTTTCTTGATTAAAGGATTGATCGACCTCCAAATTGACATTTTATCTTTCCACAACTGTAGAGATCAGCCTCTCTCGTCTCGTCTTTTCCTCCTTTTGAACTCCTCTTCCTCTCTCTGTTCGTTTACCTTCAGCCCACTCCTTCTAAGACTTTTGTTATGAGACCTGGTGTGTGTTGTTCTTCGCGCCTCGGTCAGTTTCAAGAGTTCCTCTCCTCCACTACCGTTCAACAGCTCCCCTTTCACCAACACTGAAAGGAATGCAAACACACATCAAAAGAGGCCCTCTCATCCTGAAGATTTCCAGGCTTTGCTCTTCTTACTTTCTTCCTTCCTATCTTTCAGTCGATGTGATCCTTATGCTGGTAGGCTCTTTTTCCTTGCAGCACACACACTTGCATACACACAAATGTGCACTCACGCAAAATCATGCTGCGGTTGTATATCCGGTTCTCCTGAGGCCCATTGAAAGGTGAGGTATCTGCCCCTATAACACCTGTAGACCTCTCTGCTCAGGTTTCTGATGCTTAAGCTCATGCAGGTCAACAAAACAACCAGTAAGAGCCAAGTTTTGTTTTACATTTTTTGTGTCTCCATCACAAAGGAGAGCTTGACCTGTTGGTTTCTCTAAGGTCAGCTTCACAACAAACAGGAATCATGTTAAAGCAACGATGTAAAACACATTATATACTTAAAAAAACTTAGTCCTAATATAAAAGAGTCCTCAGTCCTTGTGCTTCAGCGCCACCTTCACACACCCCTAGACTACATATTTCAGACAAAACACAGCTTTTCCCCCACACAGCCAGCCGCCTTCAGTCATCCTGACTTCTCTGTGACAGATTCATGAGCAGTCTCTAATTTAACTCACCAAATGTTTCCTCCATGACTCTCCCTTGTGCTTACAAACACCTCCCTCCTCAGAAAAACACACTTTTGGGTCCTTGCTGTTACAGAAACAGTTGAGTGGTGCTCACTGATGGGATTACCCAGCACTATTAAATATGCCTTTGGGTATTAATAAGTGTGTGTTAATCTCTATTATGTGACCAGTCTGAGCCTGGAGTCACTTGGTGGTTTCACTGCAGCTGGGTGATTCTGAACCGTCATGGCGTGCACGTACACACAGACAGAGACTGACAGAGGGTCTAGGCCAAAAAGTCAATGGAAAGATTTAACCTGCATTTCTCCTAATGACAAGCCGCATCAAGAAAAATTAGAACTGACACACAACGGAAAATCATTGCTTATCTCGATCAACATTAGCTTCACACATGTCAGGAAATCTATTAAGGATTGAACAATATGGATTTTTTGGCTGATGCAGATACCAATTTTTTCCATCACTCTTAGCAGCAAACTGATATGGGACACCGATTTTCTTTGGCTGCTATTTGGGGCTGATGCTGCTTTTTCTCCGGCAATTTACATCATAAAAATGACACATTGATAAAAAAAATATTATGGGTCTCAATTTCAACGTAAGTAACATTTATTAAACTATATTTATTATTAAAACAAGATGGAAGAGAGGGGTAGAATATGTAGTAAACTGTAGGAACAGCTTCACCTTTGGTCAACTTTATCAAACACTTGCTTTGATATAGTTTTGAAGTTGCTTCACTCTGCAGTCTGCAAGTAGGGGAGGAGCTAGACATAGTCTACACATGGACTGTAGTGTCTCCTAGCAACAGAAAGCTGCTCATGGATGCCTGTCAGTAAATCATGCTTAGGAGAAATATATTGGCAAACCCACCCATGTGTCGGCAAACATAAGTGAAAAACACAAAAATCTGCCAATTTTATCAGCCAGCTGATATATCTGTCTATCATTAAATGTATTGATTAAAACACCCATGTTGGAAAACAATGACTTTGTGTCAATTCTGTCATCGTTTCAACTTTCATTTAATGCAAGTTTTCAAACATTAAGACAAATACCACACAAGGGCGGCTTGAGGCATCAATAATCTGAGTGTACATCATAAAGATTCAGGTTACTATTGGGTTACTCAATCTCCATCTTTGTTCTTTTAGAAATGTTTGATTTCCAAAAATGGCAACAATAAAATGTGCACGGTATCCTCGTATGTGCACTTTGTTAACAAGCGAAGAATGTCCTTGTTGACAGGCAACACAAAAAAAGTGGACGTTGACTTTCAGAGACCTGTGTCAGAGGACAAGTTCAGACTGGGGCAGGGTGCATTCTCTGAGGGTGAATCACTTGTCTTTGGGGAAACATCTCCCTGTGAGGAGTTAAAGCTCAGGTCTTAAGGTCAGGCAGAAGATTGTGAAGAGTTTGACAGCAACATGTTAGCCATTAGTATGATTCAGAGGCTTAAAAAAAAATAACTGCAGGCTGTCACAAATGCATAGATTCAGGTTATCTAAGCGAGGAAGCTGAGTGTTGCAATGATGTTTTCTCAAGCAACTTTGCAGTGCTTCTATTGGCCCATGACTTTCTGGAAATTATACTATAATGGAAATTTAACCCACCGCATTTCATTTTCAGTGTCCTGTTGGACCAAAACTGTTCAAATCTAAAGAGATATGAGGACACAAATCCCCAGCCAAGACCCAACCATTCACCGGATTGCATGAGATACAAAGCAACAAGCAGCTAAAAACTGATGTAATAAAGCAACAGCAGACGAAAAGCCCTTTGGATGAGTTCTTACCCCACCCCTGAACCTGACCTTTCCTGCTAGTAAAGGCAATATCCTGTGGTTGATCTCTTCGTCTCCCTCAACCAACAGACAACAGATGTGGTGCTCAAGGCCTACACACAGTTTGGAGGAAGGAATTTAAATGGATGCAATTGGGTTTTTGTCCTCAGAGAGTAAACTTACAAACCAGTAGATGTGGGTATGGTTACAGGAGGAGGGGTCACAAGTAGTTTTTTTTCTAGCATTGATGGAATTTTCTGTTTTTATTCTCAAACTGATAAATAAAACATAAAAAACCACACAGTCTCTCTCTGTAATTTTGTAAAACTGTCAGAGGAATATCGTATTGCTGGTCTAGGATTCTGCACTTAAGAAGCTTCTTGAAAATATATGACTGGATTTAACTGGCATAAAATAGCTTCCATATTCCAAATAAGTTGTGTTGTTATTTCACCAGCTGTTATCAGGGTCGATCAGAGTGATGTGCAGCGGGTGAGGTTGAGCCATAGAGAGAAGGAGCTCTGAATCTGAGTTGAACGGGGGGTAAACTTCAGTTTTCTTAAACTTAATATCACATAAGGTGCTTTATTTAACACTTTTAGGGTTAAAAGGCAGCAGCTTCCAGATCTGTGCTCTTAACTTTGTCTGAAAGTTTATCATCATCATCATATTTCAGGGAGAAACTTTAAAATATTTTACAATATATCATAAGAAACAAAAATATCACAATATTTTTTCCCCCAAGTATTGTGCAGCCCTGCTCTGGATAACAGACAAAACACCGTAACTGACATATCACATCTGAATGACACCAAACTGACCCCGTAAGCATGTACAAGATGTGTGTGTCTGTGTTAGAGTCACAGCTGTCACTGGTGACACATTACACACTACTGAGTCGGCCGGCTTCCTCTCTGAAACATTTGGACGGGGTCATTCATCCCAAACGTGTTGTTAGCACTCACTCTCCACTGCTTCAGCTGTCAATAGCCTCAGCAGCTACTTATACGAGAGTGTGTGTAGTCGTGAATGTGTGTGTTTCACGACAACACCGGATATACCCACAGATTACTGAGTAAAAAGTTGAGCCAAATCAAAGATGGCATTCATTCCGCTCAGGTTTCCTCGTGGTGTAACTTCCACATTGTTGTGGTGAGTTTAACACTCCAGTAGAAGTGTGTGTGATTGCTGACAGTGTGTGTTTGTGGTTGTGTTTTTCTGGCCCGCAGGAGCCAGCTGCTACTACGTCCGAGTCAGATCACAGGGCTTCGGTGACAGGAGGGGGCTTCCCTTGAAGTAGAGGGTGTCAATGTGTGTGTGTGTATGTGTGTGTGTGTGTTTGTGTTGGCAGGGGGCCCTGTCGGTAGCAGCTGTCAGAGCGTGTCATCAGGTGAGATCTAAATAAGTACATCCACACCTAGGTGACTACATGGAAAGTGTGGTTTTTCTTCAAAGTTTCAGTCTCTATGAGTCATCAAAAGGTGGCAGAGGATGAATGTTTGACTTTCACCATGAATGGAAATATAACCATATTGACCATATTCTGAAAACCTAAAAAGAGGATACTCAAAGACAAAACAGCAGCCCCATAACCCATCCATTAATTTAAAACACTCCTTTTCAGATTGAAGTGAACATTTTCTATAATGTAAACATAAAAAAAGTATAGAAGCAAATTCCAGCCAGTTAAACGTATAAACATGAAAACTGGCTTTGTTGAGATTTAGTTTCTTTTTTGTCCATATCAAGTCAAAACTTTGAGATACAGGTTAAATTTATGAAAATAGTCAAAATTAAAGGAGTCAAAACTTCAACTTTTAGCTCAAATTTGACTTTTTTCCTTGAAATTTTGACTATTACCTCAAAATTCCACCTTCTTTTCCTATTTATTTTTTATTTTTTCCTCATTATTTCGACAATTTATCTCAAAATATATAATATTGTCCCAAAAATTCAACTGTTTACCTCAATATTATCACCTTAAATCTCAGAAGCTTGACTTTTCATCACAAAATTTTCACATTTTTGTTGCATTGCTTTGACTTTTCATTAAAAATTTTGACTTTGGGCCAATAAAAATGATCAACACTACAAGTTGTAGGAGCATATTTTCCTGCATGTTCAACATCTTGACAAGTTGGTGTATCAGCATAATGTCAGAGAGAAAAACCTGTACATTTAAGGGAGTTTTATAAAATCCCCCTGGACGTTTTGTGGCCAAAAAGGAGAAAATGTTGGGGCAAAAGAAGGCGAACGCTCACCCTACCTTAAAGGCAATGTGCTTAACATGTATGTAGATTTTCTGCTGTCTCACTAACTTTCGTTCCCTGAATACTTCAGCTCGCTGCGACCACCTGTTGACACCGCAGAGTTTTACAGACTGTGAAGCCCTGCATGTGAAACAACTCAGCACAAAGACGGTACGGCACGTAACCAGAGTGGTTTCCATTCCACTTTCTCTTTTGATGAGCTGATTACAAAACATGAGCAAACCTCCATTTGGCCCAGAGCGAGAGATGAAGAAAAGAGAGGAGCTGATGGCAGCAGAAGACATGTTGAGAAGGAGGAGGAGTAGTGGGGGGAAGGTTTCGGAGCTTGTTGCTAAAGACAACCACATGTCTCTTTATCCAGGCTCAACTCTGGCTCTCCGTCTCTCTGTCTCTTGTCTCCGGCTTCTATCTGAGAGGAGACTGTGGTCTGGCATGAGTTCAGCATGATTTCTGGAATCTAATATCTCACATCATATAGAAACAGAAAAAAGTGAACTCAATCAACCCTGCCCTTTAGGCTGAATTAGCGTTATATATCTATGGGAGGGCCTTTAGTGTAAATCATAACTTCCAAAATATTTGCCCTCTCCCCTCCCAACACAAACCCCAGAGTTAGCAGCACAAACACACCCCACTCCCCTCTCCTCTTTCTTTCTCTGTATTCTGCGAGATTGTGTTGCCAGTGGCCTCTGCGTGGACCCCAATCTCTGCCTCTGCATCAGATTAGGGCCCTGGGGCAAACACAGCAGACAATACGCCATTGTCTGCTGGCCTGTGTCACTCTATCTGAACAGCTCACAGTCACACAGAGAGGCCTGCAGGGTGTTTGATGAGAAAGTGATAATGATACAGAGAAGGGGAAACCATAAGCTTTGTCCTTGTTTGAGCCTAACAGCTGATCATCTGTTTACGACAAGAAAACACCTCAAAGATCATTTACGACAGGATGGAGTGAAGGAAGATCATGATGTCCCAAAAAAGATGCCAAATTTATGACTGAAGTCCGGATCTATCACAGTCCACCTGGAAATCTCAGAACACATGATGGTTCAAAGTTACTCCGTTTATCATGAAAAGAAGAAGAGAGATTTTACCCTGTGCAACATATCCTCAGATTGTAAACAACTGAACCACCACCTCTTACAGCATTTCTTACACACCATTTTTGAATAAACTTCTAACATAGTCAGGGTATTTACTGGATTTTTATGCTCCCATATCTTACAGGAACAGCATGTTCTGCTCACACATGCACCTCACAGCAGGGGATCATCTACGTCCAACAACTTGAAACACTCTATTTAAGTTACGACGGCATGAATCAGTTGTTTACTCACTTAAAAGTCAGCTAACAATACACAATGGGCCTGAAAAATTTACAGTAATCCAACTGCAATTACTTTTCCCCATATCGTAGTTGCGACATATGGTGCCATTATTTTTAGGTTTACTATTTTTTTGTTATTGAACGCACATGTTTTTGAAAATGATCATTGACATTAACAGCATTGACAGCATGACAACAACTCATTGCAATTCGTGACTGCTTTTTGCCCATTTTTGTCACTTTTGCTTCTATTTTTTCCACTGTTCATCGCTTCGATTGTTTCTCTTGCAACTCTTGTTTTCAACAATTTGGCTCTTTGGTTGAGTGGGGTTGAGTAACACCAGCGCAGAGCAGAAAACATCTACTGCAACAAATGTATCCAATATGGTCAGGGATAAAAATATTGCAGAAGGACTTTGCGAGTTAATCTAAATTGAGATTAATTGTCCTCATTAATCCCATTCTTTAAGTCTGAGGTATCATGGAACTAAAATTCTTGAAAAATCTAGGAGGAACTAGTTGACTAACACATCTGAAAATTTGCAATGAGAGAACTCAGGTTTTGCAACATGATAAACACACATGTACAAAAGTAGGTCAATTCTGCATTCAGTGATTTTTGACCTCAGCTGTAAATCTGAGATTTTCGCTTACATGCAAAGCCATTCAATGCAAATGCCCACTATTTAGTCCCTCTTTTAAAAAAACTGCACTAACAGAAGACAACCATCACTTCCACACTCAGCCTGCTAATTAAAAAGTGAAGACAACCAAATAAATCCAAAGCACCGAGCTTAAAAAAAGAACAACAACCTGTCACTCTCCATTGTCTGCAGAGTTTATCTTGTGCAGAGATAATGAAATTAGCTTCCCCATCCCCCCTCCTACAGATGAAGTGACCTCCTGTGACCTGGGCTGGATTTCCCCAGAAGACCCCTGAGCTGCGAGCACCATTGTTCTTTTGTGAGTGGACAGACAATGATGATGTTACCGCTGAAATGCTTTTGGGAAACTTGGTTTCCGATGAGTCAGGGTGTGAAGTAAGGAGTGTGTGAAGAGTTCGGCCAGGATGTGACGGGAAGATCTCTGGACCGCGCTGGTGATGACACATCATGTATCACATAGAAGACTGCATTCTAGACTGCATCCGTGGGAGTCTGACTCTCTTTTACAAGGCTTTGGCACGATCTTGTGCTCCTTTTTATGAAGCTTAGACTAGCAGACATGCACGTAAAAAGCTACTACTCATTTTGCGATCACGATCCACTTCTGACTTCAACGGATAGTAAGTTTAAATCCAAAATCCTATCACAACTTGAAGAAAGTTATAAACCTGCTTCTTTTGACAGATAAACAGTTAAAGACTGAGACTGTCGTTTATAAACAGACAAAAATCCTCACCCCAGGACAGCTAGAAAAAATATTATAATACCTGATGATTGATTATTTTTCAACACTTGATGAAGAAATTATTCAATTATAAAATGTCTGTGTTGCAAAAATGTGTGTTGAAATGTCCAGAAAACATTTACATTTCCACAAATTAAGATTGAACCAGCAAATGTTTGACCTTCTTATGTTTTATAAACACAAAAATTAAATCATGTATTGCATATTTTGTTAGCTTGTAGAAATAAGAGTTTATTATTGCAGGGGTGCTGTAAAAAAATTGGCCTTTGCAGCTTCTTAAGAGTCAAAAGCAACTTCTTCAAATCACAGTTTTGTTTCAACAACAGCTCAAACCCAACATTTTTATGCACAAGGAAGAAAAATGATACATCCCTAAAATTTTCTTTTTGCCTGACTGATCAAGTTGACTAACTCCATACACAGTTTGCCTGAGAACCTATTTTTGTTACGATCATGCAAGGTTCCTGTTTCAGTGATTGATGAGGTCAATCGGTCTGTAATAACGGTGTCACTTGTTTTACCGTACAGCCCTTTAAATAGCTTGTTAAATGCACATCAGTGTCTGCACTGTGTCTGTGACGTGTGTTTCAGAGAGCAGACGGTGTGTGAGCAGGTTCTTTAGCTGGAAGAAAAACCTTGGTTTGTGTTCTGGGAATGGAGTACCCACTTCTAGCTGCTCTGGTGTAAAGAAAGAGAAGCACAAGGAGGTAAAATGCGCCGCCTCCCCCCTACTTTCAAAACTCCTCTCCTCTCCAGCTCAGATATGATGTGAGCCTATTTAACCTGACACACTTGAGAGGGAATGAACAAGGACCTCTGGAGGGCGGTGAAACAACAGGCCGTTAAATAAGAGGGGATTGTCCTGTGCCGTCCTCATGCCAAAAGTAAAAGAGGGGAGGCTTGGATGAAGGACTCTGCACACAAATGTAAGCGCTCATCTCACTCACTTCACTTTTTTTTTTTTTTTTTTAATTTGGAGTGCAGGAGAACCATGAGAGAGATTTGAGAGGCACCGCTCAACACATAGCTGCTGTCAACAGCCTCTAAATGACCATTAAAGTCCCATCAGTTCATCCCTGCTCATGAGTTTGTTTCTGTGGACTCCAGCCCTCACAGAAATGAGCAGCAATAACAAGGAGACAGCTGAAGCCCCACACAGGCCACTTATGCTGGAATAATATTCAGTAACATGAATTATTATTTGTTAAAGTAAATAATTAATGAAAGCTCCAAACATTTGCTTCTTACTGATCCTCTGTTGTGAATTCATGTCCTTTTCCTCAGTTTTACCATCCTCTATTCTGAATCTGCTCAGACAAAATGAAGCAAGAATCAAACACTGCTGCAAAAAAACCCAATATGACTAATTCATTATTTTTTAGGAAATAATATTTTACAGAGTAATGGTCCTCTTTTTATGTTTTTGATTAACTTTTGATGAAAGATGCCATAGATTCTATCATATCATACCATCTACAATTATACTGGTATAAACATTTTGATGATAAAAATTTGTTATATTGGGATATTGACACAGTAGGCAAAGAAGCATGACCTTTACAATTGGGAATGGTTTGAGTTCAAAGTGTCGGACGACTAGCAGCAAAATGTGTTCAGTAAAGAGAGCCACATTTTCACGTGTTAAGTGCAGAGTGAAACAGTTGAATGATTCTCTGTACAGTGCCAGCAATGCAAAAATTCTACTCCTTTTCTATTGGTTGAAAGTGCACCATGTCTGCCAATCACAAAATTACATGGCTGCTGGGCGAGATGGGAATTTTCTGGAGTTACGGAGGTTGGAGAGAGCATGCGCTAAAGTAAGTTTTGACCAATTTCTTACTTTTAGCATGTTTTGTAGTTGTGTGTGGTATTGTTTTTTGTTTTGTGTGTCAGAGAAATGAAGCAACTCATGACAATAGTTCTGTAAAATCTTTGTTGACGGCTGATGGTTTTGTAAATAGTTGTACAAAAACGCCTGGGAGTCACCTGTATTTCAATGCAGACACTTTTATTGAACTGTATTTGCAAAATGTATTCATGAATTATTTTAATTACCAATTCATATTTGCGCTCTAAATTATAAAAAAATATTTGTTACATGTACGTGGTTTCCACAGTAAAAATACCCAAACTTTTTCCTACTTTGATTTTCTACTTTTTTGCAATTCTAGGTCCAATAAAAATATTGAAACGCGGATAAAATGCCCCAGAATCTCTTTGCTTACAGCCGTTCATAGAAAATCTGTTACGTCTAAAGATATCCAACGATGAACTTTTGTTTTAAAAAACGAGCTTTTGTTAGATTTAGACATCACCAATGTTTGAGAAGAGTTACAAAAATACTTTTAATGAGGAAACAACCTGAGGCAAAAGAGGCTGTAGTTACTTCTAATTTAAGAAACATCCCCTTGAAGTACTTTTTAACCAGTAGAAAGAGGAAATTTGTTGTTTTGAGTATGAGTCTGTGTTTTTCTGACAGTTTCACAAACTTCAGTGGGACTGGGTTGGTCTGGTTTTCACAGCAGTAGCTCATTTTCCTCCACAGCCACTACATTCCAGTGTAAACCATTTTTCAGCCTAACCACCAAACCCTAAGAAGTGCTCCCCACACCCCACACTCCACCCACCGCAGGCTGACTTTTTTTCCTCCGTGGACCATCGTGAGGTGAGGTGATCGCCCGCCGAACGGCTTCATCCGTACACCTCAGCGGAGAGTTGGAGACTCTGAAGAGGGGATCACAGAGGGACGAGATGGGCTTGAAGTCCACCCTCTTCTTTTCTTTAACTTTAGAATTTACTCAGCAGGAGTGGGAGGTTGAGGTGGAAGAAGAAGAGGAGGAGGAGGAGGAGGGTAGGGGTGCTCCTCCCCCTCCTCAGAGTCACTCAGACTTCACCCTCTTCACCCTCTCCTCCAACCCTCCTCTGTGTCCCTGTACGCTAGACTTCATCGGTATTTGCTCTCAAAAAAAGCTGCACCCCACCCTCCTCCTCCTTCTCCACCTCCTTCTCTCCCACCCTTGTCTTCTCCTTCTCAGACTTCACCCCCCCCTCACAAACACACACATACACACTTTAGTCACTACTTCTCCAGTATTTGGTTCATTAAATTTTCTGCAGACTTCCAGAAAAGAGACACACACAAACAAAAAAAGAACCAGATCAATAAAGTGAGCCCTGTGCACAGAGGCGATGTGTGAAAAGGGGGGGCTACAGACGCATACATCTAGGGGCTGGGCTGTGGAGATGAAAGTGACATGGCCACTATGGATCCCTGAACGCTGCAGAGCGGAGCCCCCGAACTGAGTCTGAATGAGCTGAATAGGCTCATCCATTCTTTACTCCTTTCACTCTCCGTAGGCCCGAACTGTTGGAACTCTTCATTCCTCACAATGGCCAAATGCACTAAAACTTTTTTCTTCTTTCTCATGCAAATGAGCCTCAGGCCTGACTGGGGTTGTCATCATGCGAAGCGGAAAACACACATGCACTAGTCTAACTCGATTACAGATCACCAGGATTGTTTTCTGGACTAAGTTTTATTCTGAAATCTAAAAAAATCTTTTTACTTTTCAACGTCTACATCTCCTCAGCTTGCAAAAACACTTCATCCAATGAGGGGGGGGGGCTGTTTGATTTTCAAACGTGAGCAAGGAAAGGCTTTAATAGCCATATCACAGCTTCTTCTTAGTCGAATGTAGGCCAAAACAACTCACAAAAAAAGTGGGGCTCATAAGTCCACACATGAGTTTGGAGATTATTAGCAGCGCCTGTTAGATAGGGGGTAAAAGCCTACAGCAAATATAGCTGCTTAAGGGCCCCACAAAGGCGTCAAGTGTTTGTTGACTGCTCAGGCTAGAGAGCAAACAGTAAACTTTGAATCTTTCAACAATAAGCACACATCTCCCACAGTCCTGTCACAGGCGTGAATGTGTCCATGCTGCTACTGCCTCATGTTTGTTTCTGTTTCTCTAAAGCATTAAGAGATTAAAAAGTGAAGTGCTGCAAAGTGAGGAAAGAGTGAGTTACTGCACAATCAAAAAAAATGCAACACTATTTTAGTTTTCATCACTTTTGAAAAAGATAAAATGAGCAAGAAGAGTAAGTGTTGACTGAAATGCACTTGAACTATATTTAAAGTTTTGATCTTTTATTTTACATTCATCCAAGATTTAACCATTAAAATAGCTCATTGTTTGCACATCTCTTTAAGAACTTCTGCTGATGCATTTAAAGACTCGTTCAGGGATTGGCGCCGAGCTTTCTGATCACATCTCTTCCCATATGGATCAAGTTGCAGGACAGAAAATTTTTTGGATTCCTGTGTCAGATAAGTTCAAAGTGCAAATGAGATGTGAAGCTGCCTTGAGCCTCATCTGCCGCTGACACGCAGAGCAGCAGAAAGAGAGGAAAGAAGGAGCAGAAACCCGGCAGTAAAACACTTCACAGTAAAATCTGAAGGGACGAACGTGCAGAAGTAAAAACACAGAATGAAAATCATTCACGTAAGTCATCATCTGTCAGCATCTCTTCAAAGTTTCCTTACCTCTACTCCTGTCTCTTTTCACTTCCAATCCGAGGCTCTTCCACTCCTGTTGTCCGAGGAAAACTTTTGCCTGGAGTCTGATTCCCGCAAACTAGGACAGCGCTGACACCACCATGAAACGCACGACGCGCAAAAAACGCGAAAACTCCATGAACCGAGTCAAAGAAAAGTTTGGAGAAGTTGTCTCGGCATTACTTCCCCTTCTGCTATCCCGGAGAGTGGTTTCACAGCGGAGCAAAAGTCGAGACGAACTTTTTCTTACAATCCATCTTCTCCATGAGGTGCACGCGCTGTCGTTTGCGTCTCTTACGCGCTTTTTCAGCAAACTAACATGACGCGTAAAAGCTTTGTTTTGCTAAAAGTTTGTCACTGAAGGCGGTTTGGCTTCACTCGGCAGTTTTAGCAGAGACATGCGGTGGTGTTGAGATCTTCAGGCTGCTGATCTGTTTTCAATCCAACCCCCCTTCTTCTTTCTCCTTCCCCCCCCTTCACCATCTCCTCCTCTCTCACTCCCCTCGCTCCCTGGTGAGTTGGGCCATTTGCTGTACCAGATGGGCCGGGCTAACTCTATCCAGCAGTTTATGGACGGAGAAAAGTTGGATAAAGTTTCATTTATTGCTCGATTTTTCACGGGATTTGCTGTTACGAAAGTCCACATGGGTCCGTTTTTCTCCCCTCATGCTTTTTTTTTTTTGAAGATGCAGGAAATAACACAACTGAAAATTTGCAAAGCTGAATGAGTTCTCCAGAAAACAGAGTCGATCATCTTGAGCTTTGGTTGTATTCTTTTCCATAAGGATCACTGAGGGAGGGGGTGGAAAATTGAGGCATTTTTTTTAACATCTTAAACACAAGAAATCTTCACCAAATGCATCCAAATCCCGTTTTTTGCCAGTATAAACACAAATAACAAGCAGTTTTCATAATTTGTACTTTATTTATTCCCACCACGTTTTATCCAGCTCTGTTGAAACTTTAAATCAGTGATGTGTTACAGACAAACAGCATTTATTATGTGGTCCGTGTAGATTTCAATCAAAAGAATCCTGTCTGTGCAGTGCATGTGAAAAAGGAGAAATTTTATGCAATGCAGACTTTCTTCAGTTATAACAACCTAACTCAACTTGCCTCAACTTTATTTATAGAGCACATTAAAATACAACAATGTGCACAACCCTAAGCCGTAAATGATCAATAAACAGTAACAAAAACTGTAACAAGGAAACAATAAGAAACAATAAAACAGTAAAAGCTAACACCTGGAGTTAAAAGCCAGGCGCAAAAAATGTGTTTTGAGGGAGGCTTTTAAAACGGAGAGTAAGAACAACTTCACTTATTTCTGTGCAAACCTCAAAGCCAACAGGAAAATGATCAAAGTTTTGGAATTACTTTTGAAAAATGATGAAAATATAGTGGATGAATGCTCCTTCAAAGGTCAAAGGTTACTTGATTGAACTAAAGACTTGCATCAGTAAAAGAAAAACAAAACTTGATTTCACCATTCTATACTGTCTATATTTCATAGTTGAATCTTTTGTCATTTTTCTGGGAAATTCAAGTAAAAATAGAAATAAAGAAATAAATATTCACATTTTCATTCATTTTTACTCTAGCGGATATCTAGCGGTCAGATTCAAGATTTAAATCCTCTTTTACTGTGCATAGTTTTTACCGTCAAAAACTTCTATAAATAGGAATCCTTTCTGTGCAGCAACAACAGTCACTTTCATAGTCTTTATCAACTCTCACCTGGTGGATTTGCAGATCAGTTTAAACTTTGTGCAGGAAAATTAAAGCTACACTGAGTAACTCTCAGTTTATGTGTATCTTAGTGGCCCCTGTTGACTAAACACTACCTCCTCTGCCTTTGCTGATTTTACCCTGTGAAAGGGTGACAGATGTGTAAATTTTATTCTTTAAATCATTCTGCTTTCTTAAACTGACTAGAAAAATGTAAAAAGGTTGCAGTTGATGACTTCCTCCTGTTGCAGCATCTTCAGGCACTTTAAATAACTTTACAGCAATAATTAGTCAGCATAACAATACTTTTCTTTGATTTTGTGTCCCTTGAAATGGCATCTGTTGTCATAATAGTCAATTTCATAACCATTTAAAAAACACTTTATTTATTAACTTTTTCATTGCTCTTAAGAAATTCTGAAAAACTCCCAGCTTCTTATCATATTTCATCATTAGACATTCATTACTTATTCTGTTTTTATGTTGATACTTAAAGGATCTCTTCCAACAGAGAATTCAGTTTTCTTTTTTATTCATCCATATACTTGAAAGCCCCTTTTTAAAGTTTTTTTTTCTATTAAAAAAAAACTTTCTTAAAGCGACAACATTTTTGATTCTTTGGTCATTACACTTTTTAACCTGTTTGTTTAGTACATTCAGCTTTTAAAAATTTTGTGTGAACTGAAATTTGAAATACAATGACACAATGTCATCAAACAGGCTTCTTGTTAACGGTTTGGTTTAGATTCATGACATAAATAGTAATAACTATAAAGATTTCTTATGGGTATAAGCTCAATGATAAGTAAAATGTCCAGTGCAGTATTTGTTTAAACAGGAGTTCTTAGTCAATCCTGCTGCTCTCTTTCAGATTGAAGTGATTTTTATACTGACTGATGACTTCATCTACATGGTGGAACAGCCACTGTTGCCAACAACAACAAAAAAAGTTCTTTCTTTCCTTCTTACTCCTCATACTCCCCCTGTCAAGGTGCTTATGTTGTTTTTGGCACAAACTCAAATGCACCAAATAAAATCTGATTCTTTGAGGCATCTGTAAGTGACTCGCCTGGTCTCACACAAACATCAGAGCTTATTATATAAACTCCACACAGACTGTTCCACGGTTGTTTTGAGGCAGAAGGTCACGTCAACAGTTCAGCTCGGCCGCAGAGACAAACAGGAGGAGAGGTGCAGAGGATGAAAAGAGCCTGACTCACAGGGGGACTGTTAGGCCTGGTTGCTTTCAGGGTTCGAGGTGCTGCCACCTATTGTCCCTCTGTGTGGCTGCATCATGCCTGAATGCCCCTTCTGAAAGCAGGCCTGTGCACATGAGCGACCTCTGCGGCTCCCTGAGCCTCCATCCCTGTGCACGTCCTCAAAAGAGGGTGAATGCCAGTGTCAGGCTCACTGGCCTCCTCTCTGCCGTGCTGGTTTGGTCTTACGAACAGGAATTTTAATGAGCTTGTTGGGCTTTTCTGATTTGAATAGAAGAATGTTACAGCCGAAAACGGACAGTAAAGCTGCTGGATCAGAGAGAGAGGAGAAACATGACGGTGTTTGATAGGGAGGCTGTGTAAGATTATATGAGAACATGCGTTCTTCAACGATGATAACTGCAGGCTGAGGTTGTTATTCACAGTTCATTATTATTCCAGATGTGGAAAGAGCACATGATAATGGCATGAACTCATCGTCTTATTTAATAGAGTATGATCTAAAACAAAGTTACAATCTGAATGAGCTTATATTCACATTAGCTTATGTTTTTAATTAAACTAACTGTATATGAGTGATAAAGACGATGGATAAACGTGTTGTTTTGTTTGTTTTGATTCAGTCACTCAACATGATGACGATGATGCAGATGATGAGAGAGAGGCTCAGCCAACAACATTGAGAGCTTAAGGTGAACTGTTTCTATCATTTTCACTGTGTTAGTTTTACCCCCCGCCTTTATGTTTTCCTTCGGCTTCTTTCTCTTTTAAGTTTTTCATGTGTATTATCCTTGTTTACCTGTTAGTGTAGGTATATACAGTCTCGCATCTTCCTTCAGTCTAATCCCTCACCTCATGCTATGTTCCCTTGTTCCTCTTGTGCTTTTCTTCTGTGGCTTTGTGGTTTTTTAAAATTAAATTTTCAACTTCTGGATAATTTGAGACACTATTTTGTGTCTGTTATCTTCCTCTTGTATGCTACTTCAACAAACATAATATATGTGGGGGATAAGGAAGAGAAAAAAGATGGGTGCTTGTGATATTTATGTATTTATTTACTTGGTGTGTGTCCTAACTTTTGAACAAGGGGTCACAATTTGCAGTAACTAAAGTAAACCACTTTCATCAGTTTGTTTTGAAATACATTTTTGTCACATGCACTTTATCTGTCTGGTCCTGTTTATACTCAGAAGTCTGTTGCTTCTCTTTTAGAAATTAAACTATTTTTGTTTCTAAGAAGTATGTTCATAAGTTTGAGGCTCTGCTGTAGCTTTACCTCATTGTTGACGAGCTAAACTTGTTTAGTAGCCCTTCCAAAACTGACCAATTCAACCTGATGCTATAGCATTTGTTTTCTATGCATCTGGTCTCAGACTTTTGTAAGAAGCTTTTACATTGAATTTCATGAAATTGATAAAGGCCTTTAGAGATGCACCGTTTCATTTTATATAAGTTCAATGTGTTTTACCTGGACAGCTACAGAGGTCTGGTTAACTGGGCTTCATAATCTGTGAATGCACACACACACACACAAAAACACACTCACTGTTGGCCTTTAAACGTGTTAAATCATGGCAGACTTCACTCACATGTGCAGCAGTGGTTGAGGTGAGTGAGGCAGCCCTCTGCTGGAGAACAGAGGAGACTTTGTTCTCTTATCTGAACATCTCTGGATCACTAACAGTCTATTCAGCCCTGCTCTCTACACCCCTGAAAGTTCTGCACTCTTTTTTTTTTTCCCAGAGCAGGAAACTGGTCAACCTGTCAGTGTGTCCAATTACCTATTGATGAGGAGGAAGACTCAGGCTTTGATCAGTTTCATAAAGTTCAGCACCTTCTCTCTGTTTTTACTTTTAAAGGAGTGCTACTACTGAGGATGAGAACATTTTTTCTGATTTTTTTTTTTAATCTCTTGTAAGTACTTTGTGTTTAATCCAAATCAGCATAAAAGTGTCCGAAATTTTCCAGATTTCTACTTTTTAGAACAAAAGACCAAAAGGCATACAAAACTACAACAATGCATTAAATACAATCTATTAAAAGCAAACTTTGAAAACCTATAGCAGTTGAATACAGCAGTGGATACGGCAGTGCAGCATAAATTTCTTGGAAAATGCTGCCCCCTAGTGTTATTTTACAACATTACAACCCTTTTGTCATTTTTGGCTCAAACATTGCATAGTCAGCTTCATTTGTCACTTTTTTCATAATTTAATATGTATATTACTCCTTAGAGGTGAAATAAGTAAGGACAGTATGTTCAAAGTTCTGTTCTGGGGAATCTCTCCTTTCTCCTATAGCACTAATGTTTGACTAACGTCTTCCTAATATTTTTTAAAAGTTCTGTTCTGGGTATTTGAGTAGCAGTGCTTATTAACAAAAAGACTATCAAAAATATATACAAAACCAATACTTATGATGAACTCATCATACTTTCTAGGAAGTTACTGACATATTTGTAGTTCCCAATGACTGTCCTGTTACACATCCGCAGCAAGACACAAATATATCCATCAAAAACGGAATCTATCTTTAATAATCTGACCACAAATTGAATAAATCTGGGTCTTAACTACCAACATTAAAAGTTGTACTGTGTTTGCACCATTTTTCTATTCTTGCTAATAACAAAATTTAGTTCATCCTGTTGAACTGGTTAAGTTCAGAGGTTAAGAGGACCCATTAGAAAATACTTACCCCACTAAACAAAGTAGAGTACATGAATAAGTCATGATTATATTCATTTATTAGGCCCAAATAAAAGCAACATTTCTGATACATACATCATTGTCAAGCATTTATTTTTGGCTCACTGCTCAAAAAACAACAGGCCCAAAGTTAACAGAGTACACCTCTGCATCTTCAAGGGCTATTCGAATCATTCTGGTGTCATTATAAAGGAAACACCTGTGAAATCAGTTGTAGTATTAATGTCATGCAATGTCAGATGACAACTTAAGTATTACATTAACAAACAGAAAGCTTAGGTGAGGTAGCTCAGTTTCTCTTGTTTAATCTTATGTGAAATTTCACCATATTTGAACTTGATAAGTGCTCTGTTTTATGTCTTTTATTGCAGAACAAAAAGCTTTTAGCACATGTAGCACAAGCACTCATGTTGTGAACTGCCTCAAGATTTTATAAATGTTGGGTCGAAGTGCGTGACTAGGAAGGAAAAACAATGTTCATTCAGTGACTTGTGTAGTAACTGAACTATTGTTTGCACAGAGTACAAACAATGTGTAAACCATATTGACATGTAAAAGCTCACTGTATTGACAAAACACTATAATCAAAATACTATTCAATGTTTTTATTTGATATAAAAAATATCAGGGTGATAAAAGAACAATGATCAATTATTGGATTGTGGATGAATCAGTTTTTTCTGTGGCTTAAATATGTCCACTAATAAAAAAAGCAATAAAGCAGTGAAGTTTACAGCTTACATGATTTCAGTTTTAAATCTGAATCTGAAAGGTGGGAACATAACCCCTGAATCCAGAGACATTTGGCCTTTGTGCCCCTTGACCACAGCAGTGAGAGTGTGAGGTTTGTTGTGACAAAACTTCAGCTTGTAAGCCCCAGTGAGGTGCTTGTCCGGGCATTTGTTCAGGCTCCACTTTGGGAATCCTCATTTCCAGCATTCTCAAAGTGGCCATGACAAAAGAGCGTCCGCTCAGAGGTACGAAAAAGCTACAAAACAGCCCTATAAACTGAATAGAACTGTCTTAGTGGCCATTTCCTTGCCCTGGGTGGTAAATCACAGTGTTTGTCACAGTGAGGTTTATGTTGTTTGTGCACAATCTGCCACCACTTCAAAGCTGTGGGAGGGGACACAAGAGGGGGAGGGAGGGTGTTGTCCCCTTTTCAGTGACTCATGGTCAACCTCAAAGGAACCGCTCTTTAACATCCGGTCCAAGCACTTTGTTGGCTTAACACTTAAAGTACCAGAACTTTATCACCATCCATAGAGGTCATTCTGACTCATTGCGTTATTTGAACATCATATCGGATATAAATTATTAATGACATCGAAGAACAAACATCACCTCTAAAGTCCAGAAACATGTTAAAGTGGTTGTACAGGCTTCTCTTTTCAAAACATAAATGTCTACCTTATAATTAACACACTAATAAAGAATGGTGGTGATTTCTAATTTGCATTTTTCATTCACCGCCAACTCTAATAAGACAACAAGAAACACACACAGCAGAGTCAAAACTTGAGTGGGAAATTACATTTTTCAAAAACAGGTGAAGAAAAAATTGAAGACACTGAAGCATTTCACAAAATTAAAGGCTACTGACAGAAAAAAATGAACTATATGACAAAAAGATTTCAAATAATGTTAAAAAAGACTTGAACACTGCAAAAACTAAAATATAAGCCAGTCATTTAGCCTTATTTTTAATTTTTAAAAAATGTCTTTTTAGACTTTATATGAGCCACATTTACTAGACCAGTCCATAATAATGACTCATTTCAAGTTATTTAAAGACAAACTGATATCTGAATTGCTTGTAACCAGTGGAGTAAGACAAAAGTTTTCTGTATTAAGACATTATTCTAACTTCAAGACACTTAAGGAACAAATCTTTCTTACCCTATTGGCAGTTTCTTTTTTTTAACTTGATACAAAAATTCATACATTATTTTTGTCTTTAAATAAAACATGCTTCCGGACTTGTCAATTTAATGTCCCTCATATGATGTAATCCCTCATAATTTGATAATTTTTACGAAAAAAAAGACACTAACACTTGCTTAGATTTCAGTTTTTGCTGTGAGGAGATTCAGAGAGGCTAGTGTATATATGCTGGAACAAAGACGACAATTATTTGCAGCTAAGTATTATTTTATTTTAACTAATATTAGAAAATAGTCTCACAAATATGAAGAAGGTTCAGATGGATTCACAGAGAGACAGATGGCATTAGAGCCTGTACTCCTTAATAATTCAAGAGCCACCACAGCAAACACTTTGTTAACCAACAGAAGTAGTCAGAGATTGTCATAGTTTGAGGCTAAGCACGAATCAGCAGGTGGGAACAAGTCATTTCAAAATTTTCCAGCTTCAGAGAGCATCTGGGCTCCTTGGACGCCTAATTTTACCTTCTACTACAGGAAGAATTACAAGGCTGCTTCTTCGGGATATGACTTTGTCTGGGACTTTCCTTCATTTCCTTTCTGACGACCATGAGAACACAGCTCTGGTCAGTTGAGGTCCAGACTTGTGGCCACAGATTCCTGCAGATACAGCCGCTGTCAGGCTCTCCACAGCCAGAGCTTCACCACAGTAGTTACAGCCGAGTGAGCTGGCAGTGCTGCAGCAAGGCCACAGCTGCCCCCGTCTTTTCTGACTCACTGCATGTCTGGCTTTCAAAGACACGAAAGCGTGCGGCATAGATCCTATGGAAGGACATCAGACATCAACACACACCCCGACCACTAATCACACATTAACAGTCTCTCTCAGGGGAGGAATCGGCCAGGAGGTTCTGTGATGTCTCCAAATGATCCAGTAAAACAGTTTCCCTGCTGTTACGGTAAGAAGTATTAACAGAATCACACATTAGAGGAAGGTTTACAGCTGGAGCCAGTGCTTCTTTTATAGAAGTCATAAATGTGCTTTTACTGGTCCTGCTAACTTTAGATTCTCAGAGTTGAAAGTGTGAGAGTGTTGGGTGCATTACTTTCAGTGAGCACTAGGAGGAAGTGGTGATCTGTTTTCCCTCCTGGCCCTCAACAATAGTTTGAGCCACTGTGATGTTCTTATCTACTAACTGCACCCATTGTGGTACTAGTTATGGAGAAGGACAAGATTTTGAAAGTCTGTCTGCTTTTGGTCAATGGACATGTGAAGCAAGGACACACTTCTTGAAAGAAGAATGACAGAAAACCACAGAGTATCAACAAAACCAACACATCCGTAGAAAATAGATATTGATGTTATATGAGAGGTTACTTAGAAACAATCTTATCAAACTTACATTTTGTCTCAAAGTCGGGCGAAATGCTACAAAGTCAATAATTTGTATGATGACAATGAGTTTCAGCGTCGTTGCTGTAAGTTGTATGCACAAGCTACTTTGTTAGCACACAAGTTTCAGATGTGTACAGATAATGTTAAAATTGAGCTCTTTGGAGTTTTCTAGAGACTGTTCTCCTCTTTTCTCAATACAAAAAAAAGTTGCAGGTGACCTACAGTAATGCATTTAGAATATTTCAACAAGTGCTAGTCACGTTTTTCACCAAAAATGTGTCCACATTTCTTGCTGAACTCAAAAGTTTTATGTTCAAATTTATGGGTTGATTTATTATTTTGGCAAATGAAATAGTAACGTCGCTTTCTCAACTCGCAATCAGTGGCACATGGTTTTCATCCTATTAGTGAAAACATTGGGACAAATGTCTCTTTGTGTTATAATTACTAAAAATCAATGAACTGTGATTTCATCCCTTGTTTTTATATGTTTTTATGTAAACAGATATGGACCAATGGAACCTACTGGGATTAAGAATAAAATTATGTATGATCATTTCCCATATTAGAATAACATTGACAAAGAGAATAAAGTGTAAACAACAAAAACAACACAATCCTGTTTGCAGTTGTTCACATTACTTCCAAAATTGAATACACATCATCAAGTTTTCTACATTTACATTGTTAAGGTATACAGCCATGAGAATTCATGTATTTTAAAAAATGTGTTAAACTTCATTTTTATGGTTTACAGCACATTTTTAGCAGTTTATTTGGTTCGTCTGAACACATATTTTTATCGAAAGTTTGAGAAAGTTTCATGCAAAAAATGACACTACAGCATGTAATAATGAAATGATGTGTTTTGGCAGAATTGGTTTGGTGGATCATAAACCTTTTTTTTAAATCACCATGTCACCCAGCTCATGAAAACAGTCTTCTTCCACCTCAGAAACACAGCCCCCTTCTGTCCATTCCTCTCTTTCTCTGCCTCCAAAATACTTCTTCAATAGTACATCCTCCAGTGTCCTCCATAAACTGCCAACACTCAGAACTCTGCTCCTATGACTACATCACCTCCATCTTCCAACATCTCCATTGGCTTCCCATCCCCTATGGCATACAGTTTAAAATTCTCCTCCTCTCCCACAAAACCCTCCACCACCAGGCTCCTTTCCTATCTTACCAACCTCCTCCACCATCACACTCCTTCCCGTAACCACCACGCCAACCTCCTGTCTCCACCTCGCAGAACCAAGCACCAAACCTCCAAAGTCGCTCACTCCCGCTGAAACTTACTCCCATATTCAAAACTAATCAGACCCATCAACTTTAAAGTCTCTGCCAAAAACTCACCATATTATGTTAGCTTGTAATCTGTGATTATGCTGCTGTTTTATTTGTTTTGACTTATCTTACTTCATTTATGTATTGTGTCTTGAAGTTATTTTGAAAAGTGATATGTATATAAAATGTATTCTTATTCGTGTTATAAAGGGTTATATTTTCAACAAACTACAACAAAATGATTTTACCATTTCATTTTTCATTTTTTCACCATTTTCTTCAAGTACTTACAAAACGTTGAAGTTGTAAGTATTAGATTTCCATTGGGTTTTTTTAACCCCCTGTATGAAAAGAAAGTAGATGAGTGTGGTTTAAACATAAATTACCACCACTTATCTCTATTATGTGGGTATTCACTGTAATGTATAGTAATATGAGCTCATAATTAAGGTGCGGCTCATGGGGGAACAGCTTAGGATAAAGGTCGCTTTAGGTGAGCATTAGAAAACCCTGAAGCACCCCGAACAGTCCCAAGTGCTCGCTGTTTTATTTACTCAGGCTTACCCGGGCTTTATATTTTCATTACTTCTGAGCAATAAAAGAGTACAACACAAAACCACATGACACTATAAATTAAGAAACAGCTCATGAGAAACTATAGATTACGGTACAGTGCATCTGTAGAGACTGATTTCTGGAGACAGATTTGTGTAATGGTGGTTTAGTTTATTAGGATGAAATCAAACAAACTTACCATCAAACTGCCAGGCCCCAAAACATACAGGAAGTGGATTATTCAAACAACTCATATGCCTCAAATAAAGTAGCAGTATCCCAAGATTTGTTCCCCTGTGCTGTATGAAATAAAATAATCAATTGCTCATTAAACAGAAAACACTTTTTCTGTTGAACCCCCAATCCTACATGTTGGAAAATTTCTCTAAATGTGCTTCAAATCTCCCCCTTCTTTCTCACAGCAAAGGAACAAAGCAAACTGTCATTTGTTCTGAGCGTCAGGGGCATTACATTTAGTTTACACTCCCTTATTAATAAGATTCTTAGAAATACAGCTACTAACTATATATGTCTGCTGTTATTTGAGAAAACAGCTGATATATGACCACAGACTTCGAACCAGTAACCCCCATCACTGCACCACACTCCACTGTTGTGAAAATATCCATTCTGAGATCTGAGCTTCAAAACTTTGACGAACTTTTTGGTCATGATTCATTCGAGAGAGCATTAAAAATGGAAGAAGAGCAACCAAATCAAATAAATTGACCTTTTTAAACAAGATTACCGGCAATATTTTGAGATGAATTGCTTTATTGCTCCACTAAAACTGCAACTACCAAATCAAACACTGAAAATCACTGATTTCTATCAAGACTTAGCCAATATAAGTGGACCGCCCTGCATGTGAAAGAGCCCCTCAGCAATTCTCGGTGATTTGTGGAGCTGATATGAACTAGACAGCGATAGACACAGATCTTTACCCAGGGCTATTTTCTCAGCGACATCCGCTCTGTCCTCAGATGCTGACTTTTGCAACGGTTTCTCCTGACAGCACCCGAGGAAAAGCTTCTTGGTTGGTCTTAATTACAACATACATCCTGTTATTCTCTGACCAGAAAAGTCTGCTTGAAATTAGACAAACTGCTTTTGGTGTATTTACATAATTAACTTATCGTCAGTTTGATCCTCAGGCTCTCTGCAAGAGTCAGTGGTTCGAGCCTTTGTCTTTTTATCTATTGATGGCTTGAGGGAGGTTTAGTAGAGATGCAGCTGATGAAATTTCAAGACTTTCAATGCATCCCTTCAGGTGACACCAGAGTGCACTGTGCAGTGTATTGTTATTGTGTTGTACTCACTGTCTCATAAATCAGCCAGCCATTGACCTATGAAGCACCTTTCATGGCCCGTTCTGCATCTGGGACCGCTGCTGCCACAGAAACGTGAGACACCGGGCATGCGTTGAAGCCGCACTCCCAGCTGCCGATGTGGAGATAAAAGTTCAGCGGCTGTGTGCGTCACTCTCTTGTCATGGTACTTTGAATACTATCAGCTTGCTTTCAAGCTTGCCCAAACACAGAGGGGCAGTTTGAGGAACCCCGGGGAGGGATCAGTCCAAAATATGCAGGCCAGATCTTGATACACATCGCTGGTCTGAGCCTTGGAGAATAAAAGGACAACAGATGAGGGGAGCAGCATAAACTCGCCCTCATCTCTCAATCTCTCTCCCACGTTGTGTGCATCCAAGCTTCCTTTTGGTGACTCTTTCTGTTCACTGTAACTTTTCTGCCTCTTCAGCTACCCATCTGGATGGCCTGGTGGAAAAATATCGTATTCACAAAACTTTAGAGTGCAAAATATACATTAGAACATAATAATTAAAGCTTCTTTGTTGATCCAAGCTTTAAAAGATGTTGGTATTGAGAGGGACAGTTGTGTTTTGGGTTAAACTGAAAAGCAGGTCATTATGTCTTATTTTTTAGTAAAAATTTCCTTATTATTCTTGATATGAATGGTAATCAACTGACAAGTCCAGGAAAATGTTGTATTAACCTATTCAAGCACAAAAATAAAGTCTGAATTGCTTGTAACAATAAAAATAATCTGCCTATAGGGTAAAATATTGCACATCAGGTTTCTTAAAATTAGAAAGATTTCTTAATACACAAACTATCCCATTGGTAGATATTTTTCCTATTCACAAGCAATTCAGACATCATTTTTGTCTGTAAATAACTTGAAATAAAACGTTTTACTTTACTGCACTTCGTAATGTTGCTCATATTAAGTTTAAAAAATATATTTGTTACAAAAAATAAGACATACACACTTTCTTAGATTTCAGTTTTTACAGTGTTCTAAAATTTTGAACTGTCAATGGTATATGAGAAAGACACATTATTGACTTATTTGTGATGGATCTAACATATCTTAACAACTTAAAAATTAATTTAGCAAATTCATTTCACCAAAACTGAATCAAAATTTCTTGGATAAAAGTCTTGTGCTTGCTAAATTGATTGATCCTGTTGTTTCATGATGACTTTACAGCATCGATTGCACTACTAAGTCCAGAAAATGAGGAAATTGAGAATGGAGGTCATCATATTTTGAAGCCTTGGGCCACTGATGGAGCTGCAGCATTACACAAGCTTTAAGAGATGACCTACAACCATTGTGTGTTTAAAAGTAATAGAAATATCAGCCTTCAAAGCTGGGGTGTACTCCTGCAGTGCTGAACACCCTTAAGGACTACCTTTACCATCTTAACTTCATCAGTTCCCAGACACCTGTCAGATCAATGTTGCTTAAACACTACGCAGATGTGTAAGATCAAGGCCATTCTTCTTTGACATGGCTTCCTCCCTCTGTTTTTATTATACTCAGCCTGTGATACATTGCACAGTTACCTCAATGATTGGCCGGCTTGATGCTTCCTCTCAAACTGAAAGACCTTGCTGTTTTTCCCATATGACCGAGCCGTCTGGGAACCTCAAACGCCGAGACAGACAAGGAAATTGGACTTTGACTCTCCGCCTCCCACTCCTCTGTGAAATCCGCCTGTTGGAGTCTCCAGAGGATCCACTCGCTCTTTCTGAGATATGATCCAGTTTCCATGAGTGACCCCACCTTCATCCTGCAGCAGCCCTGGTCATAGAGCCACAGGCTACAGTCAAGTGCATTAAAAGCTCACGAGGCAGGATTGAGGCTTGAAATATGGGGTTCATGTGTGCCACATCTGAGCGCTTTGATTCCTCATGGAGAAGTCTCATGAGGGAAAAGGTCAGAGGTTGGGGGGTTTCCCCTCTGTTTCTTGCTTTTGTTGTGGTCTCTGGCAGCACCTTTGGAGATTACATGAAGGTGCTTTGATGAGCTCACGAGTGACAGAACAAAACGACAGTGGGTGGGTGGTATCTCTGTCAGACAGGTAAGTGATGATGAAAGACAACAGATATCATGTTGTCAACGATCTCAGACCTACTGTAAAAACAATTTTCAGTTCCTGGTTGAGCTACAAAGAGAGTTTTCTGTCAAGAGCGCACTTAAAACCTCAGAGTCAAACTCTAAATGGCCTTGCTTTATGTCACTCATTGTCTTCAGTATCAAGCCTTTCAGCCTGTGTAGACATGTTACCTAAACTTATATTGTTTGAGGAGCTATGTCGGTGGAAAAAACATCTCGAGGGCCTGTTGTGATTGATGGCTCAGAGAGATCAGCCTGCAGTGACTGAAGCAGACTATTGGTTTCTGATAGAAATCCACAAAGCAAGCCTCTTATCATATTACATTTACGTCTTGTTGTGCGATGTGTCATTCTAGGAACAAAACCGGAGAACAAAAAGCCCTGTTGTGGTTGTGAAGCTGCTGTTTTTGTAAGAAAAAGATGTATTCTTCCCATCAAAGCGTGCAGCTATAGACGAGAGACCTCTTGAAAAGGTGTCCATCATAATGATGTGACATGTAGGTCAGAGATATCTCCAAGAGGAATCAGCCAAACTGGGGCACTGTCTGGGACTTGAAGGTATTCCCCAAGTGACCGTCTCAACTCTCTTGACCTTGTTTTGCTCGTCCCTGTAAAGGTGCGGGGGCAGCAGGGACATGGGAAGCAGGATGCCCTCTTTAAGGATCTTAAGAATTCTGTTTGGCAGGATTCACTCAGAGTGTCTCACCTGTGTGACGTGTGTGTGCGTTGGTGGCCCGATGCCAGCGTTGGCTCTTTGCTGTGTTTTCTCTCACCTTTACCCTGGGATGTCTAAAATGGGACTGAATGAAGCTACACACACACACACACACACAAAATTTTAGTAGTTGATCATGTCATTATATTAGAAATATTTGAGATGTTTGAGATCATTTTTATGGCTGAGATTCAAATGGTTCAGGAATTAAATTGCAGCAGCTAGTTAATAATAATAATAATAATAATAATAATAATAATAATAATAACAACAACAACAACAATATTAATAATAATAATAATAATAATAATAATAATAATTTTACACACATGAAAGAAACCAAGCAACTACCTTCAGAAAAGTGAATTCTGATATGTTGAAAACTGCAGTTCCTTGAGTGTCCACTGGGTGCTACCCCTAAAGCCCTTGAAGCCAAAGTTAACATCCATCTTTATACATCCATTTTACATCAATTAAAGTATTTTAAAAGCAGTTTTGTTGAACGGCTTGCTTATTTACTGGTAAGAAGTCAATATTGCTCATAGTTTTGCAGATTTCCTTTCTGCAATTTCATTTAGCAGATCTTAAAGGTCAGCTGGTTAATCATGACACCAAGATTTCTGGCACAGTTTCTAGGTATAAGTTGATTTGATTCAAGCCAAAAAATAATCTTCGGTGGAACAGAATATTCACAATGTCCTTCTCACCATAAATTGCACAGCTCCTACATTGCCCCCTTCTGTTCTTCACTTTTCATTTCGTAAAGAAATGTGCTCGTCAAGTTTCTTGAAAGAGGTTTTAGCACAAGAATTTTTTTTTTTTTACCCAATTGGCAGATTTTTTGATTTGTTATGGGCAATTCAGACTTTTTGTCTTTAAATAAGTTGAAATGAGACATTTTTCTAGACTTGTCAGTTGAATGTGGCTCATATCAAGAATAATAAGACAATTTTTATTGAAAACAAGACATAATGTTTTGCTTAGATTTAAGTTTTTGCAGTGTGATTCTGCTAATGGTGGTGAGCACATAGCTGAGATGACTTAAAAAGGAACAAATTGTTTGCTATTTCTTTGCCTATTTCTAAGATGTAAATTTAGCCTGGTTCACTCTTCTCTACATGGCAACCTGTGTAATTTGGCGTCTCACTGACTCTTCGTGAACCAGCAGGTGATGTCACAGAGATTTAAACCTGGGTGGAAACAAACATCCTTTGTTCTTTAAAGACTTGAGGACCTGATGCATCTGTGTGTAACAGGCCTTAGTCTTTAAGGATGGATTTCCTTTTTTTTTTTGTTTCAGAAAGATCAGAATCCTCCTGGTATGTAAGAGTCTGAGCCATTGAGGAATCCAACCTTGCACATCACTGAATGAAACCAAAGCCTTCTGTCTACCCAGAAAGCCGCCCTGTATTACAGCTACAAGTGTAATCACAGTAATCTGACTGAATCCCATTATAGCACTACCCGAGTCTAGACAGCATGATCTCCGCAGTGCTCCAAACTCTCTACTCATAAATGACATCAGAGACTTTATACAATTAAATTTCTCCCACACAAACAAACAGAAGCACAGAATTTGCCTCCAAAACAAACACACACACACGCACAACCAACCCCCATCCCATAATCCACCTAAATCAACCCGCAGCATAACCCCTGCATGATATCAGACAGAGGGGGCAGAGGATTTACCGTCTTTCTAAAAATACTGCGTAAGAGATGAATGAGTGGAATCCGCCTCTCTAAGCTGTATTATACTTGTGTGTATGCACATGCTTTGTGTTCATTTACCAAACTCTCTGTTTTGTTTTTCAACTTTCACCCTCCATCCCTTATCTGCGTGCCCTCTGGTATCTCTCCAAAGTAGATTGATTGTGCTTAATAGTCTGCTTTATGAGGCGGGAGATGTTCCAGACAAACATGTGGATTAGCGAGCGCAGGGACACATTGTAACCCAAGCACAGGCAGATGAAAATGTTGTTCTGGATTTCCTCTGCTGAGCTCAAGTTAAAACTCTCCCCGTCAACACAAGTAAACATTTTCTTCTGTTTTCACTGATGATGCTGCTGTCCTTAAATGGAGGGCATCCGCAGCCTGGCAATAAAAAAGAGGAGGGAATAACACCAGCAGTGTCCTTACAATGAAGCCTTAAAATCTCATGAGAAACAGCCTGTGCTATGATAATAGGAATTTTAATACATCAGATTTGCAGTAGATTTGATAAAATTGATGTAAATGAAATAACTTAACAGGACTCAAAAACCTTTTTACTCATCACTTGAGTAAATGTCTCTGAACAAGTCCTCAAACAATCCAACTTCATCCATCTTTCATTTACATCGGCAGGCATTTTAAAACCTGTAAGCTGGAGTACATCTCTAATCATCTAAAACTACTTTAGATTGCTTATTGCTGCAGGTTGGCTTCTTTGGGAATTCACCTTGGTTGATAAATACAATCGGAGTTCAAGTATCAGCAACTCTGGACTTTCCCAAAGAAAACCATGCATCAATTGTTCTATTGTTCCAGAAACTCACTCTCAGTAAAACAACAGAATATCTTTTTTGTGTGTTTAAACCTTACTTATAATGCTAATCACATGCCTGAAAGAAGGAATTTTAATCTGCAAACAAATGGGAATCCGTTCACATGAAATCATAGACAAAAATAATTATGTGTTTTGCTGACGACTTCTTCTGGTATGATGGTGACTGTGCCAGATTAGGTGATCTCAGAGACATTAAGTCACGCCCTGGCTTGACAATAACAGTTAAGTGTTTGCACTGCATGAGATTTGTTGGTCTGCCTTATTGTAATGAAAAAAATCAACCCAATGCTGATGGTGACAAGAGGCACATCTTCTTTCCTTGCCATCATTTCTCTTTTTCAGTCTATCACGGTAGTCACATTATCAATCTGTCCAAATACACAAGAGACGTCTGGGGTCCATTGCTTGTTGACGGCGTTCATCAACTCACATCGATTCCTTGTTTAGTCTTCTATGGTAGCGAAGGGCAGTAACACGCCCAGTTGCCAAGCGTTCAGTTAAAACAATAGAAGGAGGAGCAGAAGAATTAGCAAGAACAGAAAAAGAAGAGAAGTTGGAAGAACTAAATTGACTTTAGATATTAATAAAGTGAGCACTGGTAAATTGGCCAGTTGAATGCAATAACACCAAATAGCTGCACACTGATCATTGCTCCATGGCTGTTACTGTAAAGGGTTAAGAACCTAAATGAATGAGGACGAGGTCAAACTGGTCATCTGTGCCGTGCTTGGGCACGCTTAAGAGGTAAAGCACGGCTCGACTGACCGGTTTGACCGCAAGTAAATGAGACCATTTTGGTTCAATAGGACAAAGTCGGGGAGCTTTATTAACTTAGAATGACATTTAAATTATAATGTTATAACTTAAAAACCAAAGCAGCAATAGTCCGGTCAAACAGTAACCTTTAAACTTGGCAATGTATGGCAAAAAATAAATTACAAAACACTAAAGTATTATTGAAAACTCAAGGGAGCCTTATACACAAATAGCTTCTCTTGGCTAAGTAAATGTGTTCTGCACTATATGGCAGCTAGAGCACATTTCTGTTGTTAAAAAAAAAAAACAAAAACAAAAAACAAAAACAAACAAACAAAAAAAGCAGCACAAACATTTTTTTTTCTGCTCTTATGCAGGACAAATGATTCAGAATATTTTCACTGAGTTTTGCGTGGGGTGGGGGGCCAAATTTGGGTGGTCCAAGCCGCAGCAGCACGATTCATGCACGAGTACCATAGACTGTATAGAACACGAGTACACGAGGGCGAGCGCCGCGCGTACATGATGCGTCATACGTGACGTGTGATCGCGCGACTACTCCTCTCGATAATCAATTTGAAACATTGGCGGGGTGTTAGAGGGCTATGTGGGTCCAAAGCAACTTAACTGAAGCCAAAAAGTGAGTAAAGTTGCAACAATATTCTCCATGTTTTCTAATCTACTGACTCTGATGAAACAGCGTCTTGTGAACAGACGCTTCGTAGTGACGTAGGCGGCCGTGCGCGTGCCCACAAATGTGCCGAAGCCTGGTTCATGTCGTAGTAGAGTGAGCGGCGCTTCGGGGGGTGAATCGAGCTGGTCCAGACACTGAAGATGAGAAAACGTCTGCCCCCCTCTTGGTAAGATTTCTGACAAATGAGACTTTTGCAATGTGAACACAAACAAACCTGCAACAATTGTATCATTATTGACCCTGAATTGGTATCAAGCAAACGAGTCTCAGGTGTGTTTACACCCTGAGAATAAAAATAAAGTCTCTCAGTTGTGCCAGTCATTATGCATACATGTTGGCATCACCAAATGCTGAAGTACCTCTTGAATTGAGGAGCTAAGCAGGCCTGGAGAGCTGCCAAAAAAACAAAGCTCCCATTGCAGTGTTGACATTGCTCGTTCTCATCCTTCACCTGTTATCTATTAGCTCTGAACTGGTGGTGCTGAGGAAACTCAGAGTTTCAATCCAGAGTCCTTTCTGCCCAGAGCCAGTTTCAGTCTGCAGACCCTGAGAAGTTTGGTTGGGAATTAGCTTGGAGGGCCCTGTGGATTCACCTGTTATATAATACCCTCACAGAGTAACTCTGGTTATTTCAGGACATTTTAAATGACACTGTTTACTAAATATGGATAAATGATTTTCTTTCCTCCAAAGCAATTAAAGCTTTGATGTATTTCAAAGTAAATTCCCACATATTTGGGATTACAACCCTTTTTGATGTTTCCTAGAATGTCTTGAAGATGTGTTTTCATTTTTTTCCCCCCGAAGTCTCAATACGCTCTGTGTCTTTGTCTCAATCGTGTGAGAGGCTACAAAGGTCTCTGTTGTGAAACATTGCCCAGCTTACATCTCCCATAATGTTATTATCTAGCTTCTTGTTCCTTTGTGTCCCCTGCAGTATCAATAACATGTGAATTATGGGGGCATTGTTCTGTGTTTTGGTGGTGATACCACACACACATTTTTCAGATTTCAATATACAGCCAGGTCCTCAGAGAGAAGTTTCATGTGTTGGCCCCTAAGGACAGGCAGGTGTAGGTTTACATGCATGTGCACTTTTACTGAATAAAAGCATTTTAAGCATCCTATTTCTGTCTCTCTGTCCACGTCGTAAAGGATTCCTGTATCCTGTTATAAAAGGGTCCAAATATTGCAAAGCTATTACTTTTTAGACTACAAGATAAGACTGATCTTTTCATGAAGAAAGGTAGAAATTATTCAAGAACTGCTATGCCATTCTCTCTCTCATTCTCTGGGAGCGTGTTTGTGATCTAAAACAAAACGTGTCTTTCCAGGAACTGTGTCCTAGTTATTGAGAACTGTTATGCGCTTGTTATCGTGACGGCTTCTGTGCGAAAGAAACAATACCCCTGGAAGCAGTTGACAATATGTTTTGTTGCACGGTAAACGGGACACTGTTTTTGAGCTGAAATGTTGCTCTCTAAATTTTCCACTCATTCCCACTGAAATGGCATTGTAGTTCTTTTTTGCATTTCCACATTCACTTATGTTTTTTTAACACCACAGGTTGCTGCTTGGTTTTTCAATTAAGCACTGGTGGTTTTTGTAAGAAATACCTGATATCAGTTTAGCTAAAGCAGTCTGCAAAGGGGAGGATTAGCTCATGTGCTGTGCAGGCTAAGGCAAGGAATCCTCTACTGTTCGTCCCTTAATGCTTATTAAGCAGCCTCTGAGCTCCTCTGCAAAATCCACACACACTCATACATACATAAATATCTCGACGAACACGCATTTGGATACGTTTGATTCATCCGAAACCTTTTCCATACCACATCACTTTGGATTGATTTTAAATCATTGCCTTTTAGTTAATTGATTTTTTAATAAGTGTGACACTGACAATTTAAACAATACCATTAAACTATGGTTAAGTAATCCAGGACACACTAAATGTGTAACATTTTGTGTTATGTGGCACATGTGATGCACACGGTGCACATCAGTAGTGGTGATCATTTAAATTTTCTTTTATTCATATATAATGCATCTTTATCTCAATCACATGTTACTGTTAATGCATGAAAAGTCGTTCTTTTTAAGATGTCAAAAAACAAAAAAAAGTGTAAATCAAGCCTTAAGTAAACTATTTCAAACTTGTTCACAGTGTGGTTGCTCTGAGGTCCAGGTGGTTAAAGAATAATCCAGCCTTGTGAGGAGAGAGAGTGCGAGCGTCGTATGGCGTCTGGACAGCATCCTTGGGACTGGCGTCTCTGCACGGCAGGTTCAGACAGACCTAAGAGAGGGGATTTGGTCACGCAGCAGTCCCGGGAAAACTGGGACACATTGGGATCTGTGGTCCCGGAGTTGAGCCCCAGGTTTTACTGGATGAGCCTGGGCCGAGCCAGTGGCTGCTGTAGTCACGTCCCATTGGTCCAGCTGCAACTGGTGGCGTGCAGATATTGAGTATCAGCTGTTGTGCTGGCAGCTGTCAGTCAGTCTCCACCTGCCTTTGAGCTGGACTGGCAAACTGTCAGAGTGTGCGTATGGCTGTAGGTGAATGTACAGATTACTGGAACATAAGGATTGCTTCTATAAATTTTGAACTGTCATGGATTGGGGGAGCCACTGGAGCACCAGCATGGTGGAACACACCTGGGGTGAGTGTCATTCATTAGCCAACAGTATTTTAATTCTTAGAAAAGTGTTTTGTCAACAAAAATAAAAAAAGGTCCATCTTTATCGCATTACTATCAAAAGTCCTCCCAGATTGCCCTTTTAAAATCCGTATATTCCAACAATCCGACTGGTCAAACTTACTAGACAAAGAATCTGCTTTCGTTTGTTTTGACCACTATTGTTGCCTTACTGTTTTTAAAATTTGTTTCAAGTAATGCACAATGTTAAAGCTGTCTGTAAAATCTATTCAGACAGACTTATATCCAACATGCATCTCAGCCAAACTGTTAATCTCACCACCAAACTCCAGCACATACACACTTCGTACATGTCTCCAAATAAGCTCCTTATGTAGGCTATAAGGGTTGTGCAGTATCTAAATGGTCCTCTTATCTCTGAACATGTTATTGTTGTGTTTTATATGAAGCCTGTACATTATCTGTGTTCGATGATTGTGTCAAATGTGGTTTCACTTAATATTTTCTAGTTTTGTGTCTTTTTTCAATTTAAAAATGTCATTAGAAAACACTATCTACTTTACAACACACTCAAGTGGAATGCAAACTTTTCCCAAACACACTGACTGAATTTCTCCTCAGCCAGTTTCAGGGCAGGTGCTGTGCGCTTCCATTATTACCCTGCCCTAGTTGATTGCTTGTAATGCCTGAGTGCGTATGGCTGAAGGCGCACGCTGGTGTCAGAGGGAATGCCCTCTTAATGGGGGCAGCAATCAGGCAGCCGTCGCCAACCAGGCAAAGGAAAACATGCTTGGACCATGCAGCATGTCAGAGGCTCATTAAGGAATGGAGCTGTGTTTTTAACAGGAACAGTAAATCACTGTGCTCCCCTAGAGCGCTGAGTGCAGGGAGTCCTGCCCTGTTAATGCACCGGTCATCATTCTACACACTCCATTGACTGTGTGTGTGAGTTGGGGGTGGGGGGTGGGGGTTGGGGGGGTATGTTCAACAGTGGGAGAGACAAAGTCCATGTTCTTACTCTGTCTCCAGATGTCGACAGAAAACTATATAATGTGATCCAGTGATGCAAGTAGCATTAGCATGCATTCGAGTGTGACATTTGTATGTGAATGTTTCGCTGCAAGGACACTGATGTGATTTCATTATGGAAATTTCCTGAAGGCGAATTTAGATGAGATCCTTAAACTAATCTTTGAAAAGGTAACAGTAGATAGAAACTAACACCAAGGGAAACATTGATTTATTTAATATCATGATGAAGACAGTTAGCTTAACACAAGTGAGTTGATAGCCCAAAACATAATTATTTAAGTCGCCAAACTCTCAAATAAACTTAAAAACTAATTACGAGAGGTAAAAGAAACATGCATCCTTGTATCGATCTTTGCAGTGATTTTGAAGTATCTGTTGTTGTCCTTTTGTGACTATTCTAACAATCGTCGTAACTCTTTCAATGCAATTAACAGGAAAATCTCCTCCTGGAACCTTCTGTCTTCTCCCTTTCACTTCATTCTGTGCATAATCTCATCCATCTGACTCTACTTCAAAACAATCTCTTCTACAGGCTTTAACAAACACACTGAGTACAGTCTATCATGAACACATCCATTCTTCATACATCGGCTCTTGATGAACTCTTCCAATTAGATAGCCATCAGCAGCATGGGGGCCCTGATACAAACCAAAGGGGATGGCAGACACACAGTCAGGGTGAATTGTGTCATTGTGAGGTTGATAATGGGCGCCTTCTTACACACATTAAATGCAAGTCAGGGGGGCCCTTGAGGCCCCTGGTGGCCTGTTTTTGCATGAAGTAAAATGCCTCCCATTCAATAGGGCATGGGCAGCAACGTTAAACATTTATGGAGGTTGTTTAAACAGCCGTTAACTGCAGATTAAGTGAGATCTGCGCTCCTAGTTTCGAAGAATCTGCCCTACAGATCCTGCATGCACACATGCACACACACACACATGCACACACATGCAGCACACACACACACACACACACACACACACACAAGCAAACATGTGATTAAGCTCCTCTCTCTCTTCTCTCTCATACACACACACTCATTTAAACATGCACCCATGAAAACAAAACACTTCATGTGCACATACAATTACACACTCAGATTAATGAATGGAAACCATGTAATGCACTCACATCGTCTCACACAGAAGATGCCTGAAACAAACTGCCGTGTGTGTGCCTGAGAACACGTTTACATGCACACACACACATACACGTTTCATAATGCCTAGTACTGCATCGTTTCTACAGGTTTTGTTGCTGGTTTTTGGGCTTATTATGTGAAACCACAATACGGTATTTTACAATCCACTGAATCCCTGTCAACCAGAGCTTTGAACCAGATTTTTTTCCCCCAATCAAACGGAAATTGTATTTTAAAATTTGGGGGTTTTGGTTCAACCCAATAATTCACAAGCTATAGCTGGTTAGAACCAAAATTTTAATTCCTGAACCAGTTAATATCTTTTCATGTCAGTCATAGGACTTTAAGTTGGTAGATATACCATTAACACTTTCAATGGGCTGTCTTTTCTATAATTAACTTACTTGTCTGCATGTCAGCATTGATCAGCAGGTTTAGCAAAAGACAAAATTATTATCTGCATTGTGTCCAAACCAACTTCAGGCATCTCGGCATTGTGTCCGAAATTTCCTCTGCCTCTTGTTTACATTTTGATTGACTGTGCCCAGCTTTCGACCAGGCACTTTGGAAATATTTTAGAAGTTGGTTGAACGAGAAAACACTGCATCACTTATCATAGTGATGAGGGTGACGCAGTCATTTTCATTCCTGGCAAAAGTTTCTGTTTTTCATTTTTGTTATAATTCATACCTTTTAAACTCTTCTTTATTGTCCTCATTGATGGCTAATAGTACTTTTCTGTTTGCTTCAAAGTGTCTTAAATTTTTTTTTGTTATATTTGGAAAAATGACTGCTTTCGAGAAGTTAGTTTTTTGAAAAGCCAACTCCGTGTTGGTGATTTTCTCAGAGCATCTTACATGTGGGCTGGAAAAACTGCCAACTTCTAACATTGGTTGCATATTTTCATCTGGTTTTTAGAGGGTGGCGATGTATTAAAATGCATTAAAATAATGGATTAAGTAATTGTTTATCCAGACAGTTTTCCAACTGCCCTGGTCCCCTGATCTGCTAGAACACCTTGTTCTTCACTTGCCCTTTCCTGTCTAATCTGGCCTGAAACCTCAGTCCCAGTGTTCCAGACTGGTTCCCCCGTAAGGGTTGTGGATGTAAGTGAGATAGTGACCAGACCAGATTATCTTCGCCGGTCATTCTCACTGTCTCGTTCTCAACCCAGACGGAAACGTGACGTAAGGGTGAAGTGGTGGCTGGGGCTCGGTGCTGCACGCTCACTCTGTCTAATATGGAGTTAGCCTCCTTTTGCTGCTGCTCTGTAATTAGCTGCAGCGGCAGGTCAAGAGATGGACTGTACGCAAGGGGGAAACATCATGAGATCATAAGGCTGGTGGTGGTGGGTCACTGTCGGGGTCAGGAACTTCTTAATGAGTGAGGGTGTTTTGACTGGGCGAGCTGTGAGGAGACCTGGAAGTAGTTTAATGGGGATTTATTGAAAAAAGAAATCATGGTGTGGTGCTAAATTGGCTTTGATGTTACAAAGCTTAAGCAAATATTTGGTGTCCTACCTTTTATTACCCATAGCTGATACAATAGATGATCAAAAATGTTGTATTGATGAAAATAGATGTCTGTGTTTGATTTCCATCCTCTCAGCCTGTGTTTGAGATATGGTAATAAGCCTGCTCACACAGTTGAATTGGCAGCGCACACAGTTGGCTCCTTGTTGTTTTGGTGTTTTGTGTGGGCTGGGGCCGGGGTGCCTGCCGAGGCGCTGGTGTGGACAGCTGGCCCGTCTGATCCCTCTAGTCTGCTCTTAAATTGGTTTTAGCGGCAGCACTAATAAAGCTGATTATCTGTGTGGCTCAAGGCCTCAATAACCCTGTGACACTGCTGGCAGCTGGTGGGACCACGAGCACGGAAACCATCAACACCAGGAAGAAGAACCAAAATAATGTGCAGAGCATTAAATATGTAGACCAAAAATCATAAAGTTGCTCAAAACAAGCAGGAAAAAACTTCAGATGAGCTCACAAAGTATGAGTTTTTCTTCCTTGTTAACATATTTTTTTTTGCTGATGCGCATTACCACCCCTTGTTTCTACTTCCTCATCCACTCTCCTCAACCGGCATCTAAGACTTGTTACCGTTCTCTACCCAGTTCAGTTCCCCTTCTTGATTTTCCCTGTTTCCCTCTTTCCTCCCTCCCTCACACTTTATTTCCCCTCCTCCCTCCCGCACAGTCGTCACTCTCTGGGCAGCTGCTGCTTTACCCCTCCTCTCTGGTTTAGCCCCCTCCCTCCCTGCATGCACCCACCTTATCCCACCATCCCTGTGTAGTACCACTTCACACTATTTAGCATCATCCATAAATTTTACACTCAATTCATTTTGCACCGTGGTTAATTTCACTTGATGGTATAGTAATTCGAAATAACTGAAGGGAATGTAGACCCTCCCTATTTTCTTGGTTTTATAGTTAAATGCAGGCAGTATTTTAGCATTAAAATATTTGATAACCAATTAAACACTAGCTTCAGCACAAAAACTTTGAGAGACTCGCATAACAGTGATGCAAGAACACGCCTTTTTTAAAAGAAGTACTGGAGAAGGACTTGTGCTACAACACTTGGGTGTAATGTACTGAAGCAGTAACATTGACTAAAAAATGGATGCTATCGAGAGTTGGTGTTTAATATGATAACTGTTTCATATATGTTGTGTTTTCTTTATATAAAAAATTGCATTTTTTTTCTTACATCCTGCCAAACACACATTTCCATTTGTGAATACATGGGAAGGAGTGATTATTGCCGCTGCCCTCTGTGATACATTTTGTGAGTTGCAGTATTGCACTGTGAAATTTCCTTTCAATATCCGTCTTTTTTCATCCCCACCCTGAATGTGACACCAGAGGGAGGTGGCAACTAATTCAAACAATGTTGGTATGTAACGATGGGTTGTTTATTTCTTCTTTTCCATTGTTATGCTCAGCATGTTGTCACCCTCCCATCAGCCTCTATGTTTATGAACATATGTGTTGTCATGTTGTAAAAGTCACAGTGTGTCAAGGGAGTACTTTAAACAGCGTGATTACAGAAGGGGCTAAAAATGTGTTACGTGACTCTGTTGAGTTGAAGCGCTCTGATAGTTTTCACATTTCCTCGTATACAGAGAAAACACACATTATCATCATCTTAATGCTAGTATTGATTAGTGTGTGACGCCGTGTCGTTGGGGCAGCAGGGGACAGGCAGTGGGTGTCGGGGTTATTTCAGTCAAACATGAATCATATAATACATGAAAGCAATACTCTCACAGAACATTAACAAACAACCTGATTGCTGTGAAAATCCAGATTACTGTAATAGTTGGATTATAGCTTTTACATGATTTGCTGTAACCCTAACAATAGTTCACTCATGATCCGTGTACACTTTGAGGCATGAAACAGGATTGCAAGAGGAAAATATTACAGAACACCTTTCATACTTCTGTAAGTCTTTTTACACAAAACACAATTTTTGATTCTGTTAATTATTTGGATTGTCTTTTTCTTTGACTTGATGATACTTCAAATTATAAATAGCATGCATGAAATAAACACATCTATAAACTTATCCAGGGCATTAGAGAAGTGATTCATGACTGCACTGGATGTGGTGTAAGGTCAACAATTCATCATGAGTTCTGGCAACTTTTCTTCCACGTCTTCTTTATGAGATCAATGTGACTTAAATCTTGCAGGAGTGGGTGTGTTGTCATTGGACACACAAACTCCTCTTTATCTATGGCTATTTAATTTAGGTCAATTTTTTTGCCCTAGTTGATGATTGGTATCAGATGAAAGAAATTAGATCATGACTTTTCAGAACTTTGTTGGATTTCATATTTGCTGTAGTTCTGTTGGTAATGCACTTACAAGGGAAAGCATGCAATTTGCCAACATATGCGCCCTCTGATAACCATCTACCATTATTTCACAGAAAGACAGCTGATGACAACAGGCTAAGTAGGAGATGATATATAGTGAATGGGTGGTTAAGCAAATTTGAGGAATCCCCACAAGACAAGCAGGACCTCATCATGATGCATGTGACCTGGCTGCTGCCGAAGTTAAAGTGGCTCCTGCTCCTAATGTAGACGAAAATGAACATTTTTTTCTGAGAACAAAGTGAAGATAACTCCAGTAGGAATATTCATGTCCACATTCTGTCACTATTCAGCTCCCCTTCTCTTCAGGGCACATCTTATAGTAGGTGTGAGGACTTTTTGGAAAAGCAATAAACTGCTTCCCATAAGCCCTTGCTGCAACTGTTGTGATGAACCAGGGCATGTGTTTGTTTTGGTTTGTTTGGGAAAAATGTGTGAAGAGCAGACACTACTTTTCTTTGTTCATGATATGTTTTACTAGATACAACGCAATGAGGTGTATTTATCAACAGTTACGTATCGCTACTGTTTGAAGCGTGACAACATACAAACTTTGTAGACTCAGTTTGTCCTGCAGATTAGTAACATTAGTGAATCCTGATTATGTCCTGCCAGTGCTCATATACCAAGCAGAGGCAACATAACCTGGCTCCTCATTTTATTGGTTATCTCAAGTTTGAAATGAATGATGTCACGAGCAGCTTAGCTTGTGTTTTAGCCTTTAGCCCGTGCTCTATCACTCTCCTTTTTAGGTACCTTTACTTGAGATTTCTGTCAGATGGTAGAGTTAAACACAGAAAGAGTAAAATACAGATCTCTCTTCTCACTCCTAAATTAAGTTGTGTCATCAAGACTTTGGAATGCCGTAAATCATTCGTTCCAACTTTCACAGATTCACTGCACAGGTAGAAAAACAGAAAAAGTCTTGTCTTGCACATATACGTGTAAAAAGGCGAGCAGGTGGGGATACCATAGTTGAAGCTGCCTTAATGATTAATGCAGACTGTAATACTTTCTGTGCTGCTTTGACACGCAGCTCAACCTTAAAAAGTGAGTCTGCTGCAGGCTGCAGCTCATAGTCTGTAAACAGATATCACATCATAGAGTCTGTGCAGCAGCAGGAACTCATTCTGAGATGATTGACAATATAACACATCTAGTCTTTCAACTATTGACCTGGTAAGCAAAACTAGTTCAGCCCAGATTCGCTGACAGATGCTCCATTGTTAAAAAGTTTAAAATCACACAGTTGAAAACTCCATGCTTTATAATTTCACTGATGAAATAAAACATGACCTATTTGTGCAAAATGGCAACTATGATTCAATTTTGACATTGGATCTTCTTTTCTATGATTGAATTACTGATTTATAAATGAACACACAGGAAATATGTTTGAATTATAATACACATTAGACTCTTGAGAATCAAATTTCCTTTTTTCTTCACTGCCTCTTGTGTCCTGATGTGACCTTTCTGATCTCATGTACTGGCTGCTGACAGGGAGCCAGAATTTCTCCATAGTACTTTTTTTAAACAGGGAATTTTATTTTGTTGCTGTTGAACACTCTCATTTGTTTGATTCAGAGAGTTTTCTGTGACTACACTGTAATGTAAGGGTTTTAAAACATGAGATTACAACAGGGTTACTGTTTGAATCAAGCTGCTTTCAAACAAACCCAAAACTTTTGATAAATGTCATCGAGTTCAAAGGTTGTGTCAACAATTTACTGAGCACATTAAACTGTTCATTAAGAAATATGGATAACTGCACTACATTCAGGTAACAAGAGAGAGTGTGTGATCCTTGTATGGTCCTGCTTGTGTAGCTTATGCCTCTGGGAGAGTGTGTGGCTGGTGAATGGGTGTCTTTGAGTCACTACCCCTGCTCCCACGAGCATTGCCATTTCTTTGGTTTCACTCGCTGAGAGCAGCTTGCTTGAATTGGCTGGGGGCCGAGGCTTCCTATAGGCCCTAAACTCAACAAAGCTTTTATGACACGGGCAGTTTCAGTGCCTCCAAAGAGAAAGAAGGGGAATTATCGGGACAGAGAACATTTTCCTGCAGCAGGGATCCCTTTACAAAGAAGGTCTTTTTTGTGCTTGTTTCACTGATGGATCCACTTGAAAGAGTGGACTGATCCAAGGGTTGCAGTTTTAATTTAAAGGGTGCTAATCCAGGGGCGGTTTATCACAGCGTTCTTTTTACGCTTGGCATTCTTACGTGATTCTTCAGTTTGAAGAGATCCTCTGGAAGTAGATTCAGAGTTAAAGTCCTTTGCAGAAAAAAAGCAGATGTTGAAGCTTGTATGTGAAAACAAGTCCTATGCCTCTTCCATCAGGTCGAGGGAAGTCGTGGGGATTGAAGTTGGAAAGGGATATCAGATTACCTTTCTGAACCTGAGAACATGCCTGAAATATGACCCCAATCATCAACAAATAAGTAATTTCCTCTTTATATTTAGACTCACAAAGCAGCCACAACTGCTTTTAGACTTTGAGGGCCTAAACAAAGACAAGATGATTAAAGGCAAAGACAAAACAAACAAATCCTCCTCATAACGTGAATACTAGCAGAAACAAAACACCCAGCATGTGTGACCATCCTGTGCCACATGGAAAGTGTAGCCCAGATGAGGTTGAGGAGGTTGTATGGCACACAGCTGGATCTCTGCTCTTTGCTCACAGCTATTTTCTGCTCCTCAGAAAGGAAGAGAAAGAGAAGCCCCTCAAACACAAGGCAATGACTTCAAAAGGCTCAGAGACTTCTGAACTTTCTGGAAGTAAACAAAAAAGTGACGCAGGCGGCCGCACTGTAATTGCCTGGTTCCTTTGACTGTTGCCCAGACTTAAAGCTGGAATGTGCGGTGGGAAAGTCAGTGTTGACATTAAGCTTGGCCCGGCTGAAGGGTCTGCATGGCATTGCACCAAAGCTCTCCACAGATTCTGCTAGTTTTGATCAGCTTTTAGATTCTTCAATGATAGGATTGATTGACCTTGCTGGGTGTTTTAAGAGTTAAATATTTAATTGGTTGGTAGGCAAGCCGTTACCGGTAACAAAGGGCAACACATTTTGCACGTCTAACACAGTTTTATGCCAAAAATCAGGAAGAATGAGTGACTTTAACCTCTCTACATGTAACTACAGTCACATTGTTTACACAAAAAGAGTAAGAAGTCAGTGGTATGTGAATACCAATGGGTGCTAGGCCCAATGTTCCCAACAACCTGAGGCGAGCTTGTCCACAGCTTAAGCTGCACCTCTGAACAGCCAGGTAACTCAAAGCAAAGTAGTAATGATAAATTTGCAACAATCATGCAGGACACTTAGACTTAATCAATTTAAAAGTTTCAAGTATGGATGGAAAGGATTATGGACCCAGTGTTTCTCTGTCTTAGTTCACTATAATCTAGTTTGGTGTAGATTATTATTTTGTGCCGGAAAAGTTCTTCTGTTGCACATTCCAGATGTCTGAGATAAACTTTGTGGTTTAGAAAGACTGAGAGGTGTCCTAAAACCAGCCTTAAACCACACTTTCCACAACTCCTGAGTAGAAGTAATCACCAAGGGCCAGAGTGGAGTCAGCTTCTGTATGCTCTGCTGCTCTGCACATTTATCAAGCTTATTTCTTGGATGTTATGATGAAGGATGTAGTATTTGAAGTCCACTGACTCCATGAGTCGCAACTAATATCTCTGCATAAGATTGAACACATTTAAATGTTTAAGAAAATTAACATTTCAGATAGTTAAAGCTGAATTTGTTGACCTACTTTTCACTGGCAATTTCATGACAGAAGTAGTGCATGAAATTCCTGGAAGTTACTTTGTTCAAGAGTTAAAGTGCATATCTTTCATTGACAAATGATGGAGGTTGAAGTGAAGGTCAGTCATTCTTATATTACATGAGTAAACGTTTGTGCTGTTGCCAACTCTGCCCTCACCATTCATCCAGCACCACCATATTATGCCCCCATTGATAGTTGTTTCTTGCATTTACATGCTTTCACTTGACTTTGAATTTCCTATTTTAGGATTTAAGTGGATTTACAATGTTTCCCAAATTCCCCCTATTTAATTGGGAGTAACCAAACTGATTTGCCTCAGTCAAAGATACTTAATGGATACTTTAAGGACCTTGCTTAAGGGCATCAAACCTGGGAGATGAGAACATGTCCTGTCAGTCAGCAGATTCTTTGACCTCTGGCAAACCTTAGCACAGACGTGCACAGTTTGTTCCTTCATATAAACAGAGTTAAATGTAGCAAACTACCTCACTCCCCTCAGAGCACTATAAAACTGTTAGGTGCAGCTTCAGTATATGGTATGCTTCCATAACCTCAGCCCCTAAAGGCTGTTTCATAACAGCTGTAAATGGGACAGTGAGAGCAGGACAACTGTGTTTCTGCGCTGTGGTGACAGACAGCGTCCAAGCTGTTTACATTGGACAGAGTCTGACATAAACACTCACTCTCTCTCTCTTTCTTGGAGTGTCTCTCTCTCTCACTCTCTCCCCTCCTTTGCATAGCCTTCACTGTTCCTACTTTTTGCAGACCCCTCATGGATGGTACTGGAGTCAAAGGTTAAATATGTGACCTGACCTTGTCAGGGTTTTGTGTGGGTTCATAGTGGTTGAAGATAAGACTGCACAATCTCTTTGATTTACTAAACTCAGCCATCGTATTCAGACACGGGACTGTTTTGGCTACTTGTGTTTATGTAATACTGTAACATCCTTGAACATATTCTATATATAGGTTGCATTACTTCAAGTATCCTCATCTGATGAGGTTGTGTACAAGAATTTCTGTAAACAGCAGCTGGATTGCTTCCCTGATATGGTTCGTGGACACCTCTTTCACATTCTTCTGCATTTCTCAGTTTGAACATTCATTCTAAATCTCCTCTACACAACATTTTTTGATCATCAAGTATCAATCCTGTGGGTGTAGCACCCACTTCAGACTCAAGTGGCAGAGGTGCATTCCAGAAATACATTGATAGTAAATACAACAAAATGTAAGCTTAGAAAAAAAAAAATCTTTCCAAACAAAATACAGTCTTTAGAAGTACCAAAGACTTTGATTTTTCATTTACTGTTTCATTTCAAGCTAAATTCATTACAGCCCAAACAAACATTGCCTTAAAGAAGCCTGAAAAAGCTTGGAGGGGATTTTATGTGTCCCGAAAAACTTGTAAAACCATTTTATTGAGATTGTATGTGAACATACAAAGCAATAAACCAGAAACATAAAGATGTCATAATGGAACATTACTTCGCGACATAGGCATGTTCTCAAAAAGAAGACAGCAAAGTAAAGAATAAGAACATGAAAACGAATAAAACATGCCTGTTTTTAATGATGGGTACACCACATTACAGAAAACAACATATTTCTGGGCACTAATTCAAACATATGACACATAAGCACTGAATGTATATACATCAAAACAACATGAATTATAGAGTGTACTATAAAAACATGCCTTACAAAGAATGACACTGATGCAAAATTTCATTTTCCACTGACAGTAATAGATACCCAGGGAAGACTCAAACTGCATACATTTTCTCCTCTTTGTTCAGTGACTTGTTTTCATGTCATGAATTCTGTGTATGTGCCTTAAATATCTGGCATGTACAAAATAAAGCTGATGAGATTGATTGGAGTTCTTTTTAGACGTCTGACAGCTTTTATTTGATGAACCCTTCAGGCAAGGTTTAAAAACAAATGCACATCAATCTGACTTAATACATGCATCTGAATTCCAATCACTGTTGTACTGCAGTCTCTTTTCATGTAAGCTTCACTGGCTGGTAATGAAAACAACAAGTGTTTGAATGACAATAAAAAAAGTGCAACATGCAGATTTCATTCTGACAAAACCTGGGCTGAAAACTCCCTCCTTTCTTATTTAGTAATGACAGCTCTGTAATTCTCAGCCACTTGTCTCCGCACTCCTTCCCATCGTTGTTAGCAGGACTAGCCTTGACCTTGACAACCAAGCAGCCTGCCATCACACCTCATTAACATTAACAACAGTCTGCCTGGTGTGAACTGCCGGCTATGGGAACCTTCTGGACTTTTACGGCTCCAATTGGCTGTCAGGTTCTAACATGTGGGAAGAGGAAGTTGTATTATCTTCACTGCGAGGCTAATGGTAGGCTGCATTCATGTTGGAAATGCCCCACGGTGTGCAGTGGTTAACACCCACATGTGGAACAGGGCTGAAACAAATTGTGCTCAAAGATGGAGGAAACTCTAGTCCACATTTTTATCATGATACTCTCAGACATTGAACCACCTTTAGCAAAAAATAGGCTGAAAGTGAGCTGTTGTCCTGTATTAACTTGGCATGTGATAATAAACATGATGCATGTTTAGATAAGAAACCTGATTATGATTCAAGACTGAGTATTTTTTAACACTACATTTATCTTTTTTAAAATGAAACATGCTTTAAACATTGCCTTGATTGCTAAAGGTGATATACCACGTTTTTTGTTTCAACTGTCTGATAGATAATTTGTTAAAGTAAGTTTCTATAGACTTATTAACCCATACTTGATTTGCTGTTTACATCCCTAATTTTAGCACAATCAATAAGACAGCAGTACTTATAGTTTGAAAATGCTAGTAGGCCACTTGTTTATGAGCAAGCTAGCTGCCTGCAGTGCTGTGTTATATACACTGCATAAACTGAAATCTAAGCGTTTGTCTTATTTTTAATCAGAATTTTATTTTTAGACCTGACATGAGCCACATTCAGCTAACAAGTCCAGACAAAAAGACAAAAATTATGTCTAAATTGCTTGTCATGAACAAAAACAGAATTCGCCAAAGGGGGTAAGAAAAAATTGCTTGTCAGGTTTCTTGATGCAAGAAACTTTTTCTTACCTCATTACCAGATATTTTTCCCTTGTTACGAGCAATTCAGAAGTCATTTTCGTCTTTGAATAACAGGAAATTTTTCCTTGGGTGATAAAACCTGCTATACCAGGCCTCCTTAGTGCAAAAATTTACTGAGGAACCAAATTTGGATCCTGTTATTTTTGGGTCCAGGTGCAGCTGAGGAGCATGAGATTCCTTGAATGAAACATTTTCTGCATTTCTTCCTTTTCATGTAATTTATCAGCGGTAAGCATTGTCTGCTTTCTTTTTTCTTTGGCCCATGCTTTTTGCATCCTAATGTGTTCGATGTGATTCCAGTATTTAAGGACAGAAATATCAAACTAAGGACAGCAGTTGCAAAGCAGGAAGCTAAGAGTCAGAAGTTTAGACTGAGGACATTTTAGAATGTAAAGAAAACATTAAAAGTGGGACACAAAAAATTCCTCTAATGTCAAAAACACCTAAAGGTCTGTCTGTAAAACAAACTTCTTTATCTTTTCTATCTCCTCAAGGCTGGAGTCAAAGTAAAAGAAGGAAGTATGACAGCAAAGAACAACAGCAGAACACCAAGATGAAAACCTTACCTGAGATTGAGCAGTGCGCAGAGGGAACGCGCAGTAGTCAGCCCAATTTTAACTGCCTGCTGAGGAAATGTAAAAGATTTTATTGGTGTTTAAAAGAAGATGGGTTGAATGAGGGCCCATTGTGTGGTGCCCTGCAGAGGAGTGGGGGTGTTTTTTGTTTTTTTTTCAGAGTAGAGGATTGTGAAGGGTGCGGGGAGCTTTGAAACACAGGGGCTCAAGATCAGCCTCCTTAGCTGTAAAAAAAACAAACAAACAAAAAAACCCCATGAAGGCTAAAGCTGTTTTATTTCATCATTAAAAAAAGGCCTCCTGCCACACAGCGCTGTTTACACTAACACCTTCTATGTAGAGTCACCAAGCAATAAGTGATGGTATTATGAGTGTTCTGAAATCATACTGTTCCCCACTTCAAAGTAGGGGGAAAATTTGTCCTGGGGAAATTAATGTATAGTCATAAATGTAAGGCATGTATGTTTCTGAGTTATAAGCTGGCTGTGGTTTATGAGTTTGCCTGTAAAAAACAAAGTGGTTTCAGGTTGGGTTTGAAAAGTGCCGTACCCATACTTCCTCTGGTCTGTAGTTTGTGGAATAGAGAATGTTCAAAAAAGTAAAAACTGCACATCATTTCAACAGAAATAAGTTTTAGAATTGTTTCCTTTCTGCAGAGAGTAGTGGCCAATCTCAGGTGTGATGTCAACTTGAAGGAAAATTTGCATTGACCCCTTAAGACCCAGCAGATCCTCTCATCTCAGTTCCATGACACAACATTTATTAAGATTTTCACCTCTTAGCCTCTTTAAACTTCCTACATTACTTTGGGTGATAACAGAACATTACACCTTTTTTGCTGAAAACAACTCAATGTATGCCTTTCATTGTCTTGTGTTAACTTTAAATGTCTTCAGTTTGACTTTTTGTCTTTTGATTAAAAAAAGTGAATTTCCTACTTTGATTTTTAATCCATACTTCTGCAACTTATCTCATAACTTTAACTTTTTAAACCTCATTTTTTTGAATTTCTAACCCTAATATGTATTTTTTATCTCTTAAATTTGACATTTTGTCCATACCTTTAACTTTCTATGTCCTCAATTCGACTTTTTCTTCCCTAATATCAACTTTTTATCTTGTTATTTTGGCTTTTTATCCTTGGATCGGAAAATTTTAATTACAAATTTTGTCTTTATATTCATATTTGTGACTATTTTTCCCTTATTTTTGATTTTTAAGAATCTCCTTATTTTGAATTTTGAGTTTTGACCTTCTGTCTGTAATATTGATTTTTTTAATCACAAAATTTTGACTTTCCCCCCCTTGTCTTAACTTTCAATGTCCTTATTTTGACTTTTTATCATTTAGTTTTAAATTCATTATTTCTTATTTCGACTTTAAATGCATACTTGTGACTTTTTATGTTCTATTTTGACTTATTAAATTACCTTGTTTGGAATTTTCAATCATAATCCTATCCTTTTATGTATTTATTTTCACATTCAATTCATTTTTCTGACTTTTTAATGAACTCATAACACTAATAACAAAACATCCTGCACAAAGTCCAAGTATGGGCATTTTACCTATTAGGTCTTTTTGATCCCAAATAGCAAGACAGAATTTTAAAAAATCACACCAGGAAAAAGCTCAGGTCTCAGGAGGTTAAGGAGTGGACATCCGAAGTTTCCCTATGTATTTCATGAGAACTATGCAAACTCATATTTTAAAATAGCCTTGTATCTGTTTTGACATGTCTGGGCAGTTATAGCTGAGTAAATGGCATGTGTTTGGAGCTGACCTCAGGTTATGAATATGTGCAATGGCAGGAAATGACAATCCATCCCCTGCAGTCATTACAGGTGTGTCATTATGGTGGTTTGAGGTCCGTAAGTGTTATGAAACATGAAACAGAGCCGTCTTAAACGCTCAGTGCTCCACCTGTTGAATTTGAACCCTGGTTGGCCTTGATTTGGATGGAGACCTGCATGTTTGGTGAAGCAACTTGTTGAAACACCTCTGAAGATTGTGTTTACAGGTTGCAACACATGTTGTTCACAGCTGATCTTGTTTTTATCTTGTTTTGATATACCCACTTACTCTGTATGGAACCAAACTGAAATGTTACATGTTTCATAGCATGATTCATAGAACATATTTGGTCTGTGTTAAATCCATCTGTTTCTTGACTTGAATAATTTAACATTCTTTTTTCACTGAGTTGCATAAGCCCCAGGATCAGAGACAATACTGGGGAAAATCTGCTCAGGAGGAAGTAAAACATTAGCAAGATTTTGTTGTGTTTTTGTGGGGAATGTAAATAATATCCTTAGCTTTATTTTCTTAACCAAGCAGACTGTGCCCAACACTGAGCTGAATGACAGATGATAAAGTAACGGTGAAAGAACCTTTGACACAAAAATGGTCCTGGACACTGCGTAGCTGACAGGAAACTTCATTGTTCACATTCCTCCTCGATATCCAGTGTCACAGCACAGCCTCTCGGGTAACCAGTGCCTTGACGTACAGTAGTTGCAGCTGCCTATGCTTGAGATGCTTAACATTTAGTCAGCAGTGTGAACCCAACAAGGTTCGAGTTTGAAGTGTGATTTAGATAAGGAACAATTTAAGTATAAAGGATTTTTAGTTGTGTACAAAGTTAGAAATTGAAATAAAGGACAAATAAGCTTAAAGTGACTGTGAAAAGAATCTAAATGAAGTGGAATTTAACCTTCACCTTTAACACATGTTTTAGTCTGTAGCTTGTGTTTTAGCCTTGAGCCCATGCTCTATCACTCTCCCATTTAACTTTCTTCTGCTCTTCTGTCCTTTTTCTTTCAGGCAGTCCAGCCCATTTCCTTTACTGCTAGATAAATCCCAGAAATCGTTTCGAGCGCAGAAAAAAACCCATCCCCATCCTTACTGCTAAACCTTTTCAGTGACAATCTGGTCCAGTCCATTTAGAAATAGCCTATTTTAGCACTGATAAACTCATTTTAAATTGGAGATTTTGATCAGGCATATATCTACATATGAGACTTGTTCAAGATCACTTAGAAAGTCCTCACACTCCTTTTAACCATGTTTTGAATTGTCACTGTAAATATATCAAGCTCTGGTTAAATTTCCCTCTTAAAAAAAGTCTCATCAAGAAATTGTATTACTTGTGATTTGATTGAACCTGCTTTCAAACCAAGTGTTGAATAAACTGGAGCCCATCTCATGGGAGAAGAGCCCAAAGATAGGGAAAAAAAGCATGTAGAATGTAGTGAGAAAAAAAAAATCTAGGTATTCCGTATTTACTTTCCATTTCTGGCAGAATGTACTTTGCACATACACAAAATTCCATATGCATCGCAACATGCTTATCTTTTGAGGTTGCTAGGTGGAAGCACCCTCTATTTGGCTGTGTGGATGTCTGTAGTCAAGCAGCAGCATTTACTGTTTTGGAAGATTTCCCCGATCACAACGATGGGTATCCAGGCTCAGCTTTCAGCGTTGTTTTCATCACGTGCCTCTAAACGAGCTGCGTGTTGTTTCCATTTCTGTCACAATAGCCGTACATTTTTATGTTTTCTTGCAGAGAGCTCAAAGCAGCAGAAACACTTGCAGATCGAGCTATATGGGCGTTACCTAAACTCAGGGGATAGCTGACGTGTGCGAACACGTTCTGTTACAGAACAGTGAGATCCCAGGTGATGTCCTCATGGACAAACACATGACTCACTCATGTCCATGTGATTGTCCCTCTGACAATGCAAAATAATAATTAGGATAAAGGGGGAATCACTGTAGCGCTGCAAATGTTTATGATGGGCTTCTCTATGGAAACCACCGCTGTCTGTATGACACTGAAGGGAATATAAAGGGTCATAAATCACTATACATGTGATGTCAACACCGTGTATCAGTGTTGATTCAACCTGACATGCAATGCGTAGGATAACCTGATGCAATGGTATGACAACATTAAGAGTGTGATGTTATTCAGATTAGAGACCATCCAGGTGTTTTCTTTACGGCTTACAGAGAGGTAGCCTCATTACAGGTGCTGCTCAGATGCTGGCCTGGAGCTGAATGAGCACCATGATGTCACTCTGCGAGGCTTTTCTGTGACCTGAATGAGCTCCAGGAACAGGAGGGAATTTGAGGGGCTGTTGCTGAGTACAGCTGTGAAGTTACTCACACACTGAAACAACTCATGGCTGGAGATGAAAACATGACATTCCTGTGAAGATCCACAACACAAATTCGAAACATTGCAACTCTGCGTTAAGTATCTCGTAATTACAGAATCGAAATTAAACTCTGGCAGTGATAATTCAAGTTCTGATAGTGTTGGTTTAAAAACTGCTGTCCCTAATGCACGACAGTTATCCAATATTTTGTTGCGGGATGAGCCTGTATAAGTCAACTTTGTATCTATGCCTCCTTCTTGCACAAGTATAGATGCAAAAACACTGACTGCAATCAGTTTCAGGTTGATAAAGCTAAATGATTCAATTTGCATCTTCTAACACTTGTGTAAATAATCTCCTGTGATAAAAAATCAGGAATTCCAACACTTCTGATACCAAAATCTGGGTGCATGCTAGGAGATTGTGCAGAATCTTTCACATGAGATTATACCAAGTCAGTCTAAAGTAGCAAAAGAAACACTGATTGAGAGTATCTCAAGTCACAGAATATGACACCACGATCAAATCTAGTTGTGACTACGTTTGCATTATATATTAAGAAACAGAAAACCACTGTGTACTTTACATCAGCCAATAAGATGTAAATACAGTCATTTCTCTTGACTTCAACAAGATGGCAATCTTGCGATGACGAGCTGCTCCTCTGTTTGGATTGTTAACCTCCTCTTAAATTTCCTCCCAGCATGCTCCTCATTAATCCCCTGCAGAAAAATCTAACCAGATTCCATTTAGATCACCCACATGTCTGTAAACAATTAAGCCATCAAAAAAGGACCATTCATGGGGGAAGCCAGCCTATTATTCTGAATTACAGTTAGAGAGATTGTATTTCATTGACTTGTTACACTGAAAGCTGTACGCTCGGCAGGACTCATATCCCATATGTCCTTGATTATCACGCCTCTTTTGTTTAATCAAGCCCCCATTTTTCTTTGACTCATTCTTACTTCTTCAATGGTCATTTTTCAATTATGCTTTACTCTAAAAACCTGAATGAAAGCACTCTGCACCAGAACATTTTAGACTAAGAGATTATATAGAATATTTTAGAGGTTAGTGCATCCTGTGTTAAGCTGCAAAGTCTTTACAAATCTAAATCATTGAATTAAACAGAGCTGTGATTAACTGCTCTCTGGGAAAGGTTTTTTTTTTCTGTGCTGTTTATGACCAGAGATGTGTAGCTTACCAGAAAGCAGCGGGGTGTCCCAACAGCATCAGGAAGGACATCCGCGAAACTAATCAACCCAAAACCACAGAGCCCCTTAAGTGGCCAGATTCACATATCCTTACGCTTGGGATCACCCCAGTCAGATCCTGTATCTAATATAAGCAAAGACCAATAATCAGGCTTTAAGTCGTCTTTATTGACCATGAATTAATTTCCAGGACCCCCCACGTATAACTTGACTGAGATGGACGTTTAATGGCTTAATGATGGAGCAATTAATCCGCCTAAGAGCTTTTTTTCTCTAGCTCTTAATGTAACCCACATTGGGCCAGGGTTTATTTTTTAATTTCTGTGTTTTTGCCACGCTAGATCTGGAATATCAGTTTGTTTTGTCATGCAACCACCACTTTTTTATTTTTGGACTGAAGTACTGGAAAGTCATTCAACTAGAGGTCAAGCCAGTCCTGAAGTTTAGTACAAACATTTATCTTCCCCTGTAGATAAATCTCACTGACTCTAGAAATAATAAATGTGGTCCAAAAAATTCATTGTTGCTAGTTTATCAATACTAGCTGATCCAATGAAATAATTTAAGCACTATCATGAGACCGACTTCTGGCTCTGAGTAAATTTCTCTGTGACTGTTTAGGGAATTTCCATAAAATTTGGTGCAGTCACACATCATCCCCAAATGCTTTACAGTTCAGTAATCCTCTCTGACCCCTTTGCATCCTAACTACAGGTCTCAACATGTTTAACTAGATCGAGAAGCAAGGCAAAGAAATTTAACTCTTGAGCCAGTAAGATTAATCAACACTGTCATATTGTGTTTCCAACATGTCCTATATCACTGTTTTCTTCCACTAATGTATTTTCAGAAATACACTATAAATGTTTAACAACCAAAACATAACAGTCCAGACCGCTCTTGTTCACATCGCTTCCTACATTGAATACACATTTTTTTTAATTTACTTTTTTGAGGGATACAGCCATGATATTTCTGTATTCAGAAAAATAATAGTGAAACTTTCATATTTTATGGTTCATTGCATTTTTTTTAGCAATCAGTATAGTTAGCCTGAACATATTTTATGCATTTTTAAAAAGTTCGGGATATTAGAGTTGGGGGTACCTCAGTACAACTTTTTCACTTATGATATGATACCAATATTGTAGCCTTGAGACGTGCAGCTCTATTTGTAGGTCTTCAAGGCAAATGTATTAACTTTTACTAGTTTTGTGCCGATACATTTTCAGACTCTGACAAAAAATACTGCCATATGTCATAACTCCTTTTCCTTGCTACTTTGTTACCACCACAGAAAATGCTGTAGTTATGATTATGTGGGATCTATGTGCTGGATAGAAGTGTTGGAGTGGAGTTTGGTATGGACTGCTTGTATTGGAGATTTTAGATGCAGGCCGATAAAATTTATTATTATTTTTTCTTTGGTGTTATCTGACCATCTGATATCAATATCAGATCGGCACAAATCGGTCACAAAGGGTTAAGCAGCCAAAACCTTTTCATGAAATATGGTCTAACCATTGATGAATATTCCCCACACTCAGAATACCCTGAAGTGTTTCCTCTTATTCAGTTAAAAACCTTAAAAGCTTACCTTGTGTAAATTTTGGTGAATACATTCGTGAATTTTGACCATTGTACCTGCTTGTTGTGTGTTTGGGTGTTTATTTGAATGCAGAAGTTAGCATTTGGCTAATCAGGGGGAGGTTAAACATTTTTTCTGTGTAACTGCATTGTACTTGCTCCCTTCCTGGTCTTTCCATTTGATTTCTTCTCCAGGTTGTTTTCCTTATACACACTCTTCACCTCTTTGCCACTGAGACCAGCAGCTTTCACTGCGGCAGACAGCAGCTCCCTCATGTCCACTGTGAATAATGTTTCAACATCATACGTGGGAATAGGTACTCCAGAGTTACAGTTATGTGTTGCTAACATGTGGAATGCATGGAAGTGGGTTTGCCGTCTCTATTTCCACTTTATTAATGTCAGCTCATTGAGCCCACAACAATGCCACAATCTGTTCCTCAAAATAGACATTTCCTGGAATCAGTTCACTCAGTAACTCAGATTCAGATATGACGGGGGATGCTGATGAGGGGGGTGAGTGGGATCAGAGACGGATTAGAGGATGCTGTAATTTACTGACTGGAAGCTGGGAAACAGCTTCCCATCATCACTGCCTCTTTAACAGGTCATCGCCTCAGGCCTTCAAACCGCGGTACCGATTGTGTTTTTCCATATTCCAGTCGTAGTTTCCTTCTTAATTCTTTATGCATTCACAATTACAGTCTTAGTGATGAGTCGTAATCTCTTTCTGTCTGGCCCTCCTCACCTGACAGGGTCCAGATGGTTTTGTTGAAACTGATGGATGTTGTTTGACCTGAAAGAACCGAAAAAGCAACTTCACAAGAGAAGCTTTTCCTTTTCAAATGACTTAGATTAGGGTTTGTAAAATCAGAAATCTTTGCCAAGCAGTTTTCAGCAAACGCTTTTAATGGTTTGTTTTGGCATCAGTGCTGCAGGTACAAGCTTGAACTGATGTTTACACACATGAAAGTTAGTTTACTTTGGACCAGGAGTTAAAGCAGATTAAATTTTATTAAAACCTTGTAACAACCACCCTGTCCATTTGCATTCATCATGAGAATATTGCTCTCACTCCTCCGCGCAGATGTGAGCCAATGTGCATCCTCCCCAGTGAAACAGTGAAAGCACCTACTGGCTCAAATCTCTGCCGTACAATCCAGATAAACAAACAATTAAGCAAAAGGGGGCAAATCGGCGTTAAGCCCAGTAAAGACGGCTGCTGTTAGAATAACCCAGGGCTGCTAAAGAAACTGAAGCATGCTCTTACTTCCTGTCTCCCTTCCTTTTCTACTCAACACGAGGGCTGAGGTCTGAGCTTACACAGGTCCACGCTGCGTGGCGTCTGGATTCATGTGGAGAGCCACCCAGGTCCTCGTATTGTTGTTGATCTGGCTGTGCAAGGAATGTGCTGTGGAAAGAAACGGTGCCTCAAATATGTAAATAACTGCAGCAGGAACGTACATTGATCCTGTCATGAGTTTTCATGTCTTTGAAATCTCATTGCTGAACTCCCATACCTGACTTGACAGAGGAAAGAATAGGGATTAGGGAAAAGCTCAATAAAGCAGTGTCTTTGTTTGGTCTATTTCCCTCGATTGAAATCTTTTTTTTTTTTTTTTCCTTAAACCCCCCCGGCCTCCAGGCAGAGAAATCCACAGGGGTTTTGACCATCCCACCTGCAGAGAGAATAATATCCTAAATCCATATTAGTGCTCTTTCCCAAAAGCTTTGGTCAACAGATGGTTTACCCAAATCCCCTGGACCTCCCATCCAAACCCCCCCTGTCCCATTTGACTCTGAGCTTGGACATGTGTTTGCAGGGTCCTAGTACGAAAAAGGAGATTCCATGATTTCTGCCTGAATGTTGTTTATGCATTAATTCATTCCAAAACCTTCATATTAGATGGGGAAAAATCCTGTGACTCACGCTCTGTCCAGGAAAGTGGGACATGACTTCTCATGGATATGATCTCTAATACCTCATTTAATCCACAATCTTGACCTTTTTAAAAACAAGACAATCCCATCTTGGGGAACTGTGACTAAGCATAACAGCCTAAAAAAAGATGCCTTCCCATCGGCTGTGTTCCTCAGTTTGAATTTCCTGCAATCAACATGTTTTGATTCACACTTCACTGGTGATTTTTCTCAGCTGGTTATGAGATAAGCAGTGAGGATTGCTGTGCCAGAACCAATTAGGGTTAACCCGGCGCTGTTCAGGAAGTGTCCCTGCTGCTGGCTTTTGCAGTGTTCGGTCATTAAGCCCCAACAGGAGTGGCTGGTTAATTGTAATCCTTGTGCGCTGGAACAACAGCCACACTGTGGTGAACTCAGAGGAGCTCCCCCCTCAGAAAACAAGTTAGTTCAAGCTGCTTGTCATGTGTCGAGGGCCTCTACCGCTCACTTTTTGTTCCGGGTAAAAGTAGGGACCAGTCTGAGATAACCAGAGGTCAGCAGCAACTTTACAGAGGATTAATCATCATTGATAGACTTGTGGAAAGAAGTGACGTTGTAGGGGCGTATAAAATTGTTTTTTTTTTTTTTTTATGAGGGGCTATATCTGTAGGTGAAGATATTGCTCTTTGAGGTTTAAACGTACAGCAGAGCACAGAAGAGCCATTAAGATGGGAATGTGACGGATCAAGATGTGTACGGGATGTAAAGGCCACATCAATTTCTATTCAAGTAAATCTGTCAACTCACAATGGATCCATTCCATTGCAATCACAGGTTGCAAGTGATACGCAGCAATCCAATTTTTGCTGGATGCCAGAGCTGTGACGTGTCAATTCATCCTGGGAAGATCGAGTAGAACAGGAAGCAGTGTTCAGAAACCATCGAAAAAGAGGATGTGATTTTCAAAATAAAACAAACGTTGTCAGAATAAGATCATATTTAGCTTGACTGTGATAACAAACAGGCATAATGAGCAACCCAGACCAGGAGTCATGAATAATGTATAGAAGCCCATTTTAGCTGGTTAAAAACATATAGATGAAAAACTGGCTTTGTTGATATTTTTTAATCAAACATTAAGCCAAAATGTTGAGATAAAAAGCCAAATTAATGAGATGAAATAACAACATCTGACTTTATTATCTCAAAATTTTGCCCCTTGGTTCAGGACCAGAACTTAGCACTGTAGATAAAGAGAAGCTTGGTGTGGAAAATTTGCCAATTTTTACATTCTTGCTCCTGTCAGTTATTCAGACCACGAGGCGCAAGTTTAAAAATACTGAATTCTGGTGTCATACTCCCCACGCTTATAACTTGAACCTCTTCTCAACGCTGTGATCCTTGACTCCATGTTTCCATTCCAATAATCCCATATTTCTAGTTTTCCATTTTTGTTTTACTTACAGTAAATGAGGCAGGACAGTAATTTTTGTTAAAACTTGCCTCAGGAATGTTGCCTTGTTTTGCAGTCCTGATCCTATTCTGTGGGGTCGTATTTGTGTGTTGAAGAGAGGAATGCCAGGAATGGCAGCGTTGCAACACAGACACGTAACATGGGACATGCCAGGCAATAAACGAGAGACTGATTGATACACTAAAGTTGGGATTAAAGAGTGTTGATGGCGTTTTTATTTAGTTGCATAGCCTGCAGGAATCTCATGCAGAACCGGACTCGTTGGTGGACAGCCTTCAGCTGTCAACTAAGGGAAAGTCAGACAGTTAGAAGGCACGGAAGCAACGGATATTGCAGAATACAGATTTGGGGGGTGTTTGTAAGTCAAATCAGAGCGCACCAAAAACAAGTCAAGCTACAATTTCAGCAACATGCACTAATGGTAGATGACATCATAGAGCTGATAAGAGCTTGGTGTGTCAGTCTGAGCTTATAGCAGGATAACTCTGGGCTGGTCCAAGGCAAGCCTGAGCCAGCCCTAACTTTAAGCTTTAATGAAAAGGAAAGTAAGCTGACACTTGCTGTTTTCAGCTTCTCTGCGGTGTTAATGTAGTTTATATTGTTCCCGGGAGCTTTTGAAACAGGCATCTTCTTATCTGATTTCTCTGCGTGTCAGTTTCCCATAGCATCAGAGGGATGTTGCATTATGTGCTGTAATTTGTTGTTGTATAACATGTATACATGTGCAGTGATATGATTGTGTAAGTGCATGTGTGGCGATTATATACAAACTATCCAGAGAATCATATAACACTGTCGGTGTGCTTTTTACGGCCTCTCTGTGGGTTCAGCATGAGCATGCACAATGCAGCCTGTACTGTACATTAAAGCGCGTGTGAACCTGATCTGTTTGATCTCCAACAGGAGATGTTAACACAGCATGGGAGTGTGACACTCCTACTGTACCTGTCAGCCTGCAGTGTCACCTCACGGTGGCCTGTGCATCCAAAGTTAGCACGCGATCCTGTGTCAGCCGCTGTCAAGATGCTGCAGGTGCTTTCTGCGGCAGCTTTCCCACACTAAAGGGCACTGGAGGGCATGGACACCTTAGCTCTCTATTCAGCCAGCACACTGCACAGGGCGGGCAAGCAGGGCCGGGCCCCTCCCCTTTCAATAGCATCGGGCCGCTCCTCTCCCGGTAGCCCAACAAAGGGCACTGCTATCACTGCCTGGCTACACAAACCAGGGCGGGGACCATCTAAGGGCTCATAAAAGACCCTGTCACTTTGACACAAGCAATCAGAGAGCTTGCCTTTATGAAAACCATAGAGAAAAAAAAAATTAGCTATTCTCTCAATCTCTCTCTTTCCTGTTCTGTCTCTGATTCTATGCTTTTGTGTCTTAGCCCACCTGTGCCTAATGTGGTGTGTAGTGGTCTGTGTCTGACAGGTGGATGTCAGGAGCTCTGTGGTCTCACAACTGTAAAACTCAAAAATTTAATTTCACTTTCACAGTTTGTGGTGTTAGGATTTAGGGTGGGGCAATTAAATGCAAATTGGATTAAATCTAAAATCAGTATGGCCTGCTGCAATATTCTAATCACAGACAGTGCAATATTTCTTAAACCCAAACTGTGTTAGAACGCATGATACAGTTTTTGCAGTAGATGTTTTATGCCCCAGTGTTACTCAACCCTGCTCAACCAAAGCCAAATTGCTGAAAACCATTGCACGAGCAACAGTCTATGTGGTGAAAAAGGACAAAAACATTGCAAAGAAACAAAGTAAGTTTCATGTGGCAAAAATGGTCAAAAAGAAGGAAAAATTTGTTAAATTGGGAAACAAAACACTTTGAAATAGCCAGAAAGAAGAAATGTAGGCAAAATCAGCAAAGAGTAAAAAAATCAACTAAATTGAACAAAAAGTTCTAATCCTGATTTTTTTAGTTGAAGTAGTTAGTGCCTGTATATGCAGAGTTTGTTTTGTGATTTTTTTTCTAACAAAATTTTGTCTTTTCGCCCTCATGTATGTTTTTCTTATTCAAAACAAGAATGAAAACTTACTTCCCCCTTCATATAGCAAGTAAAATCTAATTTAATCTAAAATGAACCTGTTTTCAATAGTGATTAATTGCTTAATAAAAAATAAAATCACAAAATAAATCACAATTATTTTTTACAAATTGTCTAGCTCTATTTGGATTCCAAGAAAAACATCAGGGACTTAACACCTTAGAGGATAAACCATCAGTAAATGTCCTGTTCTTTAAACACATTTATTAGACGCTTTATGCTGTGTATGCGATTCAACATAAGTACGTGCCGACTTGAACAAATAACAAAGAACAACAAAAATCAACAAAGCCCCCAAAAGATGAAAGTGGCAGTTGAAGAATGACTGTGTTACATATAATTTTTCACCTCCATACCTTTCAGTAAACCTTGAGTAAAAGAGCTTGAGCCTGGTGTACACTTCTCCTCCTGAAAGAGCCATTATTGTTCCTTAAACTCTGACATGTCTATAAAAGAGTACCAGGTGAAAGTATGTCAGGTATTGTGTTTTGGTTTTGTACACTACAATAGCTGGATAATGAGATGATGTGATCTTGCAGAGCTGCATTATGCTCAGGCTTTTGTTACTTACAAAGTACTCCATGAATATCTACCCAGGATAAGCTTCTGCCATTTTTTTTTCAATTATATGACCTAAATTGTGCCGTAAGAAGGATTTTCCCCAGGAAATATTTGGTTGCTGCTGGTGCCAAGCAGTCAGACAATATGTCCATTCTCCCTCCCAACCTTAATTTTTCTTGGCTCTTGAACTTATATGAAAAAAATCTGTTGACTAAATGTGATTTTGTCCTCTTTCGCTCTCCCAAAACCCATTAGGAATTCATAAATACACAGATTTATAATTCTAATGTGGTTTGTTCCATTATGAACCTGTGAGGAATTTGGCAGTGGAAACATTAACATGCTTATTTCCACTGTTGCAATAAAATCAGGCAGACCAGAGTTCATAAAACCTCCACAAAGTGCCACTTGCAAGCATCATCTGCTACTGTAACACACACCAAAGAAAAACAAAAACCACACTCTGGTTTTGGATTCACTTTGCAGAGTCAGTGATAGATTTATGAGGACAAGAGTCAAAGCGCCACTCTTCTTGTCTGGATTGGAGAAAAGGCTTCAGTTTAAATCAGCCTCAGTATCTGTGCATTATTTCATTGTGCAGCCCAGCCACCGTGTCTCATGTAAAACTCAAGAGGGGCCATAAAGCAGCTTCTAAAACAGCACCTCACTGTACACATTTAGCACTTTTGTCATTTTCATTAGGGGAAAAATGTTTTTCTGCAACTGCTCCCAAGGCTCTGATGAATGCTGTGAATGTTGTCTGTGTCCCCTGTGGCTCTGTCATAAAAGTTACAAGACTTTTCCCCTCCCTGATTGCTCCGTTAATACAAACGTTTATTCATTTTGATTCGCTGACAAACGTCTGAGAGGGCATTCCAACCTCGTGCGACGATTCTAGTTTAAACTACAGCAGGCTATCTGTCACGCTAAAGTGCGCTGTTTGCAGTATGTTAACAGCACTCAATTAAACACATTAATCTTGGATGCAGGCCGCTCCAGCCAGACTGGCTCGTACTTTGGAACGAGCCAGTCTGGACACACATTGTGTCACTTTGGGTCAAAGTAGGCTCCATCAATAAATAAGACTGTTGTCAAAACAGTGTAGAGTTTCAAACTTGTACCATTACTGCAGCGCAAGAGTCGCCACAAGTCGGGTCCCGGTAATGATTTGGAAAAACCTTGTTAGGGCTTCATATAGGCACCCATGTATTTATGAACGGTTATTTATCAGAAAAATAGAACTCATTGCAATTGTTACTCTGGCTCTACATTTCAGTGATAGACTCAAACCTGACACAAACAGCTTAGCCTGCGTTGTAGCCTTTTGCTTGTGATTCAGCCTTTGAACCGAGCTCTATCACTCTCCTGTTTAGCTTTCTTCTGCTCTTCTGTCCCTTTACTGTCAGACAGTCAAACTCCAGTGTCCCCTATTACTACTATTTAAAGAAATCATCTTCAGTTAAGAAAAAGCAGATCTCTCTTCTTACTGCTAAACTTTGTCAGCCGGCCGGCTCGATGTTGTCATAAAGACTTCGACCTGCTTTAAATGAATCCGGTCCAGTCCAACCTGATCGGGATGCTGATCAATAGCATTTAGAAATAATCTATTTAAATCTCATTTGAAAGTGTGAATTATGACCAGGCATATTTTTAGAGGTGAGACTTTTTTAAGACCACTTAGAAAGTCCTCACAGGCCCTTCAACATGTTTCTAAGGAGGTCAAATAGAGACCATGACCAGTATTGGTATTAAAGTGCATGGGGATGAAAGCATGTAAAATAATAGTAGGAAATATTGTGTGATCTTTTTTCCCCCCAAGATAAGTCAAGTATTCCCTAAGTAAGTTATTTTCAAAGGCAAAAAGAATCACTGTTATAACGCCTTTGGTTTAATGAGCTTGTCTGTAGTCTGTTCTGTAAATAAGCCCAAATAGGCCGTAATAATCTCTAAATTAACTCTAAGACATGTTAGCACTTTACAGAAGCTGCGTCAGAATGATATTAGATCTCACGTCAATTATTTTTTAAATTATGTTTATATTAAAACCATATCACACAAAGTTTCTTCATGTCCTCTGTCAATCATGGATCATAGCATAATGGCAATATGAGACATCTAAAATGCAATTACAAAGTAATTACAGATTACCCCCTCGCAGCCTTCTCCTCCTCCTCCCAGCCCTCCCTACCTTTCCATAATCCCTCCTCAATCCTCCCCTACAGCTAAAGTCACTCCTTCAATTATGTGCTCCCACTCATGTCAGCTGAGCAAGCTTGTTTTCATTTTTACCCACAGATACATGTAGTCATACACTTTTAGTTTGACAGATGAGTGTGTAAGGTTGACTCGTGGAACACATTTAGCGTGTGTGTTGATGGAAAAAAGGTGCTCACCTTGTCAAGTATGACATTGAGCCACAGGCTGTTGACTCTGGGGTAAATTATTGAGTTGAAGCTAATTCTGTTTGGCCTTTTTAAGATGACTGAAAACACTCTACCCTGGGAGACAACAGTGGGACATCTTAACTAGATCCTAACAACCAATTTTCATATTTTGAACTCAGCTTTCTTTGACATAACACGAAGGAGCATTTAGCCCTTTGTGAGCACATTCACTAAATATTTGTTTTTGACTGGCCTAGTTCTTTACTTCATTTCGAAGCCTTTTCACTTTTTAAAACATTTTAAAGGGGGGATGTTGTAGCTGGAAATATAACCATCACAAGTGCCACATTTTTTTGTCCAAAGAATGAAACAGAGAAGCTAAAAATGTCCCATGATTCACAGCATTGCTTACAGAAGAATGTGCTCTGTCCTGGAGACCTTGACAGAATGTATACAGTTGGTAGCTGCCCAAAGATTGGATGTTTTGACTGCGTACTATGTATCGTCTTGTTGTAAGTCACCTGGCTCAATTTTTGGCACCCAAAGAATGAAAGCAGAAAGGCTGTATTTGTATTGGATTACTTTATTAATTTTTGTTTTTTTGTGCTATTTTTTGTCTGGAGATGTACAAAGAGCAGGTGTCTTACTTCATTGTTTGAGGGTCTTATCTAAAAATCAACAGATTTAGATAGATGAGGGTTTGTAGAGGAATATATGAAGTCTCTCAGAATATATATCAGCTGAGGAACTTTTGATCAAAAGCTCAGTCGGACATAATTCATCTCATCAATCCATAGAAAGAAGTCTGCTACAATTGGCTACAGATGCTCCAAGTTTCTGCCAGAGTTCTTCTTTGCAACTACTGTCTCATGCAATGCCTGGGTGCCTGAGACTGTTTTTAATCTCACTTTAGTTTTGTAAAGGTCAGGCAAGTGTCAGACCATGGTAGGTGTGCTTCTGTTGCAACTGGAGGAACAAGTTTGTCTGTGCATCGCGGTAGTTTATCAAGTAATATGACGAGTCTGCGTTGCTCTCAAGTGCAGATGTGTCTTTCTAGTTTGAAAATTAGAACCAGTGACCTTTGACCCTTTGGCTGCAGTTGTCTCCACATTGTGTTTGCATGACTTGACTCTGTCCTGCTGTACAAAGCAACGAAGGCTCATGAGCTTGACTTTATCAACCATCAACACCCAAATCCTTCAGTCACTCTGTTGATGGATCCTCCATGCTGGCCTTGGAAATTCACCACTAAACTACAAAACAGAGAAGAAGTTAGCTGGGGGTTGGGTCGGGCTGTGCTTGCACTGTTGACCTGGGTAACCCCAGTGACCCCTAGGACTATGTCCCCTTAATAAGTGTTGCCCTCCCCGGTGGTAACAGAATGGTCAAACATTATGTCAAGGGTAATTAAGGTCCAAATGCTCCTGACCCTGATATAATCCCCTTTGAAAGGATCTCCAACTGTTTGCTGTGATTAACAAGGACTGCTGCGCAGGGAGGATCTGCCGCTGGTGAGAAGGCTTTATTGGTCCCTTTTTATCACCACATAAAGTGGCCTCCAAGAGCTTCAGAAGATGTCCACAGGTCCCAGAGACAACAAGTCGGTGCTTTGAGCTGTCATGAAACATTACCCACCAAATGGCCAGCAGGTTACAGACTTCGGAAGCTGTAAAGGATTCCTTAAAGTCTGAGCACGTAAAATAACCTGTAAGCAGCCTATTAAGAGTGTGTGTTCCTGCACATACTGAGCTTTTTCTTTTTTTTCTCAAGAGATCCTGCATACTGGGAATCTTATTTATGGATGGTGCAAAATCCATGCAGGTTCTTGCTTTTGATTCTTAAGAAGGTTTGTAGAAAACTTCCTGTTATTTCGTGTCCAGATGCTTGTGTTTGGAGCAAACAACATTAAAAAATGTATTGACCAATCAGTATTTATTTTCCAAGACTATCAAATTCTGCAGAGTTGCATGTTAAACACATCTGACATATTTCGTGCAGGCAGATGTCCTTATTCTGACTCTAACATCTGGACTTAAACCACATTTGTCCTGCTGTGGGCACTCCACTGCACGCACAACTCCACTTCTATGACAAACAACCCCCTCACCCCACCTTTCTCATACAAATATTGACCACATGCACATACCGTCCCTCCATTGGGAGTCCAAAATGACAGACTGTCCTTGCCATGTCGACTAACGGTCACTATAATGCGCTGGAGGTCACTGGATTAGTCTTGGGGGTCATCTTCACAGGGCCGGAGTTTTTAATATGACTCCTACAAAGAGGTCAGTGTCCAAGGGCGGGAGAGGTGCTGGATGATGAGACTCCCCCACACATGCACACAAGAGGCCTTCCTATGTCCCATCTCCGCCTCTTTCCCCACAACCATATCCCGACTCTCCACCCGTTCCCTCCCACCTCCTTGTAACATCTCCCCCTTCTCCTCCTCTTTCTCCCCACCCTCTGTTCTCCACCCGCCTCTCCATGAGGACAGCAGCACCCCATCCGTCCTTTATCTCCGGGGGCAGCGCAAGTCATGCAGAACTCACGAGAGGAACATGCTGAGTGTGAGCTCATCGGATTAGGCTGCAAGATAGAGGCAGGGTGCCTCAGAGAGCTGGTGAGGCTTCCTCTGCAGAATGTGCCTTTCCTTCACACCCAAGGTTTGCACGAACCACATCAGAGCAGGAAATGAAAACAACCCTGGAAACACAAACATTTGAAATTTTTTTCGCTTCCTCTGGTAATTATTTCTTAAACAAACACTTCACAACTCAATCAACAGCTTCAACTTTTGATCTGAGCAAATTCACCCTTAATTAGATTAATTATTTCCTCAAGTTGATTTTGCATCTGGACCTTTTTGGACAATTTTATCCTTCCTGTGTAATTGTAGATATGATTCCAAACCAAATAAGAAATTCAAAAGCCTTTCTTCCTTTAATACCTCTCACCATTTCCATCTTTAATTTCCGAAAGCATGCTCAGGCTCAATCTTCCACCAGCGTAATTTTTCTCAGTGTATAAAAAGTGTGTAGGATATAAGGCCAGTGAAGACATGTTTGGATTTACATGTTTGGATTTTTCTAAAAACATTCATTGATAGAATGTAAATGTAGTATCTTTGAGAAACAGCTTGAGGCTCAATTTGCTCATTTCCTAAATCAGGGGAGGTTTAAAAATAACAGGGGCTCCTGGACTCTACACTCAAAACAGAGACACTGACTTTAAGTAAATTTATTATGTCAGCTGGTTCCATGTAAATGTATGAGGTTGGTTAAAAGCAATAATTTTGGGGTCATGGAAGTTGAACTTTTCTTTCAACTCAATCTATTAAGATGCAACCAGTTGAAATTACAAATTTAACTCAAGTCAGTGTCTCATGTTTGAGTGAATGAGGTCCAAAAGTGTTAAATAAACACAAACCTGTCTCCTCAGCCACAGAGACACATGAAAACAACCCTCACACAAAGGACAGATTACTTAATTTATTTTGAGATAGAGGGTTATCTGAAGGTGAGAAAGATTCTGCCAAAGTTCAAAGGCAAGAACAAACACATTCGTTCTCAACTCTTCACCTTTCTCTGAACTCTTTTGGATATTTTCCATTCTTTCTCTGAGAATATGAGCTCTCGCAAAGACAGAGGAACATAAACAGTAAACAAACGTGCTCATATCAAAGATACATTTCAGACTTTGGCATTATAGTGGGATCTTCCACAATAATTTGCGGGATTCACTTTAGGTTGGGTGAGATGAAATATCAAAAGTGCAATAAGTCGTGATAAAATGAGCCTCGGTGCAGATACGGTGCACATGACAGATCAAAGATGACTCCACGGGTGATGAATTATCCTGTCTTGAATTACTTTAGATTTGGAGATGCTCGCCGTGCTTTGTTGGATGCCCGAATGCCTGAACAATTTGACTCTGTTACAGCTTTGACGGGCGCAATGTTGTGTGATGAATGGGGTGAGCTGCAACCTTTTGAAGTAATAAAACAAAGAAAAGTAGGCCGATTCGTGGCTGTATGCCAACCTTTTAGCAGGGGGGGCAGAGGGCTGGAGGGGGAAGCACATGATCTCTAACGGGTGATGGCTTTGATCACACTCCCAAACAAACGGCCAGATAAAAAGGGTAATCAACACCTCTGGCCACAAGTCCAAATTTGCTCCTGCCAATGTCTATGAATTACCCTCCATTAAAGAAGAACATTTGGCTTGCATTTGGCATCGCTGCAGCACTCGGGGACCAGGCGGTGAAAAGTTGTATCCAACATAATTAGTGACCCACATATGCAGACCGAAGCGGCAATTTCCAACCTGTTGACCTTGTAGCTGAGATTTTGTTGGGGTCAGGGTGTGCCAGAGAGAAAACAAGAAAACGACCATGGTTGAATAGTGCAGGGGGCTTAGACCTTGGTCCCTGTGTTGTGACCTTTGTTCCCTTAGCTGTGGTTAATATCTGCTTGTGAACAATCTCCCAAGCAGCTGCCCAACGAAGGAATCCCTTGAATGCTGAATGATGCTCTCTCTTCCTCTCTTTTTACCTTCTTTGCATTTGTAGAAGAATAAAATCCCTGCTGTGCTTTCACCAGAGCTGAAAGATTTGCATTTTTGAGGTTTTAAAATCAAAACTTCAGGTGAAACAAGGAGTATTTAAAAGCACAATAAGAGCAGCGGGGAAGCTTTGGCGTGCCAAAGTGATCGAGTGTAAAATTATTTCTGCTGCAATGCTTTATTCAAGTTTGAATGAATATAAAGAAGGTGTTCAATCATCAGAATAAGATGTAGTTTCTTAAGCCTCTTCACACAAGCATGTGCCCCTGAAATTTTCCAAAGCTGTTGCTCAGACACACCCCTCACAGCGGGAAGTCCACACAGAGGAGGTGGAGTGTCAGGAGGGAAGGGCTAATTTAAAAAGAAATCTAAAGTAAAAGAAAGTGCAATGTTTGAAAAATATCAAAAACAATATCAGGAACTAAGTCAAAAATTTTGTGAATTTTTATTGCTGTTACATCAATGCAACATGTAACAGGACCTACTCACAGTATCAAAAGGCAAGCAGGAGAAATTCTAGATTGCATCAAGGTGAAACATTTGGGGTCTGAGAGTACACTAAAGCTGCACAGTATTGGTAAAACAAATCATTTTGCTTTTTTTCTGCTTTTTTGTCTTTTTTCTAGTTTCCTGCTTCACTCTGTTCAGCAGACTTCTCCCTGACTTTCCCTGAAACAATGACTGACTCTCAGCTAATTGCCTTTGTCTCTCTCTGCCTCTGTGAACGTTGTCTGCGTCTGTAAAGAGTCTTAATCATGTTGATATCTGTTTATTATTGACATTGATCTATATTTTCTGATCAACCTGCAATTGATTATTCTCACAAAAGGTTGGGCTTCTAAATAATGAGCTCCTGCACAGAGGTTTAAGTTTAATCATTTAAGTTTTCCTCCGACCAAATAAATTTATCAGGGTATTTATCAAATCTGTTTGCTTGCTGCACACCTCCAGCCTGAGCCAGTGACTGAATGTGCAGTGGTTCACAGAGTTCGTCGGCCTCCTGCGTTTTGCCTTTTTTGTAGGCTTGAATAATCTTTGGCCAGAGATGTGAATCAATGGAAAGTAATGTAAAGAGACATTTTCAGAACAAGCACAGTGCATTTAGTGAAGATGGCCTGCCTTGGAAAGAGAAACAGGGCAATAGAATACTAAACTAGAATATTAAACTACGACTGTTTCTAACTTTATGGCGGCTTATGAAATCATATGGTATGTGAAAGCGGACATGAAATAAACATTATAATGGGCAATCGGAGGGGAAAAAGTCTGTTCTGACTGAAGAAAAAGCAAAACAAAGTGCAGATATAGAAGCCGCTGCCTTTGCCTCTGTAAGAGTTACATAAAGCACCTTACGTGATATCAACCAAGCAAACTGTCAGATTTTCCAAATCCCCGCTATGCTCCACTCGCACCCAATGCTCCCTCTCCCTTAGTCGCTCGACCACCCAAGCTACACATCACTCTGCCTGACCCTGATAACAGCAGGCGAGATGACAGAGCGCTGAGAAAGTGCTCTATCTGTACAAGTTGTTGCATGTAATGTGGTGAAATATTTACATGAATGCTCATTTAGATGTATCAGTAACGTGATTGGACTTAGACGGGCGACATAACTTAACTGTAAGGCTTGAAAAGATCACATAACCTTGTGATATGAATATCGCACACACACATATCTCAGTGATGATACTAAAATGATACTTTGTGCAGCCCTAGTGATCACACATGCAGTCCATCCATAGAGTTTTGTTCTCACAGTTTAGTACCATCTTTACTATACCACTTAACTGCAGCCCTATTCACACATGCACAAAGAACATACCAAAAGATTGATACTCTTCTTTCAGTGCGTATCAAATATAAATTTAATCTCTGTAATTATCTTTTTACTGATGCTGTACCAGAAAATACATTAAACTCTGTTCATGTTTCGACAGCTGCAGGGAAAACACAAAACTCTGCATGCAAGTGGGGTGTGGTACTGTTAAAACTCAATTCCATGTATAAGGGAAAATTCATGATGATTATAATAAAAAAGCTTAAAAAGTTAAAAAAAGAAAAAACAGAAAAATGATAGCAGAGAGCAAAAAAGAAAACATAAAAAAAACTTGATTTCTCTCCATGACCTTTTATTTTGTATTTCATTTTTTGAAAATTGAAATGTATGGATGTTAAAAGGCAAACAAATACTGCATGAATACCTGTGAAGCTTCTTGAATGTAAAGTGAAAGACATGTGTGAGCAAGCCCTGGTTTTAGTGTGTTTCACAGTACAGTAGATTACAGTGCTCTCCATGCTATAACCTTTGCAGATGTTGAGCAGAGATGAGTGTGAATATGTGTGTTAGGGGTGAAGTTAAAGGTTATAAGCAGCAGGATTGTTTGGTATGAGATGGGTGTGTGTGTGTGTGTGTGTGTGTGTGTGTGTGTGTGTTGGGGGGGGGTTACAGGAAATAGCCATCGCACTGTTAATTCAAAGTTTGTTTAACTCCACATTTCCTCTGCTTCTATTCGCTTTGCTCATCAGTCCGTGCTCTAACCGAACGCCGAGTACAAAAGCACAGGGAAAGTTTTAAACATGCGTAATGATGTCGATGTCAAGCTCAAGTTTCAAAAGAAGCCGAGTGGAGTTCAATAAAAGACATGTATGTTTACAGACAACAAAGCAGCCCCACCACAGGCCGTATAATTGGGTTCAAGAATGTGACACGATATAATGTAGCTCACATGTTAGCATCCTGACTCTTTGATCACAGGCTGACTGTAAACATGTTTGAATGAGTCACTGTGATTTTAAGTGGAAGGAGAATAATGCTCTGCTTTGTCTTTTTATGAGCTACACTGTGGAGTGTCAAACAGAATTAAATGGAAATTTGTCCGTCATATATTAAAATCATGAAATAAGTTGAGCAGTTTGCGTTAAAATGGCATTTTAGCTTTGACCTCCTAGAGTACAAGCTGTGGTTGTATTTCATAAAGTGTTTGAATTTGAGATTGTTTTTTGGATTAGAATAGAAAAGAATAAAAATGTTGCTCCTCCTTTCATTCACCATCAGATTGTGTATCATACAATTGGTCGTATTCATCAAATCCTCACTATAACCCTAAAGATTCTTACTTGTCATCATCAGGCTACACTAAGTTCATTGACTCTTGTCCTTGTGCTCTTTCACAGCCAGACTAACTTTCTTTTTTTTTTTTTTTTTGTCTTTTTTTACTCAGATTTCCCTGGTTGATCCAACAATGGAGATGTGCCAGTTTATCTCATTGTGACGTAATTCTCTGCAAGAAAAACAAGTGAGTAATCTCCATGGAAAAACAAGTGTCTTGTGGTGTGGTAATGAAACATACGTGATGTATTTTATAGCCATGATGAATCTTCTTTTTTTTTTCCCCCCATAATTTTAGTTTGACACATAAATAAACGTTCAACTGGCTCTTCAATAAAATATGAGAATTTGTAAGCATATTTGCTTACACTCATAAAACAATAAGCGAGACAACCAGAAAACATCAAATTAAAAATTAGGCTTGGCCAATCAAAAAGAAAAATCACACAATAGAAAGAAGGTAAACCAATCAGGTATGCATACATAAAACTTGCACACATATATGTGAATATGTGTAAACACACAAATAAAAGAGGGATGTAAATAAAATGCTACCATAGCATACAACCCAAGAAAATATAAATAAATAGAGAAGAGAAAAATAAAAAAGATAAATGTAAAAATCATCTCAAATCATCCAGTAAGTGTGACATATTTGAAGAAAGTGCTTAAAGTTTTATGAAATCTTTTGGCAGAAATGTTCATCTCTTATCTTTTCCATTTTGATAACTAAAGAACAGCATTGAAACATGCAAAGTATGGGAGCGGAGTAGGTGATTTCCATCTGTCTAGAAGTGTTACGAATACCTTTAGATATGTCTTATATTTTGGAAGCTGTAGATTAAGGAGGAGGATGCTAAGACAATTTGTACTGTGACGAATCTTTAAGAGAAACACTGATAAATAGAGGACAGGGAGAGTCCTGGCTGGTGAGAAGTCTGATGAAAAGTCGTGGAGCACCAAGGAGTTGAATTTGTTAAATTTTGAAACGGAATAAAATGAAAGAAGTGTTAAATTGTCATGTGAAATTCGGAATTTTGGTACAACTTTTTGTTGCGAATAATACACTTTTTGGCTGTGGAAGTGCAAACAGGATCAAGCTTTACTGATCTGACCCATACCAAACTGTACTGAAACATACTGGTCAGCTCAGTGGAAACAGGGCTTATGAGGTCATGATTAACGCTAACAACATTAAGTTGCTGTATCTGATTGGTTGGGTGTGATTAAATGTTGCTGAGTGGTTTGATTTTACTGTAATTCGGAGAAGTCTCCTGTGTTTTGTTGCCATCAAACAGATTACAGCAGAATTTCAGAGTAATACACTTATCAACACTTGGAGTTCACATGCACTCTGATAAATGATACTGTAAATGAAGAGCACATCCTTGGGTCATTTCCTCTTCCTCCTGTGACCTGTTTTTAAATAAAACAGAGTCCATTGAGGACGCTCTTGTATAAGCTCAAGTGTCAAACGTCAAAGCTCTATATCTATCACGCCCTGAGGACGACACACAGGCTATTGTTTTTAACACTGTTTATACTTAATATGGGGGAAATTCCACATCTCAGCTGCTGGATGATACATTTTGTCACCAGGAGAGAAAGCTAAAAGTCATGTGTTGCCTGAATGTGTTCAAGGGTATTTCTCTGTTTAAATCCCTGCTCCTAATATTTGGGTTGGAGATTGTAATTTTGTAATGGCTGTTTACATAGCTTTAGGGTTGGCACAGAGACACTGAGAACAAGCTGAAAACACCTCACGCACAGCCCTTTGGCTACAAGGATACTGTACACACTCATATTTATACTTTACAGGCTGAGTTTTCAAGTGTTGGTGCTTCTGTTGAAAATGACTGTTGAAATGTTGCTTGATCATGTTTGACATTGGTAATAAAGTGTCTTTAACCCCTAACATCCCACTTAATTCTGGCCTATACACCACACTATGTGTCAAAGCTTATAACTAAAGAACCATAAGGTCAAAATTCATTACTAATGCCTAATTTGAAAGATTGAAATCTCTGGTTTCAGAAAATGTTATGTTTTAATACGTGGCTAAAGTCTGCATTAGGCTAAATGCAGCTGAAACACTTTTTCTCCCTTCATTTTTTATAGCCATTTTTGAAAATAATTAACTTCAACATCCACTACATTACCACCAGTCAAGCAGGGAGCAGCTGTCCACTTTCACAAGCTGTCCTGGAATGAGAACTCCACAGAATATGATAGAATCACTCTTTTGCTAGAGCTAGGACCTTAAGTAAATCAAACGCACCCAGCTTTGCCAGATTTGTGTTAAGGAGATAATGCAATATGACTGTGAAGCCGTTGTTATTTATGAAAATAGACAGGAAAGATAGACAGACCAGGACTTTACAGGTGAAATTTCATCATTAGGAATATAATTTTTTTAAATTTTAAAACATTTTTTATTGACCTTTTTATTACAATAATACAGACATGGACATTTAGCTGACAATACAAACATCCTCAAGTCTGGCAGAAAGAAAAGAAAAAAATAAAATAAAATAAAATAAAAATATGCAAAAATAAATAAGTTACTAAATAAATAAAAATAATTATAAAAAAAAAGAATAGACCCATTTCATCGTTCATACTATGCGTATACATATATCAACATGTGAATATATAAATATGTATATGCATGCATACTAATTAATAAATGAGGAAATAAATAAATAAGTAAAAAGGTATGACATGAGTTAAGTAGGGTCACAGCAGTGCATACATTACAGAAATTATAAAATTATTCATACTCCAAGGTTGTGTGCTTCCAAAAAGTCCATGTAAGGTCTCCAAAGTTGAGCAAAGTTCTTGTCCTTCTTTTTTTAATATACGTGAGTCTCTCAAGAGCTAGAGAAGTCATCAGTTCTTTTTTCCATAAGTTGCCAGAAGGTGCGTCCACACTCTTCCATGATAATGCTACTATCCTCCTGGCTTGTAAGAGTCCAAAGTCAATGATCACTAGTAATAATTTAATGAAATAGCACTTTTGATATGTTTGAACTCTAGATTCCTCTGGTCAAAACAAGAGTGAATATTCAGGGTTTGAGCTGAAAATTTGGAAGAGGAGAGAGCATGAAGAAAAAAAAATCCATTGCAGAGAATGTTTTGGTCCTTGTATATTCAAGAGTTGTGGTCAGTTTAGGGGATAAATATAAAAGCAGACACACTAACATCATCTAATGACAGTGTGGGTCACGAGGAGCTGCTCCCAGACCTCTGATGACAGACGTCGCTGCGCCGGGCACAGCCTCAAATTAAGATAATCCTTGGATGTTATTTCACGAGATTAGGCCTTGAAGGAGCCTGTCACACTGTTCTCACTACACTACATCATCCCAGGAGAAACAAATAAACAATCTGTTCTTTTCTCTCCTTTTTCACTCTGCAGGCTGTTTACCTTAGGCGAAGCATGACGCTCACAGCGGCTGTTTGTCTGACAGAATAAGACAGCTGCATTCAGAAAAGACATGATTGTGTTTCAGGTTTCCTTCACGGGGGAGAGAGTTTATAATCCTGAACACAAACATTACAACAAGTCACCAGCAGACTTGAAGGATGATTCAGGCTTTCTCTTTTACCCTTCACAAATGTTCCATTATCTTTCTTTATCATGAGATCTGCTTTGGAGAGAGTTGGTCTACCGAGGTATCAGTCGATTATGTTTGGATATTTGTTCCAGGAAATTGAAAACAATCCTCTCCTTGTTGAAAGGAAACCAGCCTGTCCACAAACACACCACAAAAATGTGTCACATTTATACTTTAACGATTACCACAGCGCTCTGACTGATCATTTTTATGACCCAGTGACCTCACATCAGGAGGCGGCGAGACACAAGCGTTTATTAGTGGCCATTGTGAAAACTCAGACAACATTGCTCTTATTTAGACGCAGAACAAAAGTTTGATTCTTTCATGAGTTTTGATGTGATTTGCCAGGGAGAGTGAATCATAATGTCTGTGCATGTAACTTTCAGGTACATTCCCTCTTAAATATCTGCGGTCTGAAGCAAACATGGGGAAAAACAAAGAGGAAATTGTTTAGTTCTTCTGTTTATTGCAGGGTGCAGAGTTTTGTGGATACCATTTTTTCATTTCATCAAAAACCCCAAACATGATTTAATCACTTCAGCATCTGAAAAGGGAGGAGTCTGCATAGTTGAAACTAACAAACCAGCATTGAGACTGGCATACTATCCCTCCTTTTGTAACACTAAATCCAAGTGCTGAAACTTTCAACCCAACTTTAACTCAAAGAAAAGAAATGTGCAAAGACTATCCTTATTTCTATCCAGATCCATTGACCAATTCAATATTTGTTACTTATAAACTCTATAAAATGCTATTCGCACAAAAACCTGTAAAGCCTACTTTATACACCTGAAATTAACAGGAATTGATAAGGGAGTCGATACCCACCCCTACTTCTAAGACTCACCAAACACTGATGTCATGGCAGGATTGTCTTTGACATGATACTGGTAGCAAAAGTAAGCAGATAAGACTTGTGAAATATTGCACCCTACGTCATCAAAATGCCAGCTCAGCATCACTGAAAGTTTTTTCAGCTTTGCTCCCACAGTTATTTCCCCTTAGGACAGGCAGGAAAGTCTGCTGAAATGCACGGTGATTGATTCTTATTCATGATTTGTGTCATGTGATTCACTCGTTCAACATAAAAGTAATAATGAATAATGTTAGTTCGAAGACATGTGACAGCTCCAGTGTCCACTTTGACTTCTAAATAAATCCAAGAAAAACAAAGATCTCTCTCCTCACTGCTTAACTTCATCAGCTGGCAAGGTGTTGTCATAGAAACTTTGACTTACTGTATATCAACCTGGTCCAGTCAAACCTTATTAGGAACCTTAGGAAACTGAGAAATAACATTTAGAAATGACCATTTTTGGTGCTTATGATCTCATTTTATGATCAAGCATGCATTTAAAAGTGAGATTTCTTCAAGATCACTTGAAAGGTTCTGACAGTCTCTGTAAGATGAATCACATACTTAGATCCCCAGATAACATGTTGTATGTTGGGTTTAACATACAGATAAAATCCCCTAACATTTATGAGATAACAACCTGAGACATGCTGCTGAAAAAATAGAAATAGATGCATATATCATGCATTACTTTTCATTAACCCTAACTTGACAGGAGTGATTTGAAGCATCCTGAAGATAAAGGTAGCTCATCTGACCTTTCTCACGCTGAGCTGCTGACGTCTCATAACCCCCCGTGTCATTGTATAATAGCATGACACAGTTTATCACTCATGCCAACACTTCAGACCTCCCACTGGGACCAGAGAGTGTCTCTTCATGAGGTTTATTCATGGTCCCCTCAGGAGGGGATCACACAAAGTAAACCCCCTTCACTTAACCACCACCAGCCTTACAGTGCAGGTGCGCGACAGAATCTGTTTCTCAGACTGTGCACGTCATTCCCCCCAACCCTCCTACAACTCATGTCTGTCTCTCTCACTGCTCCATTTGATCCCCATATAACAGATTTTAACTGTCCATTACTCAGCCAGACTCCTGCTGATCCCTGTAAAGCCTTTACTGGCTGCTACCCACTGTCGGCCTGCAGACACCTCGTATGTTTTCCAAGAGGACAGCTGTTTAGACACTCATCACTGGCTTAGGGAAATGTGCCTCTCATCCTCAACACACTTCTTTTATTAAAAAGGACTGTGAGGACTTTCTAAGTGATCTAAGTGAAAAAAAGTCTCATATCTAGATATAGATTGATTTACGGCATGTTGAAGTCTATCCACAATAAAGCTGAGCTGGCCGACAGAGTTTAGCAGTGAGGAGAGAGATCTGTGTTATTCACTGCTGAAAATGATGTCTTGGATTTATTGAGCTTGATGGTCTAACAGAAAAAAGACAAATGAGCATAAGACAGCTAAGTGGTGAAGTGATAAAGCAAGAAATAAAAGCTAAAACACAAGATTGGGGCCATAGCATGGGCTAAAAGCTAAAGCTATAAAGTTCATTCCAACCAACATGAAGCTGTAATACTGGAGTGATTTGTTCAAACCTCAGAGTCTAGCAATAAAAGCAAGAGCCATGTTATGTTTGCCCTGTTTGGTAGATGAGCACTGCTAGGACATAACCAGGATTCACTCATGCTAAACATAGCTGGTGACTAAACTACCGAATAAGTTTGGTTGTTGTTTCAAACAATGACCTAGTGTTGATAAATACATTACCTTTTCATGTTGTATGCAGTAAAAGGTTTTCTTGAACAAAGAGAAAAAGTGTTAAAAAGAAGAGCTCATCTACTTTCACTTTCACTTTCAAAACAAATTCACCAGGATTGTTTGTGCAAGTCCTCCAACTGGCAGAGTATTTTGAATGTTAAACTTAACTACTTACAGTTCTTTTCTTTGCCTCTGAAAAATTTATGAATTATCAAGGCATGTAATATATTTGGATTCCTTTCAGAGACAACACTACATCCTCCACAAACAAAGAGTAACTTTTAGAAACATAACGTTATAAAAAGGACTTCTTTGACTCTGAGCTGTTTGGTCATTGAACAGTCAAGAGATTAAGAAGAGAGAGAAGAAAGATGGCTTGAAAAATGGCCCCTGATGGACTCATAACCTCACACAGGCATCTCCACACAATGAAGCACATGTTGTGAATCCTCATGAAACACTCAGATATCACTTAACAGCCCTCATACTCCATTCATGTGCACACAGAGCCAACAACCATCGATTAGTGGATTCAGGTGCACTAATTCAAGCGAAGAACAATGAGGGTACTTGAGGAATAATAGCCGCTGATCTTCAAAGTGGCTCGGCAGTATGATTCCTCACTCTGCACTTTGCCTGTGTCACAACACAGGGAGGCCTTCTGGGCAAAGTGAGGACTCCCAGCTGGATCCGACGACCCGTAGAATCAACACAAAAACCCGAAAGAAGGGGATCAAAGAGGGGTTTAATCCCTCCTATTGAATGTTCGTTGACAACACATGCGAGGGTCTAAAGTGTGTGTTAGCTGTGGGTAATGAGGGTAGGTTATTTTTTTGCCCCCAACTTGGTTATTGCTTCTTGCGGAAACATTGTTCGCCCACTTCAGAGCTCTTTGTTTGGATCAGAATAGCAAAGGATGGAGAGGATGAGGGAATGAAAGACTTGTTTAGGTCAGTGAAGGGGGCATTGTCTTCAGGTTTCATTGGAAACATTACATGAAATAAAAATTGTTTTGGGAGAGATTTTAAATATTATTCTAAAAGAACAATGTGGAGCGCTGTCCACAGAAAATTACACCGAAAGTATTTTTTGGATAGGGTTTTTCTTTATTTTCTTTTGAGGCCTACTTTCCAGGGAAACAATCAGGTCGACAGGTTTGTTTAGAGGACAGTTCTTCAAGTTTTTGGTCACATACATATGTTTGTAAATGAGAAGTATGGAGCTTACATTTCAGAAGTGACTAGTAAGCCACTTCAGGACAAATTTTCTCCTCACATTCACATGGTTTTTATCAATGTGTTTATTTTTCTTTGTGGCATGAAGGGGGCATCGGTGCAATGACAGATGAGGAAGAGGAAGGATCTTCCGTGCATGTATCGACATATTTTGACAATCAGAATTAAATATAGAGAAATACATATTCTATCCAACAATGCCGTTATTGATCTTCTAGATGACCTAAGGGTCTGATTTGGAACCAGTCAAAAAGAAAAGCGTATCATCTATGGAAAAACACCGTGCAACACTGTATTTTCTTGTGTCCGGATCATTCCAGCAAACCAGCGCAGTCAGTGCCGGCATCTCCTACTCTTTCTGGTGTGCTGTCCCAAGAGTTGAATGCTTTGTCAAGCAGACTATATTGATTGATTTATTGACTGCCTCTCTTTTTTATTTCCTGTACCAACAACTTTCAATACTTTCAACTTTCCATAGCTTCAAACTCCATTTTTTTACCACTTTACTCTGCCCTTCCAAACTCACTGTTGAGACAGCTGGTAGAACATGCAAAGTCCTTATTTAAATAGGGTGGTCTGCACCACTTTTTTTTCCTGTCATTAGCTGTGCACAATCATAGTGATCATAGTAGATGACCTGCAACTTGCCCAGTAATACCACGTACAAATTTTTAGTTTGCACATATGCAATTTAGCGCTCTTTATGTGGGGTCATGGTAGATCAAGCCCTTAGGCTTTTTGCAGGGAACATTTAATGTACCTTATGGTACTCATCCCGCCACCCTTTTCCAATAAAACACAGGTTTTGGGACAGCATGTCTCAACATTTCTGAGAGGCTCTTCTTAGATGTGAACAATATAAAACTGCAGTTGAAGAAGTCACACTTTGAAAAAGTCACCGACAAGTAGGCTACAGCTGTAACAGACGCGTTAAATAGGACAAATTTCAGAAATTTCAAAAATAATCTGTCCTCTTTTTAGATTCCCTTGGAGTTTGAGTTCTGATGTCTCTTCTTTACACGTCAACTAAGACATCAAAGGCAAGCTTTTATTGAAATACAAGTGTGTTTAATTTCACTTTGGAAGCTCACTCTGTGTGAATTGAAAACGTTCCTTTAATATTGGTTGTGCTGTTGGTTTAGCAGTCACAGTCGGCTGCTCTTCCAGATCTTTCAGGCTCTGATGTTTCTGCAACACTGACAGGCAGTGATCCCAACTTTCATTTGGAGGCAGGGAAACCTCAGCAAACACGCTGCTGAGCACTCAGCTTGATTGATGATCTATGCTTATTGATACAATGCCTCACATGTGGTTTGGCCATTGTAAGCACATGTGGTTAACCAATAAAGAACAGATATAGGTTACTCGCTAAAAGGACGGGCAGATTACAGACTTTGGTTCCACTTCTAATTCAACTTACTATATTGTCATTGGCCGGTGAAATAACCCAAGAGCACAATTATATTTTTGAGCTTGTCATTATTTTACCTCAGAGGTCTCTAAATGGGTTTATGTCATGCTTCATGGTCCCAAGAGCATGTACTAAGTGTGTTTTCTCATGGAAAACGACAAGCCTAAAACAAAGTGAGATTTCTCTCTTACATGGTAGTTTATTGAAAAAAAGTCTACAGTTGTTTTAGCCATCATTACCAGGGCCAATGAAAGTACAGGTGCAGTTTTGACTTTTTAAATCTAGATGTGTAGCAACACGCTGAAAGAAGTTACCGTTGTGCAGAAACATGATTTTGTTTTAAAGCTACAAAGTTTTGCATGTAAACTCCTTGTCATCTCAATTGACTCCAGGACAACATGCTTGACGCATACACAAAATATGTTTCTCCAGGCGTCTGTCGCTATGGGTTGATTGGTCTGAAACAACCAGTGCTCAAGCAACACATACTCCTGCTATTTCTGAAATTTCTGATGACTTTTTGAATTTTACTTGATCAAATGTGATCTGGAAAAAAAGTGATTGTGAAGCCAGCTGTGATTTAAAGTTAAACCTTGACTGTTTGGGTTGAACAGCTCCTTCTCAGTCTGCTGAGCTAATGTGAGCTGTGTGGGTCACGGGTGTTTCCAGAGCTGAGATCGTTCTAGTAGCCAGATTAGAAGTGTGTTGTTTGGTTAGGTGTTTAGTGAGATTAGTATGATTAGTTCTCTGGGTGGACAACGTATCCTTTCCTGCTGCATATGCAAATTGCTGCGTGACAAGTTTTTAAACACCAGAACTGACAGTTTCTCCAGGTCTTAAATCAAAAACAATTCCTCAACTTTCCAAGCTCTGCTGACAGTTTTAGTACCATGCGGTTGATTTTCTGAAGAAATATCATTAAAAGGTAACACAGCCTTCAACATGATGATTGTTTTACAAGCATGATAATTTATTTAACCTGATTAAGAAAACTGTATGAGTTTGTTTTATATGGACACTTTGTTTTTTCATGTTTGCTCCGTCTTCTTCTGCCAGCAGTCCGGTCTGAGCCAGGTGCTCACTTCTCCTCCTTGTCAATGGGCGGCAACCAAATCAGCTGTGTGTTTGTGTGTATGTGTGTGTATGTGTGTGTGTGGTTGTGCGTGTATGCATGTGTTTGAACCTGATGCATTACTGACAGGACCGGGCCCTGGTGCAGCAGTGAGCCATTGTTTTCCTTGGCAGAGATTAGCGGCCCCCAGGGGCCCGTGCCACAAAGAGAGCTCTGTTACCCACTAGAGTGCTTTATTGTGCCCCAAATTACCCCCGTGGAGAGGGGAAAAACAGCATGGCAAATATCGAGCATGCATAATGTCAATGAGCAAAATGACAGCTGCTCAGTCCAGAAATTCTGTTCTGCTTCACAAAAGCTGCTCGTCTCCTCGGCCACGAGTGCCTGAGGAGGAGTGTGGATGGGGAAAAACAACTTCAAGTTATTTACAAGTTGTTAACTCATAAATCTTGAAAATGAAGTTGAAATGTGTTTGCTTTAGATCTTTATCAGTGCTTGCAAAATAAACAGGTCATTTCTGCTTTGTTTCCATTCTGATTCTTGTGTGAAGAGCCCCTCTCTTCATCACACCAGAATAAAGAAACCACTTTCTTTCTTGTGGCTTTCCTCCTGCTTAAAAGCTTGTTCTTTTTCATCTGAAACATGGGTAGAACTTTACATCCCCAAATTCCTCTAAGACGGCTCAAACCTCTCGAAAAGACGAATGGGGTCACGTCTACAAAGGGCAATAATCTTCTTTTCTCCATGGCCTACAAACAAGCCTGTCAATTGGCTTCATTGTTAACATCCTAGGGGACTGGTTTTTAAAAGTGTCAAGATCAAAAGGCTTGACTGACAAAGCACACTTTTTTATTATTGCAGTGGCAGCCCATAAGCTTTTAATGTTCAAAATTACAGTCATTAAGTACAAGCTGAACAAGGCTTGGATCTTGACAGAGTCTTTGAGGAGTTAACCACAAATCAAAAAAACAAGCCCATGGCAGAGATAAAGAGGCTTGTATGTAAATATGAGCCCTTTGTACTGCAAGCAGAACACAGCTCGTCTGCAGAGTCTCTTATCGTTCCAAGCAGCGCTGCATTGATGTAGTTTAAAGACATGTCTGCAGCTCAGTGTGAGGAGAAAGAGATGTTTTAAAGGAGAAAGAAAAGGATAATTAACGAGTAGCATGAGAGAGATTTTATAAACAGAATGAAGTTTTACCACTCAGCTAAATAGGACAGGATAAAACAAGTTAGGCTTGAAAGTTTTCATTTTGTAAACGACATATGACAAGCATTGAATTTTTTTCAAAAGCCTTGTTACAGCCAAAATTAAGTTGCTTTGAAACAAACTTCTTCAAACTTCAAGTTTCTACAGAGATTTATTTCACAAAAATGTACTCCTGAAGGCTGTCTCACTTCTTTTGAGATGTTGGTTTCAGTTTTCAAAGTTAAATAAAGTTTTGTGCGATAAATCTTAACTTTTTGTTCATTTTAAAAAGACAAGCTTTAGTTCATTAACTTTACCATCTGCAGGCATCTGTGGTGTTTATGGGCTGTGAATCATTCTGTGAATCATGTCCAAATACAAATGATACATGGCAAAAAAAGCATATAGGGTCAAGCTTAAAGCAGTTGAATCTTTATCAGTAATATTTTCTTTTTTTGGAAATCTATTTGATTCTACATATGAAAATGTTTTTTGATAATAAAAAAAATATGCATGTCCTCTAGCCAAGGAAGAAGTTCCACAAAGTAAACAAAACTATTCTGTTCTATTCAATTATTTTTGCTGAGTTGGTGCAATAATGTGTTGCTTGAGTCCTGTTTTTGGTCATGCCAAAACCAAAGGGTATTTTTGCCTCTGATTTTGGTCTCCACCACCCAAAAAGAAAACGTATTGACCATTAACTGCTTTCGCTAATTATTTAGCTGTTAAAGCTTCATGCTGGCACCTATTTAGTTACTTGGCTCGTGAACGAAGAACCTTTAATGCATTCTGGCTCGGGATCAACTCCAAATGAATATTTGTGACATGGCAAACCAGCGATTTTTAAGAGCCTAAGTTGATACTCGCAAAGACTTTGCACTCACTGTGGTCTTGATATCACACACAGTTGAGTGCGGTCTTTACTCACAGCGTCCTTACTTTTCCTTTTATGTAAACACTAACGCAAAGTGTGAAAAAGGGAGAGGCAGCTCTTACCCAGCTAAATCACAGAGCAGTGTTGGTAGTTGCCCTTTGAGTGGCCACCGTGGTGAAAGGCTGGTGGGCAGGGGTGACTCGGCCCTCTCCTCATTGTTCCCAGAGCTTGGTATTCCTCTCATAGCATGCCCTGGCCTCTAGAGGATATGCTTTTAAAGATCCCATGCCCTCCCAGTGGCCCCACTCACCTCCCTTACTCGCATTTTTTTTTTTTTTTTACAAGCACAGCCCTTGAACTTCAAGTCACCTCAGGGTGAAGGTGGGTTCTCCACACCGAAAAATGCGGTTTAAAACAAACCAAATCAACCTGTGTTTTATCGTTAAATGTGTTTTAATCAGACCTCCACTTTCTCTGCATATCCCTCTCTCTTTCATCCTTCTTTTTTCAGGCCTCTCTCTCTCTCTCCTTCCTTCTTGCTGAGTGTCCCGCTCAGCTGGCCAGCACCTTTTCAATCTTTGCCTGGGGAATTGTCCCCTGCATGTCAAGTGTAGCCATTAGAAGGAAAGGTTTGGATGAGAGGTGCTTTTCAGGTCCCCGTCCCCCTCACCTTTGAATGGAGACAATAGAGCTGTTCTGTATGTCCAGATGACCACACACACACACACACACACACACACACACACACACACACACACACACACACACTAACACGCAAACAAACACGCACACACATACACTGCCAGAAAAGCTTGTGACATCCTGCAGCAGTAGGACCCATACTCTACACTCACATTTCAGGGAACGAGGTATTACATAATGAAGAGAAGGTTGCTGTTTCTGACGGTTTTCACATCTCATACTTTATACTACTTTACCATATAATATTACCCGAGTACAAGTATTCTTTCTACAATCAGGACTATGTACATTGTATAACTTAAGGTGAAACCAAGTCAAACCAAACAAATCAGAAAGAATGCTATGTTATGGTGAGCATTGATATGAATAAAAGGGTCTAAATGAGGTCATTGCCCAGGTCACGTTTCTTTTGTTTACCTCTCCACTTGAGTCCACCTGGCTTTAATTTGTGTGGCTGGTTTGGCAAACTGAAGAAGTTTATGTTTGTAGCTTTGGGTGAATTTGGTTTCTTATAAGCACGTCCTCAATCTTTCCAAAAGCTTGCTGTCTGAGGCTTGAGCTGGTTTATGTCAGGGAGTCTTCAGGCCTTAGACATGATGGTTAGACATATATTTAGGCCATGATGTATCAGGGTCAATGATGTGACACCTACTTTTTCCTACTTGGACATCTGGTTTAAAATCACTATTAATGAATTTAAATATATCCATTGCCCTATTTAGCATAATTTCTAACATGTTTTGAATTCACTGACACAATTATGAAGCATTTGCACTTATATTTCCACCATGATATTCAAACGAATGTTGTCCAAATATGTTATAACATCTTGGGTGATCATCAAGAGAACAAAATTTTGGGACATGAATTTCGAAACCACTTCAAGCTCAGGGTATTTCATCAACCAGACACATCTTAGGAACCCAATATAACACCTGGAAGGTTATTAAGTCTCTATTAGACCCAAGTTGTCCTTTGTGTTTTCTATTGTGCTGACTCTGATGAGACTATGTTGTGTAAATAGACACTTCATGATGAGGTAGATGAGCCATGGATGAGTCAGTAATTGTCTTTAAGTCTGGTTTGTATTGGAGCAGTGTGACCGTGAGCTGTACTGGCCATGCAGTAGATCACAGAATCACCTTTTCAGCATGACTCTCCCTGTTTGAGCTTATTTCAGGAGATTTAGACCATGAGCTATAGTTCAGAATATGAGAACAGGTCGTTCTTCGTCGCTCCATGGTATTGACGTCCAGTTTTGTTGATTTTAACAGTTAAAAGCTGTAGTTCAAGAAATCACAGCTGAGATTCATAACCACTGGAAAAAATGATGAATGATGTGCTCTGGATTAGATTGTTTGTGCACTATGAACAGCAGTTAGATTCCAAGAAACAGAGTTGTCCTTTGTCAAACCTAATACATTTCAATCCTATAAAAGCACGTTCCATTAACTTTGATAAAGCTCCCTCTTTGAAGAAACACATTGACCCGAGATTAAAGTTGATAAGTAAAGCTGTAACACTTGCGTTTCTACTGGCATGCACATATTTTTAAGATTAAACTACAAGAACCAGCCATTATAAAAAGTAACCCTGCAAAATTGGCTGTGAAATCTTTCAGTTTAGGCTAAGAACCCGCGATTCTATGTGTTTTTCTGTGCACCATAGTAAAGCATTATACATCCCAGCCAATGAGACATGCCCGTTTGAGGGGACAACGGGATCCAGGCCCAGACATCGTACTTGGCATCTTAAGCCCTGAAAACTATGAGGAACTTAAAGCACACTCTTTAAGGACACAACACAAACTTGGCGTTCAGCACATTCTCCAGCAGCTCCTTTAAAGCCACGGGTGTCAGGACATGTTACTCTCTCTGCTAACCTTTTACAAGATGTGGCAGCATGCCTTTCTGAGGAGCGGACTCTGACAACCTTATCTAAAAGGTCCCTTAAGTGCCCGGCTTTAGAAAATGACTTACAGGAAGTTTTAAAAACACACATTAAAACAAGCTGGAGGGGGATCAGAGAATGGAAGGGGGTCATTGTAAGCCGTACTACGGTGCTCCCTGGCCCACCACCACGGGTTTGTATAAGCCCCTTACTGATAATGCGCCGTACAGTCTGGCCCCTATTCTTGCCTCCTTGACTGACAAAGTCACTCATAGCAGCGGATTAGCAGGCTTCACAGGGGCCCTCCACTTCTAAATGGCAGAGGTTGTCTGTAATGTGCCCATGATGGACGTGCTGCAACATGTAGCAGCTAATTCCAGCACTCCACCACTCTCCACCTCTGTGTCCCTTTTAAGCCTTCAACCGTCCCTCCCTCTGTCCATTCCTCACCTCCTCCCCCCCTCCCTGGTAGTTTTCTCTGTTGTGTAGTGTGAATCAGGTGGGAGGCCTACGCTTGGCCTGCAGCAACAAGAATGCAAAGATAATCTTCAGGTGGCTGGTACACGCACCGGCTTACTCCCGGAGCTGATTGCTGACCTCTTCTTCTCATATGATGAATTCTAGGAAAACACTGCTGCTGTGGCGACGTAAAGCCTCTCTTCAAAATCTCATCGGCTTTTTCATGACTGTGGAGGCACAAACAAGTGCTGCTGCTCACATGCATTTTCAATGTAAACAGAACAATTAAATGTGCATTGATACATTCATGTGTAAAGAAAGACACACTGAGTTTTGACTACATTGCTTTGGAAGCTTCTTCACATTCTTTCAAATTCAGATAGGGATAGTGGTTCTTTTCAGGAAAAGTCGAGGAACCCTGAGGCAACTGTTTAACAGTTATGCTTCCTTATATGCTTTCTTTCTCTTTTGTGAATATTGAGTGCTTCAGTGATCTTGTGACATGCTGTTATCTCTCTTTTCAAATTTTGTAAGAGAGAGATGCATCAGTTGAGGTCAGCACGTTTAACTTGAAGGGACTGTGAGGACTTTCTAAGTGATCTTAAAAAAGTCTCACGTTTACATATATGGCTAATCATAATCCACAACTTATAATGAAATTATCAGTGCAGTGTATTTTGGCCGTCACACCGGCTGTGAATAGCATTAAATGTAGCCAGGCCAAAATTATATTACAAACTTACAAAATTTGCTGTTACATTTCAATCGACAGCGCTACGTAACTGTTGATAAATACGCTACCTCATCCATCCATTCCTTGAAACAGTTCAGCCAGAAACAACCAAGTTGACTTTCACAGATGTTGAGTGTTTTCTTTCAATTACAGGCTTTCACTAACAGCTCTTTTAATAATGTGACTCTTATTGATCCAAGGAAACATATTTTCTACTCTCTCCCTCAACAGGAAGCTTGCAGACTGCAAAGGAAATTACTATTTGGGAAAAATGTGTCCCTCCACTGCAAGACTCTCTATCTCATCAATTCTTCATCATTTCCCAAAGGTAAGAGACATTTTGAATGTTTTAGAAGTTTGGGTTTATTTTTCATTTTGGCTGGAATGGATAAGGTGTGTTCATTCTCACCAAAGTTTTTAACAATCATGGAAAATTTCATCAATGGCTTATTGTAGTGAGTGAAATCAGCCTACGTGCAGACAATAAACAGTGATTGCAAAGAAAAACCATTGTGGTAACTGTTACAAGTTTGCCCCACAGGTGTGATTAACCTCCATCTGTCTGGGTTAAGAACATCCGGCTAATGCCAAATGTGGTGTTCCTGAATTTTGTGTCAGGTGTGTGTCAGTTAGTATAACAGTCTACTTCCCTATTAAACTGTTGTGAAATGACTGTGATACGACAGCTTTAATCATTACACCCCTCCCTGTCCCTTCAACTACTTTTGCTGAGCAGTTTCCCCATTGCAACCTCATCCACTGTAAGTGTGTGTGTGTATGTGTGTGTGTGGGTGTGTGCCTGCAGCCAGCCAGACTCATGTCTGAGGCCTTGCTTCAGCCAGCTGCTTCCAAAGATGAGGTGGAGCACCTGTGCACTGCCTTACTCATTCACTCACAAATATATACACACACTGTGATTGTCTGGCTTTGGGATTACGACTGGCTGTCTTCTTTCAAGCATCTGAGTCATACTGTGTGCTCAGACACTCATCAATAATAATTAAATCACTTTTACATTGGGTAGGGGAATTAACCTGGAAAGACCCGAGAACAAAAAGGAAAACAAGACAGTGAAAGAAATCATTCAGTTCATGCAGTGAAAGAATTTATGATTCCAGCTGTGTAAAATCATCCACACTGTTTGAACAGGAATGTTAATTTTTCATTATATTCATGATGAACACCCAGAGACCCCAAGGACTTGATTTGGCTCGAACATTGCTTAAAAAGACTAAGTTTTGACTTGATGTCACAGGATAAGTTACGTGTCTTTAGAATCACTCTGATTTTAAGAAGATTTGTGACTAGACCTTGTCTGCGTCTCTTGACCAGAGATTTGGCTGGATGTCTTTGACTCTTGTCCTTACATATTTCTGATTTCCTTTGGGACTTGATTTGTCAGACTGGGAACATCACTTAACAATCAATTTTGTCTTCTGACAGTTTATTGTTAAAGTTTAATCTTTGTGACTTCAGACACAAATCATTCATTCATTCATTTATTCATTGTTTCTTTTTTCCATTGCATTGTTTTCTACATTTAGAGGAAGCTGGGTTCTAGTGAAAGGAAAAACAGTTCTTTTCAGTGTTCTGGTTCGATAGAATTAGTTCAGTCAACTGATTCATTAAAAAGATTACAAATCACATTCAGGTCAGTGTCTATCACGTTCAGTGAACCGCTGGCAAAGAAGCCCCCAGTGAACCATGTAATGATTCAACTCTTTCCAGTAAGTGATTCAGTTCAGTTTTTTACACTCAGATGATCCGTTCGTTTTGGATGAATCCTTCAGGAATGACACATCATTACTGTCCTTGTTCCAGCTGAAGAAGCATGTCAACTCAGGTATCCATTGTAGAGTTCAATTTGTAACAATGACCTAAACTGTAATTAGAAAAACTATAATCAAACCCAAGATGTAATAAATGGTCAGTTGTATAACAGTGAGACCAAAACATAACAACTTTTTGCCCAAAATGTCACAACTTGGTACAACTTGGTACAAGTTGTGACATTTTGCATCAGTTATAACATCCTGGTTTTTCCTGCATTTTTATTACATTTCAAACTCAGCACTTTGGTTACACCATTAACCATTTGACACATATTGGGTTGTAACACATTCAGCTCAAACGATCCTTCCTCTGGCAATGTTTCCCAGCTTCCCCTAAAGGACTCTGATGTCTAAGATACACTGGTTGTGTTGAAGTCAGGCGCTGTTCTGTTACAGGATCAGATAAGTTTCCATTTAAGTCAGTGGCTCAGTGGGGGTCTGGATGCGTGCCTGGTCTGGCAGGTCTCAAGTGATACGCAACAATCCCATTTCTGACGAATGCAGGAGCCGTGATGCCTCAATTCACCACAGGGAAGGAAGTGATGTCCGGGAACTAGCCTGTGACTTTCATAATCATGATTAAAAAAAGTGTCAAATTTAGATCTTGAGTAGCTTGACTGTGATATTAAATGGACATTATGAGCAGGAGGACACCACGAGTCAACAGGTTTGCAGTTGTCCAGCCAACAAAAATAAAGATAGACTTGTCAGTGGAGTAGGGAGCATGAGAACTCCTTAGTCTTACTCTAGCTGTCTGTCAGTCATCCAACTTGCCGGACCGGAGACGCATCTGGACTATTTCAGGCATGAGGCATTTCTATAGGCCTGATAGGATATAAAATACCTCTGTGGAGCTCTACCCTGGGGTCCCCTCCCAGTAGGAAGCATCCTTATCAATTGCCCAAACCATCTCATCTGAATCCTTTCTGTGTGAAGGAGTAACAGATCACTTTAGAGTTCCCCTGATGTCTTAACTCCACGACCAATTCAGCTGAGCTCAGACACCTTTTGGAAGAAATTCACCTCAGACTCTTTCATTTAATTACAACATAAAGCTCTCGACTGTGGCTGGAGAGTTGATGAACTGTGAACCAAAAGCTTTGCCTATAGGCTCAGCTCCCTGAAATCAATGCAAATACTGCAGTAATCCACCATATTTCACCTTCACTACTCATTTTTTTTCCTTCAAGAATAGTCAAAACTAATTATAACACAACAGTTGACATACACTACAGCTCATTCAGATTGTAGCAGCCCTGAGTACAGTAATCATGAGTGACAGCGAGACTGAATGACTGCCCACGTCAAAGCCGTATTTAACCGGCGTTGCTCTTGGATTTATTACCGTGGACCAAGACGTCACGTTTCATATGTCCATGGAGTGACTTGTGAGGTAGAGGGGGTTAACTTACTGCTCCTGCTTAATGTGTTGATGATACCCCTGATGTGGATTTTCTGTAAAATCCCCATGGCTTTACTACTGCTTGGTTAGACTTAAACACAACCCTTCCCTGTTGTTGCAAGGGATTCTCTATAAAGCCAATCCAGAAAGAGCTACAGTTACCACTGATCCCACTAGTGTTGGGAAAGCATGCAAGGCATCTGAGTCTGTCCCGGCGAGCCCTATTACTCACGGTCAATAATCCTGCTGGTCCTGAAGGGACATTCAGATAAACACACCCAGGAAAAAGGAAGGAAGGGAACTAGAGGGAAAGAAAAGACAGGATGGACAAAATATGGAGGGAGGATGATGGAGATGAGGGAAGGTAGAGGAATAAAAAAAACAGGAGGATGAAAAGTTAAAATGACCTCTTGAAAGATGGAGTGGCTGGTCCACTGGGTGTTTTGAATCTCTGATAACTGAGTAATCATTCAGGAAGGTTTACTTTGGGCTGTTAAACACTGTGGTGGACAAATTATGAGGAAGTGAGGATTAATCTGTTTTCTAACTAAGAGATTTGACACGGACATAAGATATTTGCCAACAGAAACTGAGAACTTGACTTGCTCTTAAAAACAAAAACACAAACATGTTCTCACAAACCATTTGAGCAATGACATATCCAAAAGCATCTCTTTTGTAGGGCTCTGTAGGCCATTTATACATTATAAATATTAGGGATAGAAACTGAACACCTATTGGCTGTGTATGAGGAAAAATATTCTAGTCATTATCCATTATTCTGCTAATATCATTTCATATGATAAAAGTTGTTTTTATCTTTAAAGCTTGCATATTTTGCTATTGCACATCTTAGAATGGTTTCTGTCATTATTAGCTAGTGGGGTGCAATACTGCAAAATTTGGGGATGCGCAAAGTGAGTGAGAGGAGCACACACACAGAGGAGAAACTGAAAATTGTGTATCAATCTCATCTCACAAGTATTGAGCAATACTGATACCAACGTTGGTATCTGTATATTGATATTTTAGAGCAATCCACCCCCCGCTTTTACAACAGAGAAGAAGGACAAACAGTCTCAGGAGGTCAAAGTTCACTCAAGGACTTAAATCTATTTGGAATGAAATTTTTTTTTTAGTAAAGAACTTCTCACCATATATTTCCCAAGAACTTCTTCACTGTACTTCAATTGCACACCAGAACAAGAAAACTAAAAGATGGCGTCCAGAAAGCACAGTAGGGTTTGGAAGTATGAGGTATGCACGTGATTAAATCACACAGATGAGTTTGATTTACTCACACAACTCAACTCTACCTCTTTTAATCTTACATAAGGTGTTTGTGATAAGAGCTGAATGAGCATAGACATATTAAAATAGCATGTTGACGCTATACATGTGATCCACTTTACCCTCTGTGCCACCTGACTCTAGTGGCCCAATCTAATCAGGTCAATACAGCCAGGGCCTGTGACTCCAGGACCAGACCATTGCGTCCTTACCTCAGCTGATATACATGTGGTCAAGAGAAGGAAGTGGCTGAGATAACCGAGGCGTTTCTCAGTCAGACAGGCATGAGGTAAGGCAGCAGGAATCTCTCACAGGGCATTACCTCAGACTGCAGGCCTACCAGCCACTGTTGTGGTGACTGAGCAGAGAGAAAAAAATTGAATACAAAATACACACCCTGGAGGTGGTTTCTTTTTTAGGCTCCAGGTTGGGTGTTCGCCGTCATTATGATTGTCTGCTGTTGTGGGAGAAAACACCATGATTCATAATTCCACATTATGAGCTTGGCCAAGGTTTTTTTTGTGTGTGCGTGTCATTAAAGACCTATGTCTGCACTTGTTCAAGTGTTTCAATTTGACAACTGACTTCACACATTGTTTTTCCAGAAGCTGAAGTCAGTAGCGGATTTGTTTTTTAAAGGGAGATTTGTTGCAGGTTGGGATACGAGGAAAGAAAATGGAGTTTGCTCTTCTCAAACCCTTGCCTTGTCTTGTTTTATCCTCATGAGCAATAATCTTTTTTCTACTTTGACACTAACCTGTGCTGCTTCCTGGCACGACCGCAAGGAATGTTCAGAATGCACCTGAAAAAGTCAACAATAAAAGTATTTAGGAGACATTAAACTGCACACAATGACTGCCCAGTACAACAGATGCCTTTGTTGTGTGTACTCTCAGCTCACCACAGAGGTACAGCACGGACAGGGATCCTATTCTGCCGTGTAATCTGAGATAAAAAAGAGAAGTGTAGGGGAAAAAAGCCTTCAGAGGGTGGGTAACTTCAGATGCTATCTCCTCTTCTGCATCATCTGAGCCATCAGAGACAATCAAAGACTGTGTGTGGCACAGTCACTCACCCTGATCCCAAGCCAAGGCGCTGCAAAATTAATTTTGATCTCAGCGATATCCACAATCCTGAGCCATGTGCCTACGCCCAGAGAGGACCCCACACCCCAAACCAGCCAAAATCCCTTTCTGCTGCTCCTGCCTCTGTGCCATCTGCACTCACTCACTCACTCACTCACTCACTCGCTCACAAGATGCGTAGATCTACAGGAATGTCAATATGTCAGACTCCGTCTCCCCTGCGCTACGCCTCTGAATCCATGCGTATTCATCCAATCTGATAATACACAAAGTAAACCTTTCCCCATCACTGTTCATCACCAAGAGATACGAGGGATTTGTTGCTGTTCGTTTGTGTTTTTCCTCACCTCTTGGTTTTATCTCTGCTGGCAGCTGGCGCCAAGCATGTGTTTGGAAGAGAGGAGCATTGTTTTCCTTCACACTGTCAGGGAGGCTGTTTGAACCTGAAGGAATTCAGTATTACGTAGCTGCTGTAAAGAGACACACACACACACATACACAAACACATGAAACAGTTTTTGTTTCGCATTCCTAGAGAATGTCAGAAAACCCTGTACACATCATTTACGGTACTCTGAGGATTATCCTTTTATCTGATGTTGAAATACTCTCTGACATACCGATGCCTATTCATGACCTTCACAATGAAATCAGATTATTGACAACAAAATTAGATTTGGAATAGGTTTAGTTGAGTTTTTGAAGAAAATAAATCAAACTACGGTAGGAAAAACAAGCAAAAAGTGAGAATTGCTTAATTAGTGCACGGCAATTGAAGTTACCAAAGAAAGTGTAACACAAAAGCACAAAGGGAAGTGTGACATTAATGTTTCCATGAAACTCTGTGGCAGTGGCGTTGCAGAAAATTTCCAACCCGGAGGCCGCTTTTAAAAGTTTGGTTTTAGCTCTGCTACCAAACCATTTCTGTGTAAACAAAAGGGCCAAATTGTAACAATAACTTTGAGTTTCATACTAAAAGTACTGTTGTGTAACTACCTAGTCTTAACAGAGTTTACTAAATTAAATCATTTTCCATTACAATTCTACAACCCTTTTTTTCAAACAGAGAAAAAAATCAGATTCTTAAAATGTCTTTACTTGTTTAGATGCAGTTGAAGATGGTTAATTTGGCCCTGCACAAAGCCAACAATTGAAGCCAACATTCTACCAATTTATAACGAATCATGAAAGACACAACAACAATACATTGGCTCTCTCCTTGTCTGAAAAGCCCAACTATTTTCTTAAAATGAATTCAAGCTGGATTAACGGAATAACACAACATATTTAACCCCAAATAATCCCCAAGTGGGTCTGCTGAACAGAGTCTGCTGTGTAGGTGCACACGGGTTCATCCTGATCATCCAGTGCAGCTGTGTGTGAAAAACTGGACTCTCATCTGACAAAGTGCGCTGAAGCAGACAAAAGTGATCCAAGAAACAGCTCCAAACATGCTCGGCGTGAACACAACATGTGGCTTTTTAATCAGCGACCCCCTCAGTCCCTGTCACCCCTCCACTTCTCCACATTACTCATGCCGTTGTTTGCCCCCCTGGACCTGTTGACCAGCTAAATTTAGCTCTCTGCTGGTATTTTGGACTGATGAGGGAATTTTTTCGCCCACCTTTAAAAGGGAAAGGAATCCTGGTGACTAATGTGCCGTGCACTCTCGGGAGTTCAATGTAGATCCAGTATGTAAACAGTCTGGCTCTTGTTTCCGAGGAGCACGGTTTCTGTCCACATTCATGAGATTTGGCGTGAGCCATACCGAGGGAGTAATGGTGGCACTCAGGGGGAAAGAGAAAAAGCTTTGAGACAAGAGGATGCCAAAGTCTTGAATGTTTATGTGACAAAGCTTCCTTATGCGAGTTGAAAATGTGCACCTTGAGAGCCTGGCTGCTGAAATTCCAGCCAGGGGGATATAAGGTGTGGCTGAGGATCATCTCTGACCACTTTAAAGCAAGGCCATCATCGGCGTTCCTGAATGACTCTCGGCCCCAGCTGCATTTCTCTCTGAGGGCTCATTATTCTGGCAGGTGCCCTATTGTCCTGTCTTTGTGGGCCTTTTCATGAACGTAGTGAAAACACAACACCAAAATATGCAGAGAGAAGGAGGAGGGATGATGGCCTGAGTCAAAGTCAACGTGAAGAAGACTCAGAAAACTGTGCGCATCAAAGGAAGAGAGGAACCTTTGTTCCTAGAGAATAGGAGCCATTTGGATATTTGGTGGTTGCAGCGCTGGGATGTGGTGATAGTGGCCACTATAAAGGGGAAAAAAATCACGCACACTGATGTGGGGAGGACGGGTTTTTATGAATGAAAACATGATGAGACAAACAGCTGTGGTTTGTGTAGCAGAGACGTCCCCAAGCTGGCCTGAACTTGACTTTTTCATTCTTTCTGGGTCAGTTCTGATGAGTTTCACCTCACTGGAGGTTTGTGGCTGCAGAAATGATAGTGCTGTTTTCGAGGCGCTAACATCCCCTGCTGTGTGAGAGACTGTGTGTGCGTGTCTTTGTATGACCTCATGGGAAAGTCCTTTTGGACTGGAATAAACACAACAAAGGAGCTGTTGACAGATGTTTCAATAATAGAAGAACAACCGATGCTCTTGTTTTAATCAGGCAGTGCTTGACCGTGTGTGAGTCTTACTTGTGTCTAGCCAACATCTTGAAGACATACGTACAATACAGTGTACGTGGCAACTGTGGGAAAGGGTTTTGCAAATTTGAAATGTTTGGTGACCCAGCAAATTGAAAGAGCACATGAGTGAAAAGAGAAGAAAAAATTCATCCAGTTTTAGGCAGACACAAAAATGAATACAATGACCTCTTGACAACCTACGTCATCATAAAGATGCGTGCATGTTTCGGCAATGAAAGTCGTATTATTAACCCTTCATTCATACAAGTTTGTGTTCTTAAAGCTCTGAAAGTAGCATAAGAGAGATTCTATAATGAGGGGAACATCTCAAGTTCATGAGGTAAACTTACCAATTTTTACTAAATAACAATTTTAAGGAATAATTGGTTTTATATTTGGTCCTTTAGGTGAAATTTCACTATAACTTAACACAGAAAGTTAACAGCTCCCATAATTTATTCAGCAAAAAGTGCAAATCATGAGTCGGAATTTGCGTTTTGGCGCTGTCCAATTTCTTAAATGGCAAGTTTACTCTTCAAGATTAACACTAGAATACATGCTTACGTTTTTTCCAGCGTTATTTGTTCAAAATAATCATTGAAACACAAAAAAGAGAAAAGAACAAATAAAATAGTTTATGCATACAATTATTCACTTTGTATGTGTCTGAGAAATCTGTGCCACCTGTGTAACCCATTGAACAAAACCCCATATATCAGCAATTGTTTGCTTTAAAGTCACATGACCCAAATAATTTCGGTGTGCTTTTTTTCAACTACTCCTCATCAGAATTTCATCAAAGTCTGTGCATGGTGCACATTTTCTTGTGTACTCACTTTAGATGTTATCATGACCAAAATGTAAAGAAATTGCACAAAATATGAGGTTATCTAGGTCCAGTGGTGACATGTACACAAGGGCCAAAAATGAAGAAAATGTTAATTGTGTTATCCATCACTGAAGTTTGTATTGTAGGGAAAAGTTTTTCTTCTTGTCCTGTCAACTGCATTACTATGTTGTCAACTGTGTTGCATAGGATTTTTGTGCCATAGTTCTCTTACATGTCAGCCAAACTGTGATACAAATGATAAGGGACATTTCTCGAGAGTTGAGTCTTGCACATTTGGTCATTCAACAAGAGACCTTCAGATTCAGGGTTAGGAGAAAAGAAAAAAGAATCTGTCTTTTCTCTCAAACCTTACTGTGAGTGGAGACTATCCTTTGGCCAGCACTCAACACCAAACACAACACAAACGGGGGCTTTGTGGCTCCTAAGTGTGCTCTCAGTACTCTAGGAGTCAGGAGGTCAGGATGGTGGAAGGTGGGGTGAGGAGGTGAGAGTGTTTTGGAGGCTGACGAGGAGACATTGAGAGAAAGGCGGCCAAGTTTAGTGACAAGGCTTCAGTTGTTTTGCTAAAACGGGGAGGAACAACCCTGACATTATGACATGATATTATGCGGAGTCGCAAAAATAAACTCACTCACTCTGCAGTGTGGCGTTTAACCTCATTGTATCCTCAGCTGTAACCGTCAAAAAAGTTGAAAATGTTATCACGACAACATTTAAAAAGAGTGTTTCTGCTGTGAAAAAGTTCACTTAAACGTGTCCTTCAGCCCTAAGTAACAATGTTTATGAGTTCCTTGTCTTTCAAAGGCACTTTCACTCCCTTAAGTAGATTATTCCCATGCTGAGGAGTCTGTACTAAAGCCACTGTTATACTAACATCTCCTGTGAACTGTGAGAAAAGTAATGCATTTTGAATCTGAATATCAAGTTGAGCTTAAAAAAAAAAAAAGAAGTGAGAAAGTGCTACAGAGTACAGCCCATACGAATGATGGGATTAATCAAGTTTTCTGCTCATTAGTGCTCACAAATATGCTTTCAAGCTGAAAAGCCTTTTTACTCCTCCAGTAATCTGCCTGAGAGAGAAAGAGCTCACAGAGACTGCAGTCCACGTTGCTCCAGAGGTCAAAATGTCACTTTTGGTTGTCGGGAGAAGTAAACAGGGGAGGAATAAGCCTTCTGTCTTAGGAGGCCCACGCCATAAATCCTTAGAATAAGACTGCCTCTACATGGTCTCAGAGCTGAAACAACGGGTCAGGCTTTAATCCTTGGTAATAGAAATCCTGTTGAAGTCCTAAGAGCTCAGGGGATGGGGAAAAGTTTTTTTATGGGCTTTCATACCACTTAAGCCTTCGAAAAAAATAGCTTGGTATAATTATAACTAACATATGATATGAAAGCTAAGAGTTTGATCTAACCTAGACCTGAAGAAAAGCAGCATGAGTTCGTTTCTGCTCAGCAGTGCTTCATGATGCTGCATGCTGGTTTTGATTTATAGCATTTTGATACTTTTATGTTCCAGATCTCATGTACCACAACTTTTCAGAACTCAAGGTATAGTTCTTAACCTTTTCGATGATCCATACAGTGGTTGTAGCCTTCTGATTTTGTTGTACTGTTCATTTAAACTCTGTCTATCTCTCAACACGTCAAATCAGATAACTATCTGTGCTGATTTTGGTTTCTAGTGGCTTAAAACATATGTTAAAATCTCTGACAGAATCCAACCACAATCAGAAAATGTATCACGTTCTATGTGCTGCACACCCGTCAGCAACAGAACCCAAAGCACAAGTGAGGTGAAGCAGAGGAATGCCTCGCCTCAGGTGAGGAGCAGCCATAAATTCATTAGTGAATGTCGAGCGGGCTGATTTTGGAGGAATGAACGCTGCTGCGTTGATAAACCAGTTGACCCTGTCAACTTGTCAGCTGTCATGACCTCTACCCAGGCTCGTATTGGATGAGGGAGGGCAGAGGGACAATATTTGTTTAAGCTGATAACGAGGGGTTGTAGAGGTTGAGTGTGTGTGTGCATACATATTTGTGTTTTGTTTATGGTGTATATGACTTTTGGAAAGAGCACATGAGAGAGACTGTGTTTACAAGTCTGCAGAGGAGCATGCTGAGCCATAGATCTGCACCTACGCTCCACTGGTTTTTGATAGACAGAGCACTGATGTGAGTGTGTGGCCTTCGGTAAACAGCAGCGAGCATGATGGCCTCAAGCTCTTGCTCGCTGTCATTAACATTCCAGCTGTGGAGATATTGGCATGCATTGGGAAGCATGACAAGACAGCTACACATCTCTCGCCCTGCTCTCAGCACACTGTCATTTATCCAGCGAAGTAGAGGCTCCAGCAAGGAGATTAAAAACAACCTGAGTGGCTTCACATCATTCCTGACAGATCACTTCTCGTCTTGTCTGCCTGCTTGTCACTCAAATGTACCGTTACAGTGATTTGTCTTCTTTGTTTTGTTTTCCCGCTCAGAGAGACACGTTCCTCCTACTGCTGACTCAACCATCCAGCTACAGGTAAAGAGTTATCCACGCTGATCCCTCCCTGACATGTTATTCACCCTGCAGGCAAACAAATCTCATTGCACTCCCTGGCAGATCCTAATAGATACATTTAGAGCAATTATCTGGCTGATATTTTACGAGGACATGTGATGTGTTTTGATGGAGCCTTGCAGAAACACTACGTGGAACCTCTTGTTGGTAGGTGTTGGCACAGGCAGACATTCAGAAGGGCAAGCCTTGTGTTGTTGCTCAAAGTGTTGACACACTGACTTTATGGCGGCTGGAGACCTACCTTGAGAAACAGAATGTTGCAGCGGGGAAAAAGCCCTCTGATGTAACAGACTGCATGGCTCCATGCATGAGACGGCACAGCAAGACGTCTTAATTCATGTCTTATAAGAGAGACTGAGAAGAAGGGACTCTGTTTTTGCAAGGGCCCTGGTTCAAAAAATAGTTTTAAGAATGTAGAGAAACATTTTAAAAAGAAAAGATTTAGTTTTGAGGAAGTAAACCTCAACCAGTCTGATGAATGGATTTATCTTTTTGTAATTTCCAGAAAACAGAACTATGGAAATTGTTGTTGCTGGAAAAAGTGCCACCCCATATTCTAGATACCAGTGTGACAGGTCTCTCTTATTTTGACAGTGGTTATGATGAATGTATTGGTTGTGAGCAGCACTGCACTTGTGTCCATGACAACCCCTAACTACCACCCACTCACCCACCCACCTGGGACAACAAAGTTTATCTTCTTCTGTGACTGAAATATGAAATCAGATTTAACATTACACATTGTGACTTCAATTATTTTGCTCTTTTACTTTTATATCAGCCTATTATTTCCACTTATGTTGCTGCTTGTTTTTCAATGTCTCGTTTGGTAGCGAAATGACTCCCTTGATTCCAAAAAGCCATATGTCAATACACTTGAAGCGCTGTCTTAAATATAACCTGGGGCTCTTAGAGAGAATGGATTCTCACGCAGTCACGTTACTGAAGCTCCTGCCTGTAACTGGTTCTTTCTTTCTTTGTTGTGTTTTTTACTATTCCAGCTCTGTGTCTTTTTTGCACATTTTACTTTTTTAATCCTTTCTCTTTTTATGTTTTCAATCTATGCTCTGCTGTAACTGTAAAATTCACCATTGTGGGATAAACGAAGGATTAGCTTATCATACCTTATCCTTACTATGGTACAGTTAATGTCTGCATTATGTTTTGCATTTTGGCACACCTAGTGAAGCCATCCCAGCATTATTTACGTTCCTGCTGCAGCAGAGACAGTTCAATGAAATGTGAAAACTATAAATTAACTTTTGAAGTTCTGCAAAGTGTCGCATTTTACCTGACCAAATCCAGACAAAAAAGATGAGTGTGTCATTTAAAGTATCAAAATATGACCGTAGATATCTTACATGAAGTTTCATGATTGCATAATGATCGTACAAACAACTGTATGAAAAGTAATATCAGTACCGTATCTGCCCAGACATGACGTTTTTATGTTTATGTACATTGTGAGAACAATCATTTTGATTCATGAGTTGTAGATATAATAAGCTGTAGTTAAATTCACTTTTCAGGTTGTATTTATGACATGTCATGAGCAAATTGTTGACATCTGTGATCATATTTCCAATACTAAAAAAAGAAAAGCCGTAACCCACATATGACTATTAAGGACATGGCCTTTTGTTTAAAGTGCATTTTACTTAATGTAAATTTGGATACATTAGTGGCACATAGAGTTAACATCATGTTCTACGTTTGAGCTGCTTACTATAGTAAGCAACAGTAAAACTACCAGCTGCTGAATTTTTGATCGTAATAAACAATTATGTGCATGCACTTAAACACAAACTCTAACAACAGCTCCAGCCAGGAATGATCATGCAGGTATGTGGAGATCTGTACGCTGGCAGCCTCCATGAATTCCTCTCAGGTTGTTAATCATTGTTGTAATTACTGTTTTATAGATTCAGCATCTGAGAGACACTCAGTCTTGACAGACAGCAAGAGAGAGATGTTTTATGATTCAATCAGAATAGATGAAAACTAGGGTGTGCATGCAGCACACAGCTACTCCGACCCCACCTATTTGTTTTTAATGAGCATCTTCTGTAAAAAAAAGCCCCAACAGATTCTAATATAGAGCCCAACCCATCTGCCTTTACGAGGAAAGCACACAAAGTCTCAACAAAGTGACGCAGGAAAGAATTTAAAGTTACAAAATAATTAAGAAAACATTTTATTTTACATAAACTGTACAGATGACATTTATTTGACTAAATGATTCTTAGACAGGAACTAAAAATAACTTTCTTATTAAATAGAAAACTGAAACAAAAATAGAATTAAAGATGAAAATGAAGTGATGCTTATTGTACAAAACAGAGAATGAAAATAGAGCAAAGAAATGAAATCATATATCGTACCCTGATACAGTGGTAGGCCTATTGCAAATGATCAAAACAATATTGTACACAGTAACTCAATGGCCTTGCCATCTTAGTACAATAGCGAAAATCTTGGCCTCTTTGGTTCCATTAATTAGGTAAAATACATTTGAAACAAAATTCAATTTTCTTCTATAAAAATAACTTTTCAATGGCAGTTTTTGTTTCACTAATCCCGCAACTTTTCAGTGCAAACGTCACAACAATCATTCGCTTTGGAAAGGAGGCGAAAGATTACATTTCAAGTATTGATAAAGAGTCAAGGACTTAGAGAGAAAGAAGAAGAAGATAGAGAGAAAGATGGAAAGACGATTCAGTCTAAGAGAGCATGTCGAGTATGGGTATAGGATACTATACATTGCATAGCTCATGTGGCACTTATTTAGTCATAGGACAGGACACTCAGTACCCCTTGGAAGGCATTTCTTTATACAAGTGCTATTCAGGGTGTGCATTTCAGTTTCTGCAAGTGCTGCACTGCACTGTGGCGACCCAATGGGCCCAAACTAGAGTCTCCCTGTCCACGGGCCCACTTCTGCTGGGCTGAAAGGGGACAGGAGGAAGCAGTTCTCTCTCTGTTGCTCCCAGTGCACAAGTGAAGTGCACTTATAAGATCTATCTTTACCTGGTTGTCATGGTAGCAGGGCCTGCAGCACTCTTAGGCAGGAAGTGGAGGTTGAGGCCCATAGTCAACGGCAAGAAAGACAGCCGCGGCAGCTCTGTGGAGGACTTTCTTTTGCCTTTCTTCAGATGGTATAATCCTGCGAGGCATTAAGCGCTGCCGGTCTAATTCCATCAGAGAAGACAGTCAGACTGCGTCTGTCGGCATAATATAGGGAAGTGCTGGTGTTCTGAATTGTATAAGCTGTTGAATTGTCAGTGCTTTATAAAAACAAGTCTGTCATGTGCTTAAAGTACTTAAGAGGGGAGCAGTGTTGGGAGCGTGGGCGTGAAGCCAATAATGCCATCGGCTGATCCTGTCACTTTCCTTAAGCGCTTGTTATCTTCATACAAGAGGAGATGACGAGCCATTATTTTTTGACTAGAAATGGCAAACTAGAGCAAAGTATCATTTGGTGATTATCATTCCCTTCTCATCTTGTTACTGACCGCAGACTCGGACAGTAAGCATGTCACTCTGATAAATACACACACTCGCACGCACACTTGCAAACACACCCATGCACACATAGACCCAATACTGATACTTGCTTGATTGTACCAGTGTGCATGTCGCCTGCACTTACAGTAGGAATAGATATAGTGTATATGTGTACCGTACAATAACGTCCTGTTTGTACAAAAGGCCTTTCTGATTGTTCCAAGTTCACGAGGGGTCTGTGCAGACTCAGGCACAGCCGCACTCCTCCACAATCATATTGGGCACGTCCCTCTTTACGATGTTGTACTCATCGTCAAAGTAGAGCATGGACATAGTACTGAGCTTGGTTGGGATGCAGCAGGAGTTGACTGAGCCTGGGCTCATCCCTCTTATGCGATACTGGTTAACTACTGCTGTGTGAAAGGATGACGCTGAGCCCGGTACACCTGCCATGTAGGCCGGGCAGCTGCCCTCACAGTAGTTGCCGTAATAACCGGCTGGTGCAATGATCCAGTCGCTCCAGCCAATGAGGCGGAAGTCAATGTAAAACTGCTGCCGACAGCAAAGGCCCCCGCTGGTGCCGTCGCACTCCAGCCCCCTCTTGCGAATGCGGTGTTTCCCATCCACCTGCCGAGCACGGACCACCAGGAACGGCCGATGGGACGGGTCACCGGGGTCCACCAGCACAGGAGCGACACCCGCCGTCTCACAGCCATCACAGTGAACCTCCAGGTCTTGGCGCCGGCTGCCTTTCCCAAACACAGCCCGCACCGCCTCAGAGAGAGGAAAAGTATGCCAACCGCTGCGTTTCAGATCCACCCGCTTCTCCACCAGCGCCCAACGACCTGTCCCTCCTCCACCGCCACCACCTCCTGGACCTCCCTCTGCACCGCTGGCAGCTACAGCCTCCTGGTAGTGGATCTTCACCGTTACCTTCCTCCGCAGGCCCTTCTCAGGACCAGATGGGAGAACACGGAAGTAGAGCCACAGGTTGGCCTGGGACACAAACAGATTCTGGTTTCCCTCGTTGGAGATGAGGAAAAAGAGGCCAGACTTGGAGGATGTGTGCTCATCTGTTTGAGACAGAAAAAAACAAGACTGATCAGCATTTCAAACCGAGTCCCAAAATAGTGTTTTTATTGAAAATAAATAATTAGCCATCAATGCTTTCAGTGATTTCTTGAATTCCTGACATCACCCCAAAATAAACATGTAAAATTAAATCCCAATCAATGGAGAGTGAAAACAGAAGACTTTTTCACAAATAGAGAATGCATTCACAAATCAGAGACAGCCCTACCTCTCGAAAACACTCCCCCTGACATCAAATGACCTAAAAATCGTCACACATTTCAGCAAACAAGTGAATCAGCTTTGTAAAAAGAGCTCGCTGCATGGCCTTCAGGCTACATTGAAGGGCATGAAAGCAAAATGAAACACTGCCACTAAGAAGACCGTGTTCTACAACTTTTTTGTTGTAAAATAAACAAAAAGACTCAAGATTGTTTCCCTTCATCACACACAAACACAGCATGTACTCCCATAAAAAGCAGAAAGCCTCCCAACAAAGGGCACAGCTCGGTCTTTAAAGAGCTGTTTTCCCCGGTGTTTTCTCTGTTCACCCTCAATCACTGTGTCAGGTGACCTCTGTGGCAGCTCCTGATAGGCCAGCTGTGACAGGCCAGTTCTGGGATCAGGCCCAGTTGGCCTCAGGTCCAGCTTTGTAAGTGACAGGGGCCAGAAAAGAGAGAGGTGGGTAGAGAATGGAGGGAGGGATAGGGAGGAGAACAGAGAAGAGGAAGACCAAGGAATGGAGGAAGGATGCAAGTGGGAAAGGTGGGAGGGTTGGTGGACATGGCCAAGGCTCCCGGGGGGTTCATTGAGTTCACTATTAGTGCCCCCCCAAGAACCCCACCCCCACCTTACCCCACCCCTTTCCCCCCTTCTTCCAAGTGTGAGCACCCTGAGAGTGACAGCACAAAGCCCCCTGTGAGGCACTGGGAGACAGCCGCGCTGCTGCCCGCCATTGAAACGCGTGGCTTTCCAGCAAAAAGCATGATGAGGCAAAAATAAAAGCCATTTACATGACACTGGCCACTTTCTGCAGCAGCACAATGAAGAGATCCCAGGAGTCTTAGGGTGGCGATGGGCTCTCCCTGGCAGTATTTTTTTCTAAGCCTAATGATGTCTTCCAAATTACCCCGAGGTAACTTGAAAGGTTTCTATTTCAGGAGATTTGGTACAATGTGCCCAAGCAGAGCAGTGCCTTTGAAAGCGGCTAAATTACTTTGTTTGCCGACTGATTAGTGTGTGTCAGTGTCAACAGGTGGCCACCAAAGATGGGCCCCCCCCCCTCTTTAAGGCGCCTCACGCCTCTTCCTCCTGTAAAGCACGGCTTTACATTCACACAGAAACCTGTTCAGACCAGCTCTTCACTCAAACATGTCAGCTGGGAGCTCAAGCACTTCACACACATCTGCATCTGGCCTTGCACATACACACACACACGCACTCACACACTCTACCCCACAGTAAGCAATACATAAAGTATGAGCCCTCTCAATACCAAAGCCTGTGGGTAAAGTATCAAGTGCACAGTGAGTACATATTGAAATCCATCTAAAGAGAATTACATAAAGGAATCAGCTGAACGCTTTCACCTCATTCAGAATGGGTTTTACTTGCCTCAACAGCTCAAAAGCTAGAAAAGAGGGTATCTCTCACAAACATACGCACTGATAAAGTGCTGAAAAGTTAAGGAATGGAGCCTAGAAATCAAATCATGAATAAAGGAGTCATCTGTTTTGGTTAGAAGGGAGTGCTTCAACTTGAGGCATTTAAGCAGGGCACCTAAGGCTGCTACTTATCCTTTAAAGAGCAAGTACACCTTATCTGACAGATGCAGCGTATTCCTCAGATTGTCTGATAACAGGCATTTTTTCTGAGGTTAAGATTTTAGTTTCTTCGTGGAAGGGATGTAAGTGCAGAGACATGTTTAAAATACATAAAATGTACGATTTGGAACTCAAAAAATGTAAAGTTTGAGGGCATCTTGTAAGGATTCCTGCTGGGAGGTTTAAACCCATAAGTTTTAAAAGAGGAGCCCTGGTTGGATCAAGAACTGAAGGGATCACATATCTCATCAAGCCTGGGAAAGCCTCAGGGTCCCGCAGGAGGAGCTGGGAAAAGTTTGAGGGAGAGGGACGTCATGAATACTGTACTCTCATGCTGCCAATACAGGTGTAAAAATGTGAGTCCAGGGTGGGATTTAGGATAGAAATTCCACTAGAGCAACATTAACACCACCATAGTTGTGATAGTATGAACGTAAGTTAGTTTTTTTTGGATTTCCGAGGTTTAACTTTTTGAGAACTCAGAGAAAAGCTACATGATGTGACTAATTCTTCCTCATCTGTGAAACGTGCAGATGAATATCATCTGATATGTCAGAAACTTAAGAGCAGGTACTGGTTAAATCTATCCAGCTGAAAGAGTCCAACCTTAGTCAGGCCTCTTCTAGCATTCCTACAAACCCCCATGTCCTTTTTAACACCTCGCTTATTCTTTCCACCTGTCCTCCTCCTCTGTGAAGGATTATCTTGGTGACACCTCTTCCAGGTGCTACAAAACTTCAGAAACTTCCTCATAACAGGCTGCAACTTCAATGTCCAAATTTGGGGCCTTATGAAACCATCTCCATTTGTGAGTTGACTTTGTTGACAGTAAGGTCCTGGAAAATATACCTTCACCAATAAGGTCTGAAACTTTCATCTTGATCTGTATTTTTAGAGGATGTTTTCAAAGGTTAAATAAATGTACAACCTCATCCATCTGCTGCTTTCTGTGAGCAGCAAATGAGGTGTATGAATCACTCAGTGAGAAAGATTGATGGTGATAAGTTTTCATCGCCTTCAACGCTTCTACAGCTTACATTTTTCAATCTTTGAAACTGAACATACAGCTTCTTTAGGCCTGGGAGCCTAATTTGTACTGAGGTCTTTCTAAGGAACACATTTTTCATCTTCATCCACTTTATGTTCCTAACAATTTGAAGCTGGCCCCGACACGCCTCACCTGACCCCGCTGTGGAAAAGTTGTCAGAGAATATCTGCAGCCAGGACACCTGGGTGGGCCGCTGTGGATAAAGAGCTGCTTCAGCGTGTCCCCACCTGCGCCACCAAGTCAGGGGAGCAACGATGGAAGCAGGCAGCTCCAGAACTCATTACTCAAATCTGCTGTCGACAAGACCACACGCCGTGGAAGGACAAGGGGTGCGGCACGGAGCGTTTGTGGTTCTGACATGAACAGAGAGAGGCGTGCTTGTCTATCGCAGCAGCCATCCCTTAGGCCCGAGAGTCTCAGCACTCCAGGAATTCCACAAAAAGTGAGGAGGGGGGGATGAGAGGATGGAGAGGCAAGCCGTTGGACTTTTGGCCGGAGGTTAAAGCCACTGTGGCACAGGCTCAGTTGTTGTTTAAGCTTTACGACAAGGCCATTTTTTAATAAAGTTGCATAAATCATTTATAAGATCACAAGCCAAAGAGAGGCAGCCAGGAGCCATTGAGGACTGAAACACACACTTGTGAGTGAATGTGGAAAATGTCTGGAGTGTGTCCAGGATGGCCATGACTGACAGCTCCTCATGAAAGAGTTGTGTCCTGAAGTAAACCTGCCAACCTGATCCTCTAGAGGAACCGGACTGGAGTTAATGACCTCCCATAATGAAGTCTTAATTCTTGGACCACTCGTCATGAGTTCACTGGGTCCGAACGACTATAGTAAGCAATCAAGAAACGCCGATCTAAACTTCTGCATGTATGCCTCTCTTTCACCCTCCCTCCTTCCCCTTGCTTGTGTTCCTCGCTTCGCTCTTGTGGATACGGGACACCGAATCCCTCAGCGGGGACCCATGGGACCATGTCAGGGGAGAAGGGAGATTGGCATCGTCATCCTCACCTGCCGGGGGCCGCTTGGCAGACCTCTAACTTCTGCACTACAGCAACCAGAGATAAAAGGCCAGCTCCCTGGCTGTCAAGCACATAGTTAACCCTGAGCTGAGGGGACGCAGGGTGACCTCACTATTCCGAGGCACATCAACACCTATCCACATCCATTTGCTGGCTCGCTGTTGGCTAAACATATGCCAGCCTCGCCCCCAAACCCTCCTTTCCCTAAACTGTGACAACAACAATTCAGGCTCCCTCATGCTTGGGGGACAAGCTCCCCTGGTTTCAGAGCTTTCTGGAGACCTTGCCTCAGAGCCATGCCCCCTGGCTGGCAGCATCCGATCTAGAGGGGGGCGTGAGCCAGCTGGCCAGGAGGCAGACGGGGTCTAGGGAGCAGGGACCCGAGCCAGCTCCATGGTACAATGCCACACAAAGGCTCAAAGGTGCAATGAAGAATAGAACTAGGGGGAAAAAACAGAAGTAGAAGAAGCAAAAAAAAAAAAAAAAGGCCCAGCAAACCTTTGGATCAACAAAAACATTCTTTACAACACTGCAATATGGGCAAACACACAAACACAATATCACCTTCTCATACCCCTCCACACTCCACCAACACTAACTCCTCCGCACAAACTCAAATGTCTCATGCATTATTCTGATTTCTTTTGTTTTCTTCGCCTTTTCCCCTGCCTAACGTTGACATGTTGTGTTGAGCAGGAACACATAGAGCTCTTATAATAATTGCCCAGCTTTTGTTCCCTTGTCATGAGGGTGCTCAGATCATTCCCATTGGAAGGTGGGACCCTATTCAGGCTAATTGTAGCAGCAGGGCCAATGGGAAAATACAGGATGGCATGTGTATGTGTGTGTGTGCATGTGTTGAAGACATCCTATTCTGGTGTCTTTAATTGTATGTTTTTCTTTTTGTTAAACTAACAGTTTGTGTCAAAGACGTCGATCTCACAGCGCTAACTGACAATTATTGGATTCTGTCAAGCCTGGATGATGTTAGGTGTGAACGTGTGAGTGTGTGCATGTGTGTGTAAGAAAGTGTGTGTGTGATTGAGAGAGAGAGAGAGGCAGAGAGGGAGAGGAAAGGGTGTTCTCTTTGGACTTGTGAGAATTAGTTAGATACACATTCTTAGAGGAAGGGATAAATGGCCAATTGAGAGACTTTTGTGTGTATTTAAAAGAGGGCTTTATACATTGGAGTATTGAGTGTGAGCACGGCTTTGGTGATGAAATTGGATTCAGAGGTTCCTTTTATCCCATAGACAACACACATAGGGGTAATTTAAGGACTCTGAGTTTAGTTTCTTTTTCATTTCTACATTCTGAAACAGGAGTATTTAGTTTAAGCTACTGGAAATAAAGCAGGGCAGAGCTCTAATGTAATGTGATGATGAAAATAATCATTGCACCAGCTCCAATTAGTTTATGGCACTATTCTAACTACCAACATGATGCTTCGTCTGATCAGTGTGGTAAGCTTTGCAGAATGAAATTTCATCCCCGATTCTAGATTATTAACTCACCTGTGTCCCTGAGCTGCCTTTACACAAAGTCAAAAGGTGAAGGAGTTCATGAAGAGGTCGATTTGGATATGCAATGCATTATTGATTATTACCTGACTCAGCGAAGCTGATAATCTCCGAGGTCTCCGCTTGAACCTCGTTGTTGTACGCAGCCTGTCCGTCAAAGCTGGGGATCTCCACCCGACCGTCCTCACGCACTTTCCCGGCATGCAGCCTCCTCAGCGCCGTCACCATAGCGGCTTTGGGGATGGGATGGGTGATGTTAGGTCTGTCCCTCATTTGAAGCCGGTTCAGTATGTGCCTTTTCACCGCCTCTAGGAAGTCTATGTTCACCCGCTCTGACTGCTCCAGCGTCCTCAGACCGCAGGACGCGCACGACTCCTGGGGCGAGCTCTGGGTGTCTGTCCCGGTCACCGAGCTGCAGTGCGCGGCGAGGACGCACGCCACCAAACAGGACAAAGCCAAACTGTAAAAGCTCATTTTTTCTAAAGTTATTTTACTCTCTGACTCCTAGGGGAAAGGAGGGAGAAAATGTGAAATAGAGGTAAAAGCTATGTTTAATTCCACTTGTGCTCCAAAACGTGAGACGCTCGAAGAAATCCAGAGAAGCGATTTTTGTATTCCCAAACATACGAGGCTAATTAACTCCAGTCATTATGCATTCAGCGTGTTATCCAACAATGCTTCTTTTTTCAGCCCAAAAATGAAAGGTAATCTCTGTGATTGCGATGCGCACAGAGGAAGGAATATGTTATGTTGACGCGCGTCAGTCACAGCATGTTCAGGTCAGACGTGTAATCTACCAAAACAAATAAGGACTCTAAATAACATCCCCCCTCCGATGTCCAAACGCTTCCAGTCCGCTCTTTTCCATTCAAAAAACATGCAGAAACTTTTACAACTGCAGTCCCAGAAGAGGGAAACACCGTGAGTCTCGGTGAGTCCCGCGTCTTTTGTGTTTACGCCCGCTACTGGGTACCGTGTCCGGTGCGCGCGGCTGTTGTAAATGAACAGCTCCGTGCGTCCTGCAAAGATGCTGTCGTTCACTGAGACCCTTTCTGCCTTTTGCAATCACGACAACAGGGGCTCCGCACACCCAAAGTTTTTATACAGGAGTCGAAACCACGTGGGGATTTCCACCAACTGGACGCGGGGGATTATTAAGACTACTACGGCTCTGAGCCACAACTGCAAGGTTTTATTATGGTAACATACCGACCGACAGGATGGTTGCATAATTCTGCTCAAAGGCGTGTTATTTGACTCAAAGAGTGAAACATAGTTTGATCATCTTACTCTGGAAGATTTCCACTCTTAGACAGACAGACAGACAGACAGACAGGCTCAGGGGGAAACTGTGCTGTTCACCACAGTGAGAGATGTGAGGCTGAAGACTTACATCAAACTTTTATGAAATTTGACTTATACCCTTCCAAAAACATACAAGACTCTCAGTCTCTGTAAATTAATCTGATTTTTGATTGAATAAATTATTCAAAATTAACATAAAAGGACAGAAAAAAAACATTAACAGGAAAAATAAACAAAAAACAATTGTCATAATAGATAATAATTTTTAAAAAATCAAACAGAATCAAAAATAAGGTTTAATACACGAATAAAACTTCGAACGAACTGAAGTCAACTGCCAGCTGTTGTGTTGCTATACAGATATGTGGCGCCATCTACTGATATAAGCGTGTTATTACACACTGACAGAACGAAAGATTGGTAAATAGAGCTTTTTAACAGAAGAATGCAGTGTACAAGAATAAAAAAAAAAAATCAATTCAGAGTAGAAACAAAAAACATTTTTTTTATTTTAATTGAAAACCCAACACGTGTGTACAGCCTTCATTAACGATGATTGATTAAAATCATAACTTAATTTTTGGAAAGCTATTCTAAAGGAATTTCTACAAATTTTGGGTAATAAATTTACTTTAAATCCGTCACTCTTTATTCTCAGTATAATACCCGACAATAACTTCTTCAACTTTAATAGCTGCATTGGTTGCCATAAAATCAATGGTTATGTTTTCATTGCAGTATTTTACTTAAATGTGTATTTCTATTTTTCACTCCTTCTTTGTACAATTTTTTTTTTTAATTAATCATATCCTTTTTGAGTAAGTTTCAGTTGTGTTTTACCATGAATGCACGTGAAATGAAAATTATAAAATGTGTATTTAGTTAAATGAGACAAGGAAGTGAGTGAAGATTTTCATTTTCAGGAAATTGTCTGAAAAGAGATATAGTATATAGAGAATGACAAGTATTCTGTGCATCTCCACTATTAAGTAATTGTGTAGCAACAACTTTTGAGTTGCATCATATGAGCAAAATTCAAAAAGCACATCAAAATTGCATGTATCTTTACTCTTTTTCCATCATACAGTGCATTGCTCCTCTGATATTTGTATTAGTAATTGTGTTGTTAAAAGTGATGTATACAGATAAGATAATATCTCACCTAGATTTTGTAACCGTGGTGTGTTGTAGTGTTTTCAGGGACAGGTCTGTGTCAGGGGCAGGAGCTGTTATGTAGGTCAACAGGTCAAACAGAGTCTGGCTGCCAGGCCTGCTTCCTAAGAGCTGATTAGTTTACTTTCCATAGGAGGCACAGAGTAAACAAACTGTTGGACCAGGTTCTAATTATGCCTTGTTATCAGATAGAAAACAAAAGTAAGTAAAAGTCAGTCACACAAAAAGAAATAATGGCAAAGTAAGTTTATTTGTAGAAAATTCAAAGTGCTTTACAGCTACACAAACTCATTCCACAAAATTAATCAATTAATTTGATTAAAAGTGAGGAGTGCAGATGAAATCATTTCAGCTGTTTTATTCAAAGCTAAAAAGAATTGTTTTCTGCCTGGATTTGAACGTTGCCAGAGATGTGCCTTGTCTCACATTTTTGGAAGACAGTTCCAGATTTTAGGAGCAAAAAATTGAAACTCAGCCTTGTTTTATTTTGTCCTGACTCTTGCCACCAGTAGGAGACCGCTCTCTGAGGTTCTCTGAGCCCAAGTTGGTTTATATGGCTCTAACATGTCAGAGATGAACTATGAAAAGACTTGTACACAAGCAGTACTGTTTTGAAGTCTATTCTCTGAGCGACAGGAAGTCAGTGCAGAGACCTGAGCACTGGACTAATATGGTCATATTTCCTGGTTTTGGTCTGGACTTGAGATGCAGCTTTCTGGATGTAATGCAGCTGTCTCCCAGCTGGTTTAGAGCAGACTGTTACAGTAATCTAACCTACTGGATACAAATGCATGGATGAGCCTTTCTGAGTCAGGTTTAGAGGCTATTCCTTTGATTTTGGATTTTTTTTTTAAATAGTAACACACTGCTGATGTTATTGATTGAATGTGTCTTTTAAAGGTCAGGTCTGAGTCAAATATTACCTGAGGTTTGAAACCTCAGTTATTAACATTTAGGGACAGTATCAAGGTGACTGATTATACTTTCCTCTTTGTTTCTGTGGGCCACAGACAATGGTTTTAGTTGTGTCTGAGTGGAGAAAATTGTTCTGTTAAATGCTCTTAGACAGTTGAGTTAACCACCATTGATGGACACCAATGATATCATATCACCTGTTGGTTTTTGGTGATTTTTTTTTTTTAATCCAGCTGTCACCACATTTGGTTTAGGAATCCTTTTGCTGAGCTTTCGTCCTATTCACTGTGGTTGTAATGCATGAAGTACAGGTTCCTAAATCATAAGCAGTTACTTTACTCCTGTCTGTTTTGCACTAATGCCATCACCTTCTGCCATGAATCAGAGAGATTGCAGGTCTGAGGTCTGTCTCTTTACCTCATCCTCACTGGAAAAAGACAAGGTTGTGTCAAGCTTTTTCAATATGGCACCTATGTACACAGGCTTCAAAACTGCTTATTCAAAACAAATGGCTGACATCATGGACCATATGTCCATGCACTATTAAGTCTATAGGTTACACCCATCTGTTAAGAACAGTCAGAAGAAGGGAGACTTCTCTTCAGTATGTAGGATTCAGAAAGAAAACAAACCAAAATACATGTTTTTATTGTTATTATTTTGATGTGAAGGGTGTGGTTCAGGTTGATTTTAGTGGCATTAATGTTACGTTTCATGAACATTTGAAAACAAAATACTGTAACTTAGCCTCGGCTGCTGATGTTGACCTTCCTCTGTGTCACTTGGCTTTATGACATAATCCACTTGGTCAATAGTTGTCCCGATATCTTCTGTTAAAAAGGCCAAACTTGCACAGCAGTTTGGTGATTTTGTCTTGTATACCGGTGTGACGTATATATTCTTAGACAAAGAAAATATCTCGTTCATTGCAGACATAACTGCAGCGACTATCAGGTCTACAGCTGTGAAATGATTGTTATTGACCCATGGAGAGATGCAGTCAGAAATCAAGAACATTCAAAGTGTTCATATTTACTGAGTAAAACATGGAAAAACATCCTGAACTTGAATAACATCAAAACAGCTATATATGTTTTGACCAAACAAATTTGAAGGTGCAAACTGTCACATTTTGAAAACAACTTTCAATCATCAGAAATGTAAGATTCAAATGCCCTTTTTACCGTCATGTTGTATTGGCAGTAATGCAGATATGACACAACAGAGTTTCGAATAAATCCCTTTAGATTAGCAGTTTTGATGTGCTTGGCAGTGTATTACACCACTACAACCTGGGTAATGTTAAAGCAGAAGTGATGCTGTTGCCTTTATTATAAATTTAGATTCATTTGACAATATCTTTTGATCGAAACCCAAGAAGGCCACTTAGAAATGTAGAGGCCACCAGCAGTAACAAAATACGGATTCGTTCTATTTCATGTAAACTCTTAAAACGTGTTAAAAAAAGTAAAGTTATACTGTAATACTGTGTTTTTAATACAAAAATATAAGATATTAGTAGAGTTTGTTCTCAACAGGCTGTTAAGATTCAGTCAGAGTCATCTGCCAGATAGAGATTGGGCTGTGTGTGGCACAAGGTCTTCCCCCCAGCACCAGAAGCAGATCAGGCAGATGCTGAGCCATATCTCCGTCCTCCTCCTCCTCCTCCTCCTCCTCCTCCTCTTGAAGCAGCTCCTCCTCAGTGCAGCTCCACTGTTTCTTGAAAGCCTTGTTTTCAAAGCTCAGACACGTTTCAATCCTCTTTGCTTCTTTCCCCATCAAACACTCTTTGCTGTTGTCCAGCTCTGACTGTGGTCCTGGGTAGTGTTTGATTGAGCTGAACGTCTCCAACTCAATTGCTCCGTCTGATCCCAGAAAAGTGAGCTGGGCGGGAAAGCATTTGTTTTTAAAGAGCCTCATTTTTCCTTCCAGCAGTCTGGAGTGGGCATCTGAGTTTAGACAACTGGGGTTGGATGTATAACTTGGGCCAAGCCCAACGCAGCAGTGGTGAATCTTGTCTGGAGGAGTAGAGCCTTGGAGAACAGGAAGCTGCCCCCATGTTTGAGAGGTGAAGTTGTATCTCCACAGGCAGTTCTTTGGAGAGTTCTGGCTCCGCCCCCCTCCAAAAAGCAGCATATTGTCCTTGTAGGCCACAGCTGAGTGTCCCATGATTCTAGAGGGACCCGATCTGATAAAAAAGAAAAAAGAAAAACACACGCACATAGGCGGTGTCAGCAGGAAGGAACACATGAAACAATGTCTAATGTAAGCATTAGGCTTTTGTCTTTGCGTCTATACCCAGAGCCCCGCGGGGACTGTGATGGGGAGGAATTCCCTGAATAATAAACACAAACAGAAAGTACAGTGGAAGAGAGAAGGAGTTGGTGTATCGTCCGTGTACTTTTACATGTGATGAAGGTTGTTCAGATGTCCATCCTCTCCAGTCATAACAGTTTAGTCTGATTCTTTGCTGTCTCATGTTTGTATTTTGAATTCATACAATATTACTTCACAGTAAAATGAGTTAGTAAGAATATCTTAGATGCCTCATGAAACACAGTTTTAATGTTACTTGTTTTATTTTGCTTCACTGCTTTCTACACGCACCATGGAACTCTTTATTTGAAGGGGTATACATAAGACCAACATAACACTGTCATAAACATGACGTCTGTCATTAAGTTGGAGGATGTTGTCATGCCTGTTTATGAATGTTGTCATTATATGTCATTCGGTGAATTATGTCATCTTTGATGCAATGTCAACATTGTTAGGAGACGTTTTTGATATGACAACTTGACTCTGTTGGCAAAACAGAGGCAGATTATGTTGTCTGTATATCAAGTTGTTATACTATGTGACCTGACACACTCTCCTTGTGTCACCCTGTAGGTGCAGCGACGCCACTGAAAACTGATCCTCAAAGTTCAGCAGGTGACAAGACATCGAGGTATTACCCTGACTGGATCAAGTTCTTGAAAGCAAACACATGTAGGCGTGATCTGATGGCCTGTTCATCCTCTGATATAGTCACCTGGTGATGAAATACTGTTTCTATTTTTGAAGTAAGTGATAAACCCAAGCCCATAAGACACTAGGATCTGGTAAAGCTTCATCACAGTGGCATGTTTTACCTTTATGTTCTACATTACTTTGAAGTAGGTTTAAAATTGTCTATTATTCAAGTGACACCAGCTGGCCATGAATAAATGAGGAGAGGGTGAGGAAATTCACTTGAAAATAAATTCTGAGCCATAGAGAGACATTTTATCTGATGAATAAGTTTCATTGGATAAGTAATCAAGATTTCTAAATGAATCCAGAAAATCACAAACATTAAATAACATGAATACCAACACAATTTGTAATTGCTGGTAGAGATACTGATATAAACATGAATGACCAAATAAACTTACACATGAAAAATTCAAGTTCCGGTTTTAAAAGAACCAGTAAACACTGTACACAGCTGTGAAGCCCATTTGACTCTCTAATAAAACCACTACTCACTTATTTTTGAGCATACTCCATGTGCGGGTGGAGGAGCTCCACTTCCAGAAGTCTCTCTGCTCATGTAAACCTTTCAGGCCTCCAAACAGGTACATGCTGCTCTGGTAGGCCATGGCAGAGTGACTGTGTCTGGGTCCTGGCCCTGGTGATCCTCGCTGAGACGTGCTGAGCATGAACCACGACATGGTGTCTGTGGGACAAATGAGCATATAAATAATTAATGGGCATGAAGTTATCAGCTACTCTTGGCTTACAAGTCAAAAAGCCACAAAATAGTTTTACAATCAAGTTTGTGTTTCTCAACTTATCTCAGAAATAGAACTAACAGTTCAAAATTGTGTCAGTAAATTGCTGCAACTTTAAACGGACAAACCTGCAACATTTGCAACATAATGGTTGGTGGTGAAGGCACCAAATCCAAGTGCCTTCAGAGTACTGGCGTTTTAATTAATGACTGATTTATACTGTTACAATTTGTATCTGATGAGATCTCCTCTTTTTTCCTCTCTTCTCTTTTTTTGTTTACATCTCTACCACAAACTTGCATTTCCTCACATTAAACTCATCAGGAGAAACACACATTTGAACAAAAATAATGTCAGCATTTCTTCTTTGAAGCTGGATGTATTGGTCTATTTTATTTCTGATGCTTTGTCAGGACTTAAGGGGAAGAATGTGTTAAACTCACCAAGATCCAATCTCCAAAACTCTTGAGAGGATCCTTTCATGTCCACAAAACCACCATACACCAGCATGTCAGAGCCAAGCACTACGGCACTGTGTCCCTTTCTGTTGGATGGCATTTGTGTCTATACAGAGAGGGACATAAATGTGCAAATAACATTAAAGTTGTGCTTACATGACTTCATTAACAACAGCTTGAAAATACGCAACTTTTGTTTATCATCTCACTCACAGTTGTTCTTTTTTTTAATATATGTTTTTTTCCTCTTTTTTATGGTTCCTCTGAGGCTGCAGAACCCTTGATGTGATCTGTTTATCAGACTGGACGGTTGTTACATCAGTCCTGACCCTGAACTGGTCTTGATGGTAAAGATAGACAAGTGCTGGGAAGTTTCTGTTTTTCATACTAAATCGTACTCTATGTTTGTTTCTGAAGAGGTCATTTTTATCAGTAACTCTTTTCCTTTAAATTATCCTGCTTATCGATGAATCCTGTTTTTTTCAACAAAGAGTTGTGAACATCATATTTTGAAATGTGACTTGGGATAAAATGTGTTTGTAAGTACGACAGTTTTTTTATTTGGAAAACCACATTACACATAACTTTAGTTGCCTAACAGACGTCCTTGCCTCACTTATATTTTATTTTTTATCCCCCTTTCTATTGAGACTAGGTAAATACTGGAAAGGATTTTATTACACGACTCGGTTCCTGATCCCCACTTTTCTTAAGTTTTCTTCAGGTCTTGGTCAAAAAAGTGTCTTAGCTAAAAATGTATGTCAGTCAGTTTTTTGGCAGTCAGTATTTTTTAGACATTAGAGCCCCGATACCCTGAAGCAAATAAATGTTTACAGATGTTTCAGAAGTGAGACTTTTCTCTTCCAGGTGACGTCTGATTATAAGCCTTGGTTGGCATCACTAATGAAGCTTATAAAGCTGCTATAGAAACCTTCACCTGTGTTAAACCCTCACCTTGAAACTAAAAGAATAAAACATGCAATTTTTAGGAAAAAAAAAGTTTTTTTATAATTTGATGCCCATATCAGATCCTTCCCAACTCCTATAAGAGTACTGGTAAAGAAACTAGTCCAAAGCAAGAAGAGACAGAAGAAGTTTCCTTTCTTTCCTTTCATATGAAAAGACCTTTATACCTGAGGGGAGCTCTTCTTTCCCTGAGAGTGCACCCATTTCTGCTTTTCTGAAACACACAAACAAGAATGACAAGAGCTTTAGTCAAACTGTAAAACAGAAAAAATAAGCAAATAAATGGTCTGAAACTAACTGTGGTCCTGTTTGTTTGTTAATGTTTTAGATATTTCCTCTAAACACTCTTGAATCTGCAAAAGCTTCCACTTGTTTCAGACTCACAATGGCACTGAAGGTTTTTTTTTTGCTGCTACTTGAAGCTTGACATTCAAGTTGACATGTTACGACAAGATTTGTTCCTCAGGTTTGAGCCTTTACTTACAATGGCTGCACATAAAAGTAGTGCAACCCCGCAGTGCTGTTGTGAAACTCACCGATGTCAAACACCCACAGAGAACATCGACTCGTGGTGTACGCAGAATCCAGCATGCCTCCAAATACATACAGGAAGCCCTGAAAAGATCAAAGATGGTAAAGATGTACTGTACAACACATTCAGAGTCATAGTAGCAGATGGAGTGACAACAAAAAGCTTCTTAAACTTTCTGACGTTGTAAAATGACAAAAAAAGATTTACAAGATCTCGTATCACTGCATTTAGCTTCATGTCAGCTACTGTGTGTATCTTTATTGCTCCTCAGCAAATACACAATGCAAGCAAGCAGAGTAATCCTGGCTCTGATCTGTGCTGACAAGTCATCAAACTGGGCGCTGGTCAACCTCAAATGACTGAAAGTAGCAGTAAATTAAATCCAGACACAGCTCTGAGGGGAGGTGGTGAAATACTGTAAGCTGTGTGGGCCTCTGCTCACAGACTTAACTGAGCTTGGTTTTCAAACGATTCTTTTTGATCTGGACCAAGTGAGTTATTAAAGCCTAATTCTACAGAGTAAAAGAATAATACATTTTGTACCTCATGAGCCACCATAGTGTGTTCTTCCAGCTCTTCTGGGGCAGCTTCACCGGTGCAGCTCAACTGAATCCACTCATTACACACTACAACAGTGAAAAAAAAAGGTAAATATCAAACAAAATCACAAAACACTGTCATCACACTTCCAATTTAGCATTCCCTTCATTCTTTTGAGTCACCAGTTATTTTATTTACAGCTATATCTTACCCACGCTGTACTTCCAGAAGTCTCTCAGACAGCTGTTCTCTCTTCCTCCCAGGATGTAGACATGTCCGTCGTAGCTGCAGCAGGCGTGCTTGTAGCGGTCACACGGGCTCGGACGGCCCTGGGGGAGCTGAGTCCACAGACAGGGACTGCTTTGACTCATGTCTGGCATCGTCTGCTCTCACTTGACCATTTTCTAGAAGAAGCCGTGTCGAAACATTAGTAAACCATTACATGTATTGGAGGACCACACGACAGAGGAAGCCATGATGATAAGATAAGCAGCATGGAAATGTGTTTCCTTCAGAACTGACTCTGTATTCTCTTAGAAAAAAAGCTGCTGCATAAACTCTTAAATCGTTCCTTCTTCCTTCAAGCATCTGAAGTATAATCTCATGTGAGTGCCTCCTCACGATGCAGAGAGCTTTAGTTTGACACCACTGGAAACACACAAACACGCAGGCTTTGACAAACAACAGAAAACAAGACTTAAAACCAGGGGTGGAAGTTATTTATTACAAATACTCAGATTACTGTAATTAAGTAGTTTTTTGGGGGTACTTGTACTTTTATGAGTAGATTTTCAAGCCTGTACTTTTACTTGTACTTCAGTAATCATTATGCCATGTAATCTACTTACTTTTTTTTTTTTTTTTAAATAGTTGAGTACTGAGTACACTTTTCATTAATATGTAGACCTTCTATCTGCATTTTTGTAGCCAGTAAAGTGATTTGATATCAAACAAGCCAACGAAAACCAGAAATATGGATGAAAAACAAAACAAAACAAAAAAAAAAAGTTAATGGATGTTAATGATTGATCGCTAATTGATTTTCTGAAGAAGAATTCAGAAGAATTTAACCAGTTAAAAATGTATTCATGGATATTCTATCAATAGTCGTGGCAGCAACTGCACCTCACCTAATTTTGTGTTTTGTCTGCCTGAGACCTTTGCTGAATAAGGAAATAAAAACTTAAACTGAGAAAAAGAAAGACAAAAAAAAACAATGAACAAGAGCGAAAAAAACTTGTTTTCTATCTTATCAGTTATGAATGATTATTGATTGTTACAGTTTTAAGTATTTGTAAAGCAAAACAAAATTTAGAGCCCTATCTGGAGAGGTGGCGGTGACATCAGCAGTTAAAAGTAACTAATAATCTGAGTAGTTTTTTTTTTTTTTGATGAATACTCTCATTTTACTAGAGTTTTTTTCTTACACCAGTTCTTATACTTGTGATTGAGTAATATTTTAGCAACGTAACAGCACTTACACTGGAGTACACATTTTCAGTACTCTTTCCACCACTGCTTAAAACCTAGTTTTTTATGTCTAATAACTAATGAAAAACCAAACCCCCCAAAAAAGGACTTGAGAACAATGCAGTCAAATAACATCTTCATATAACAACAGCATCAGCATGACCAGACATTTGTACCAAGTATATCAATTTTTAAGTTTAACCACCCCCTATCTGGAATGAATGAGAAGACAGAGATACTGTCCCAAGTCACCAGGGGAGCAACTTTTGTGGCAACTTCACTTCTAGCAGAGCTACACGGTGTCCATAATTTTGAGGTCTATGGACACAATCAGGATTCACTAACGTTACACGTTATCAGAATCAGAATCAGAATCAGCTTTAACGGCCAGGTATGAACATACAAGGAATTTGCTTTGGTATACTGTGCTCTCATGTACAGGTAATAGTAAGGTGTAAAAAGGGGAAAAAATAATAATAAAAAAAGTTGCGTATAGAATATAACCAACAACTATGAACACAAAAGAATAGCAAATAGACAAAACAAGTTATGGATCTAAGAGAAACGAGCTGTGAGTAGAGCTAAATGTAGTTGGTTACTAAACTATGGGACAAACTTACAAAGTTTTCCAAGCTTCAAACAACAGCATTACATAACTGTTGATAAATACGTTATTTTGTTGTGCTGAATCTGGTAAAAAGTTCTCTTGAAAAAAGGAAAGAAGTGTTAAAAAAATCCACTCTCAATTTATTTTCACAACAATGAGTCAATAGTCACGTCACCACACTGTTTCCATGAGTCCATCATTAATCAGAGAAATCACTGCAATCCACTATCACAACCTGCATCCGTATTTGCAGTGGCTAAAACCACCATGACCATGCCTGATAAACTATTGTGTGTGTAAGCAGGACAGTGTTAAGAATGTTGTTATGGTTATGTAGAGCTTGGCTCCTTAGTCCCAGCTGGGACTCACAGAGCACAGAGCTGTTAATATAAGCCTGAGTGTCAGAGAGAGACACTGAAGCTCTGTGCTCTCTCACTTTCTCTCAGGGGAAAAACTCTGCTTCTCTTTCAGAGGTGAGAGTTTTGTCCCTGTAACCAGTGTTGTACCAGCTCACACAAAAAGTGAGCCAGCTCAAAGTTCAGTTCACGCCAATCAAAATGAAGAATCACATGTTCATAGTTCATAGTTCATTTTTGAAAATTTTCACACAATGTGAAACAATGTGTTTTATCCTCTTGTTCCAAAATCATTCACACAGGTCTTGTCTTAATGATTGGCATCTCACAGTCACAATATGTCTCTCCTGAAATTTTCAACCCTTCTTTAAAATGCAGAAAACAAAGAAAACATCAGCTTTGACTTACTTACAGGAGCTAATAAGAAAAGGCAGAAATTTTACTGAGTTGCTGCAGTCCACCCAAATCAGAAATTGTGATGGAGTTCAATCCCTGTAGATGCTTTATAGTTTCGCATACAAGCTGTACGTCATTTACGAGGATTGACCCAGCTGTTGGGAAACGAAATGGAAATATTCAATAAAGAAACCGATGAGTCACTCAAACCTTTTACGATAATCACGAGGATTCACTGTCAGGTCTGGCTTATCATTATTACTCCTGGTATTATGATTTCTTCCCCGGTTTTTTCCATGTGCAACCGGGAAGTTTCCTGAGCTTTTCCTTGGTGACACACATTCAAGAAGCTGCTGTGGAGTTTCTTCACCCCTAACTGTGTTGGCCTGTCTTCAACTTCTTATCAGCCTGTCACATGAGCAAACAGCTCTGAGGTCACAGCATTGTAGCTACACACCTTGCTCTGGCTTGTTCAAATACCTGAGTGCAATACCTGAGTGTTGGTTACATAAAGCAATCTGGTGCTTATCATTAGTGACGCCCGCTCCCTTTATTTTTTAGACAAATAAAAGAGCCAAATAGAAATATTCCTCTTCTGCATCTCTCTGATGGAGTCAAAACTTCGGATCAAGTCTTAGTCCAAGTTCAGTTTCAAAGAACTGAAAATCAGAATTAAGCCTGGAATTGAGTTGATGTCTTCTGATGTTTTATGTTCATTATCAGCCTGTTCAGTGGTTATCAGCATTGAGAAGAGGCACTGAGATGGGGACTGCAATTCAACATGCAGCAATCATCAATAACCGTTTGATTATTATTATTTATTTACGGCCTATTTCTCTATGTTGCTGATATGGCAAACATTGAGTGTGAGAAGCTTTTGGTGTTCACGCTCAACTATTTGACAGAAATCAAAGTGCACTGCGTTTTTCCATACTTCTGAGTGTAGAAGTATGCAATAACCAATAACTCATCTTTCCTATTTTTTTCTATTTGCTTCAAAATACCAAAGGTTCCTAACTATTGCAAACGTTTCGACCTGAAAAGTCTTCATCTCCAATAAATTATCTGCAAGGCTGAAAGGGGACATTTGGGATGGTTGCGCCCATGATTTCTGCTGTTAGGAAATTGCAGGGATTATATTTCTCCAACCACATAAGCTCAGGTGGATCTTCAAGCAACAAGCAATGCAGAAAACATGTTGGAACAATACTGCCATACTCATTGAAAAAGGAAAAGAAGGGCAGAGAGAAGTTGTTTTTTCTTCCCACTTAAATAAAAAATTATCAATCAGCAGTATCTAAGGCTTTTTGGACACATATTTCCAGTAAAAGGTACAGTGTTTAAAAATGGGAGTATTTTGCTATATTTAGTGACCCTATTTTATACCTTACGAAGGGTGGCTTTTGAGGACATAAAGCTCAAATGATGCATGATATGTATGATCCTCAATACGTCAAATCCTAACCATCAATATGCAAATTCTTTCGCACACAACAAAGACCACTCTCTCCCCGTCTTTATCCTAGAACCAGTTAACCCACCACTAAATACAAGAACAAACATGGCTTTTTCTAGCTGTTTCCCTCCTGTGCTGATGGAAATGGCACTGCAAGACGACGCCGCTGTTAGGGAGGACTTGCTCTTTCGTCAGTATGAAAGTATAAGTTATCAAGAAAAACAAAAATTTTCCATTCAGGTGAAACTGTATACTACAATTTTAAGACTTATAAATACTATAGTCCATCCTTGCTGAGTGTATTCTGTTTAATACGCTGCAAAACTGAAATCTAAGCAAGTGTTTGTGTCTTATTTTCAGCAAAGTTGTCTTGTTCTGATTAGAGTCACATTCAACGGACAGGTCCAGACACTCAGACATAATTTTTTGTCTTATTTCAAGATCTTAAAAGACTACAATGATGTCTGGAAAAAAAATCTGGCTCATATCAAGTCAAAACTTGTTTAGATTTCAGTTTTTACAGTGTGCTGCAAGTATCTACATACTGGACTGACACCTATCTTGCTACAGTAGCTCCAAAATTAAGACTGAGTGTAGATAAGAAAAAATATTGCTTTAAACAAGTTTGCTTTTGCAGGTCATATAAAGGCATGGGTATCAATATCCATCTTTAAGGAGGGGCTTTAATCTGAGGTTCACTTATTCTAACTTTAAGTTTCACAACATATAATATAATTGGACGTGTATGGCGTTATCATTATTTATTTATAAGTTTATGTAAAGTTCAACAGTTCCAATCATGTTTTTTCCACTAAGTCTGTACCAGGACTGTTAAACACGACGTAAATTTACGTCAACAGATGATGTTAAGTTAGCTAAGTAAAAATGTGACTCTTCGATGTATACTTCAATTTTCAGGCGACAGTTTATCACCACGGTAAGAAATGGTTGTTCCTATCATTAAATAAGAAAATTACCCCCAAAGAAACATATTTATCAGTGTTTCTTACATCTTTCCTCAAAAAATTAAGGCAAAGCAACCCGACCCGATAACGGTAAAGTTGCAGAAAAGGAAATGAGGAGGGGAACTTCTCTCAAGCTTTTTCCGAAAGCAACTTCATTTGGTGTTAACACTATATAAAGCAACTTTGCTTTTTTAGTTAATCTTTTAAGAGCAAACAACGCTGGAAAAAATATTTGTAGGCACACAAATACCGTTATAAAGTGTTATTTGTCACTTACTGTGAGTCCTGCTGCTCCTCTTCGTGTGATTGTTGTCTCTTTGAGAACGGAATGCCGCTGCGTTCAGGTTCTGCTCGTAAACTGCGGCTTCTTTTAGTAGGAGTGGAAAAAGTAATCACCTGTCACCTGAGATAACTGGCTATTCAAAGATAATGAAGATCAGATGACTAAGGGAACGAGGGAGACATATTTTTGTTTACATTTAGCATTAAGAGTCAAAATCAAAATCAAAGTGGAAATCAATGTGCTTAAATTTTCACTTGTAATCATACGGAATGATGGATAAACTTTTTCTTTTCTTTTGTTACGAACAACCCAGACTGTATTGAAAACCTATTTAGTGCATGCTTTAAAACTGCAGTGCTTTTGGATGTCAAGGGAACTTTCCAAAATAAGTGTAGACAGCTGTATTAGTGGGCTATTCTGGAACTGAAGGAATTGCACAACCACAACACATAGCCTATCACTCAATTTATGTATGTATTGTTCAGTGAAAACCATATTTATTTGTATTTTGTAAGTTTGCAGCACAGTAGACTTGTTTTAGTGGTAATTTTGAGTGAGTATGATAATCCCCGATTATTTAGGTGTCCCTGAAGGCAGCATAAATGCACTCATCAGTGGGAGGGGCGAGTTTGTGGAAGGAAGGGTGTTGGTTAAGTACCCTTCAGTACCCTGGAGTTTCTGTAATGACACAGACAGCTGGACACTATTATTATCACATGACAGCACTTACGCTAGTTGTATGAAAAGTTTTATCAGTGCTCTTTCTGGTCACAGTTTGGACTTTGACAAGTGTAACAAGTAAACTTATTTCATAACATGAAGGTAATAGGTTTTGGGCCATTTATTGCAACCATGTGGTCTATTACTGCCAATTGTCATATAAGGAAATCATGTGTTGAAGAGCACCTCTAAAGTGTACATTTTTACTCTGAATGGAAATATTAAACACTGAGGCATTGATTCCAAGTATAAATGTTTATTGGGTTGAATTCTGACACTCAAATTCAAAATACAAATCACCAATGCTCCTGATGATAAAAAAGTTGTATTTTTCCATATTATGTGTGTAAAAAAGTGAAACATAGATTCAATGTTAATTGAAACATCAGTACATAATGTAAAAAAAGCTCTTTGTATCCATCCAAAATTCAGTGAAAGATGTCATTTAATTCAGATTTAAGTTTTTCCACAAAATGGTAAATTTTTATTTACAAAATGTGTTATAAATAATCTGGGTTTATAACTATATATCCCCATTCTTAGTTTATGACAGACAAAGAAGAGTGCGTCACATGAGTGAAAAAATCTATTAATGCTGTATTATTCTATAGAATTACATTATTTACTTAAAGACACATTTTCAGAAACTAACTATTCATCCACTTGAACACATGAGGTATAGAAAAATTGTAAGTGTTGAAGACGCACAAAGACAGAGTTTGCATCAGGGATCAAGTGTCAGTAATTGTCTGGTGCATCATAACTTAAAAATAAGATATATAAAGATATATGTGTTTGTATTCAAAACAGAGAAAACATCATTTTAGAATAAACAGCGTTAAATGTAATGAAATGTAAAGCCAAAAAAAGAAAGAAAAAGAAAAAAAAGAAAGAAAGAAAACTCATTCAAATGTAAAGAAAGTTGCAGGGTACAGAATGACGTTTAAATTTAAAACCAAGAGCTGTCTTTTTCCTACATGACATGAGGTCTGAACATCTTATAAATTAACAAATCCCCCAACAAATGGGTGGGTCACAGGCTGCAAAATTGTCTGTGGCTATAGTATAAATCCTGAGGGGGAACACCACGCATCTCCTAAAAGTTCAGAGATTTTGCCATCAATGAGCTTATATACATACATATGTGTATAAATAAAGAATCCCTAAAGAGAGGGATTATTTGTTAAAGTTACTCATACAGTTGCTGTTTTTGTTAATTAGGTGAAGAATGTAAAGGCGGTTTCTGTTAAAATGCAACCCATGGTAAATTATTTCAAAGTGATCCACTCAAAAATGTTATAAGACATCTGTAATAAAAACCTGAGCTTGTAAGAGGCAAAAACAGACTTTCAGTGGGATCATTTTGGTCACATTTTCCTCCAAAGTAGAGGAGGACAGGATATGTAGTGCACACCTCCGACCTGCAGAGAGCAGTGTGTGTTCACAGCTGAGTGAGGCCGCCATCATCAGTCGTGCTGCAGCCCTTGATGCTTCTTACTGCTTTTTCAAAGTCTCTAATTTCTGGGTTTAAAACTTCACAGCTTGGTGTTGGCACTGTTCTTGAAACTTTTTTCCTTCTTCTCACTCTCATTCAGCTCAAAGGCATGATTGTCGAAAGCACCATCCTTTTTCTTTTCAGGTTCATCATCACCAGCCTCGATCGATGGAGTCTCACTGTCTGTATCATCTGAACCTTTATTGAACACTTTCTTATATGCCTGGTAGCCTGTAGAGAAAAAACACAAAGACTTAGACATGCAGCTTTCTAGGAAAAGGGGACTAAGATAAGAGATTTTATTTCTTCTCTTTTGGTCTCACCTCCTACAGACATGACTGCCACTACAAGCTGGAAAATACTGTAGATGAGGGGGAATGCAAACATGACCTCCAGCTCGGCAGGGCTGAAGGACAGCTGGATGATGGTGCTGCACAGCTGAGAGTTCTGGAAACCCGTCTCCAATGCTATGGTTCGACATCTGAGTAAACAGGGAAAGAATGGCAGTTTTGTGAGAGATGGTTAAATGTCATCGGATGTGTACCAGTGTTGATGCACTTGGGTTTCATGGTTTATAAAACTATTGTAATCAGCAGGGGCACAAAAATGAAGCAATTACTAAGTGGCTTATCAACAGGTGAAAAACACACTTCAAATATTGCAGCATTAGAAACATAGAAACATTTTGAGTTTTAAAATACTACAGAAACTGTTTTAAGATTGACTTTGTAAACCTGTGAGAGTTTGTTGATGTATATGCAAAAAGGAAAAACCCTGCTCTCTGAGTTATTTTTTTTTAATTTGGATAATAAAGGTTGTTTTTAATCCAAGTGACAAATATGTCACAAATCTGCACAATATTTAAGCTTCACAGTAAGTCATTCTCTCAACTGAGGCAAATACAGATTTTGTGGTATCAATGATTTGTACCTTTCAGACAATTTTTTAAAGAATCTTGATGTCGTAAATACTTAAAAGAAACAAAAGACCTTACCTGTACCAGGGTTGACCTGCAAAGCGGGCCATGAAGAACCCCAAACTAAAACCAATGAAGGGATAAATTGTTCCAATAATCCACAGGGCTGGAGCAATGGTCCAGGAAGACTGATACAAAATTCCTCCAATCACAGCGATGATGATAATGAGCAAAAAGCCAGCAATGGACCCAACCTGTGAACAGAAAATACAGTAGTGTCAATCCAACAAACATCAGACTCGCAAAGATTATACGGTAAAGACACATGAAACATTAACACAGACACAATACACCAATGACACGTCTTACTTTGAGGATCTTCTTTGCTGCTTTGGGCCATCTACGTTTTACGTACATTCCCAGAGCAATAGGGACGAGAAGGGCAACCAGAGTTATACCTGTGCATAAAAAGAGTTTATACCATCTCACATGTAGTATAAGTCATTCAGTAAAGAGTTTAACACTGATCGGGCAGATTATGGAACATCTAACATACCAATGCTGTCATATGGGATCTGGATGGTGCTGGAGGAAGTCCAGATGGAGGTGTAAATGAGCAGACAGAGAGGCATCATTCCCAAGGCCAGGATAGAGGAACAGGCTGTCATACTGATACTGAGGAGGAGAGATAAAGAAAATGACCAAATGTATAAGCAAACTCACTGATCGCATAGGAATTCATTGTTCATGCAGCCTATGTCTTCGATTATTGGTATTAATTGTCAGTGACCAAAATCAAGAGATGTCATTCACCCATAGTGTAATTCCAGGAATGGTTTCATTGTTTCGTCCTCAGTTGAACCCAGTTGTTGTTGGTGGTAACCCACACAGTCACATATTTTGTTTTTTATTGACATATTTAACAAAAATGTTGTGTATGTAATTGCATATGTCCTTTTTTCTTGGAATACAAAAGTCATTTAGTGGTTAATGATGCCAATTTGGCGTCTACATTGCAAAATACTGAAATTCAAGCAAGTGTTTGTGTCTTGTTTTTAGTAAAAATCGGCTTGTTGTGCTTGATATAAGCCACTTTTCAAGGTCTTAAAAGACAAAATTAATGTCTGAATTGCTTGTATCAAGTAAAAAACAATTGCCATGAGGTAAGAAAAATTAGCTCGTCAAGTTTCTTGAAATTAGAACGATGTCTTAATACAAGTAACTTTTTTCTAACCCTACTGGCAGATTTATTTTGACTTGTTACATGCAATTTAAACACAGATTTTGTCTTTAAATAACTTGAAATAACTTTTATTCGGTGGTTTGCTGAAAGTGTCTTGTGTCAAGTCAGAAAAGGTATTTACTAAATTTACTAAACTGACTAAAAATAAGACATGATGACGGCTTAGATTTGTATTTTTTCAGTGTACGGTGGTATTAAGTCATAATATTTTATATTTCAAATCATAAGATAGAGTTTTACTGTATTAGAAGAGAAGAAAATAAGTCAGACTATGTTAGTGTTTATCCTGATTTCATCAATCCTGCAAATGCATGGGCTCCAAAAAGTTTGCAGTTAACTCAAACACCTTTGTTTTAACATGTTCCAGGAATACAGTCAACAGAGTTTGGTTGGTTACCCTACTTCATATTAACATGGTCAACTAGTATGTAACTGAGTCGTTCTGGGGGGAAAAAAAAATGAGAGCAAAACTCAAGTGACCAGTCTATTTACATTAAAAAACAAACAAAGAAAGAAAAAACTGTCAGAGTGAATGAATTGTTTGTCTTCAAGATAACCCATGATGACTTACAATTAACCTTAGAGTTGGTTGCTTACCTAAGGTCCATGTCTCCATCCAGCCAATAGCAGATAATATTGGAGCCAGTTCCCCCTGGACAGCAGCCCATGATGATGATGGCAATAGCCTGAACAGGCAGCACACCAAAGGCCAGCGACAAGGCGAAAGCTGTGAACGGCATGATACCAAACTGACAGAGGAAGCCGATGACGATGCCCCAGGGTCTCCTGATGTGGCCCCACAGCTTTTTGGCGTCGACAGTGCAGCCCATGGCAAACATGACCATGGCAAGCATCGTTGTGAGCACAACGCTCATCACCATGCTCAGAATGGCATTAAAGTCACTCGGAGGAATGAGGCAATCTGTGCCTGAGCAGATTGTTGCAAGAGAGTCGCAAGTGGACATGGTGGAGGATGTAATGAAACCAAAGGAGAGAAATGATAGCTTCTAACACAGAAAGCTCCCACAGATCTTGTACTTCTTAGCTCCCACAAGGCTGCTCCTGCGTCTCCCTTTCTGACATCCAAGAAGATGGTAGTGACAGTGGGAGGAACTGTTCAGATCTCTCGCTTTATGCCTAGAAATGGGTGGGAAATCAACATGTAAAAGAAAGATAAAAAATTAACCAATACTCACCTGTTTTATGGGGTCAGCGTTCAAAAGACCAAGCGTATAAAAAGAATCATACTGAAAAGAGAATTGTGATTACACAACAGTGCCAGCTTTTACTGTCCTTTGGCCTCTTTAAAACTTTATTGGGCATTTTCACCATGCAGCATCATCAAACTAGAATGCCAGTAAATAGAGGGAAATGCTTTGAGATCCCTTAGACAGGTACATCCTGTCCACACAAGGTCTTTGCTTGTTGCCCATAAAAACCTTAAATCTCATTTTAAAAGTTAATCCAAGTCTACAAAAGCTAGTGAGATATTTCTCAGCAAAACACGCAGAAGCTCCAAAATGTAGACAGAAAGTAGAAACTACTGGTTGCATACTGTGTTGAATGTCACCTAGAGAACTGAAAAGTCAACGAGGGTAGAGCTGTAAATGTATATAAAATAGACTGTGCATCTTTAATGAGTAGCTGAGTAATAACTGGGATAATGTTTAATGAGTAAGTGGTTATGTGTAATACACTTTCATAGAGCTGCTTGTGCAAAATCTTGGCTCCTTGGAGGTCTGGGATCAGTTGTTTTGTATTTTATTATTTCATTTACTTATATAAAGATGAATTTTCTTTTTTGTAAAATTTGTGACAAGTCACTTTGGCTTAAGGTGTCAGGAATTATCTATCATATCCTCCTCATTTACTACCCATTCTATGGTTGTAAAGCAATAACACATAAAAAAGAGGGAGTGAATGAGTTTACAGGTATGCCACATCAACATTTCGCTCATGTCATGCCAAGTGTGGACGCAATACATGTCTTTCAGTGACATAACTGGTGTTTTTATTCATGTGAATCATAATATTTAACAGCCGAGGTTCACTCCTGGATCCTTTGATGTGTTAAAACTGACTAAAGATAAGGACCGCATAGTTCTCTTTTTAATAAATATCAACTGTTCAACAGAAAAGGTTGTTCTTACTTTTTCAGGGCTGTGTGAAGAGTTGTCCGTCTGTCTGAGAAGAAGAATGCTTAACTGTGTAGTTGAAGGACAACCTGCAAATACCAATGGAAGTGTGTGATTCTGAGTTAAACTAAACTGCTTCTGCTCAGAAAGAAGGACTTGTTTTGGTGAGTTTGCATATTGTGTTTCTTTCTGTGCATAATGTACATATTTGAATCTTTTGCAAATGCTTTTTTAAGTGCATGCTAACTTAGATTCACTGAACATGCAAACTGTCGCAAAGATTTGTTAATGTAACTGTGAGGAATGTGGAGGATCACAGAACAAAGTCTAACTGCATTTAAAGTCCATTCATACTCTGTGCATCTTTATATCATTTCATTTTGGTCACATTTTCAAAGTTTCCTTTTTTACCTCCCAATAAATAAAGAAATGGCATTTAAACATACTGTCATTAATAATTCTTAATTATTCTTACATGTAAAAATTTAATTGGTTTTTAAAAGTGCCAATCCCAAAATTAGGTCAAGTCCCTTAAATTTTACTGCACATTAAAAAAAGGAAGAAACCTTGACCCAGATTGCTTTATGCTGTCCAGATAAGTAGGTTAGGATCCATTATGATAAGATATGTGTATGTATGGTATAAAAATAAAGGTAACAAGCCACAAAGTTGTAAACATTAGATAATATGATGAGGCAGAACCAAAAGCGGGGACTTTAAAAGGAAGGTAGAAAAAAAAATTAGGACAACATTTTACATAATTCTGGAGTGTGTGAATGCACTGACCTCAAATCACAGCTCAAAATTTAAATGCATTTAAGTCTCAATGTGCACTTTATTGTTTATTGTTTTGTTTTTAATGTGCCATTTATATCTACTATCTGTTAAGTGTGTTTGAGAACTTCAAAAAAGCACTATATAAAATAAATGTTTTATTATTAATATCATACATTACTTGATTTGATTCTATGCCATTTACTTAATCTCCATTTCATCCAAGTAAATCTACATACTAATCAATTGCCCTTTCTATTCTTTGGTCAATAAAATGTAGAGCAAAGTTTTTTAACATAGACAAAATCCCAAATAACCAAAAAAAAAAAAAAAAAATTATACATATATACATGCACATACCATAGACTGCATATGCACACACATACACACACTTACACACCCACACGTAGTCTGATGTATACAAATATGATACATCTACACATCCCTGAAAGTAAACATTGATTTACGCACTCATTTAATCTAACTCATGAATTTATCATTACGTACGTTACGTAGCCTTGTTGTTAAAAACAGGACAACAAGCAAACTTGGCAAGTTTTTACTATAGTTAAGTAGCCGGCTATATTTAGAGCTACTCAGCCTGGTGCTCTGAGACATGCAATCTTAGTGAATCCTGGTTATGTCCTGCCAGTGTTCATCTACCAAGCTCTTCATTTTATTGATACATTTTCAAGTTTGAACAGACAAATGCAGTATAACTGCTGCATGTGGGTTGCAATGAGCATTGTCACAAACAGCTTAACCTGTGTTTTAACCTTTAGCTTGTGCTCTATCACTCCCCCGTTTAGCTTTCCTCTAATCTTCTGTCCCTTTTCTATCAGACAGTAAAGCTCCTGTTTCCACTATAACTACTAAATAGATAATAGAAATTGATTTCAGGAGAGAAAAACATAGATCTCTCTTCTCACTGCTTAAATTTGTCAGCTGGCATGGTGTTATCATGGAGACTTGGATGTGCCGTAAATCAATCCAGTCAAGTCCAATCCGATAAGGAAGCTGAGAAATAGCATTAAGAAGTAACCCATTTTATAGCTGATAATCTCATTTCAAATAGTGGATTATGATCAGGCATATATCTAGATAAAAGAATATTTCAGTATCACTTTAGAAAGTCCCCACAGTCCCTTTAAAAAAAAAAAAGGCATTAGCTTAACAAGTGAAACTTCACCATGCTGATTCAAAGTCCCATCACTGCCTCATGGACTGTAAAAGTGTGTTTTTCTTTTTGTGTGTGACTCTGGGCTCTGATGTGAGGATGGGGCTGTGAAAGTCTCCAAGTAGCTCTTCAGAGAGCCTCTTATCGTTTCTGTGTTATCATCCCATCACCCTTTATCTTTTTCTCTCCATCTGACTTGTCCTTGATTCAGCCAGCAGTAAATTTTTAAGTATGTGCGCGCTCCTGGTGTGTGAATGAGTGTGTGACGCTTCATGTCATGTCATGGCCATTATCTCTAGCCCATCAGATAACAGATCACAATCTAATCTGATATGTTCATTCCTCACACTATAAAAGCAGGAAATGAAGATAAAGGAAAGTTTTGGGAAACCTTCCCACACTAACGAGCTGACAGGAGGATGAAGACTGAAGGAGATTACAATGAGACATTTTCAGACGTGACCTTGACCCTCCACTGACTAACTTCTATAAAATGTTTATGAGCGCACGTCTGCTGATCTGCTGTGCATTTCTAACCTTTTGTCTCCTTTACTCTGTGCAGACAACGTGTTAACCATCATCCGCAGACATGCTGCATCACCAGAATGTAAAAATAGAGGCTCTTACTTACGTATAAATCAATTTACAAAGATCAGTAACAAAAAACAGCTTTTCAACACATTGCATCGAACAACTATGGAGTATTTGCCATGCATTTCTAATGGGAAATCATAACAGAACTCAAAGAAATATCACTGTAAAAGGATAGAAATTGTGGAGTGGAAATTTGCCCTTTTTTTAAAAATTCAGTTTTGTTTCTTGGGATACAAAAAAAGAAAAAAAAACGATCGAAGGTGGGGCATTTCAATGAACTGTTTGTTAAAAGTCTCTTAGAATTTAATTCTCAAATATGCAAAAGGTGATCTCCATCGCTGGTATTGGTATAGTCACACTCGTTTGTCTCAAGGAAGTGAGTGTGTAACCATCCGTCTTTATCATTTTGGGCAAGTTGTTCAAAAATAATCTGATCAGATTGTATTGTGCTGGATCAAATTTTAGAATTTGGGAGATTCAAAAGAAATAGGGAGAATCTTCATGTAATCCCATCCAAGTTTTATTTGGGATCAAACCATCAGTTTATGTTGTTCAAAGCTTTTCAACAGGGATTTGGATAACTCTGATAAAAAAGAAAAAAAGGACTTTGGGGATCCAAAGATGTGTTTCAGGAAGAAAGTGCTGTAAAACTTAGAAATTGGTTAAAGACCAGTTGATATCATTTAGTGTATACTTTGACAGAGATACTTTGATCAAAATTTGTCTATTACTGTAACAAAGTAGATAGAAAGTACAGTTATCCATCAGATAAAGCAAGACATTACCTTGTTTCAGAATCACCCTGGTAACTGTGTCTAATGTATATGCAGTAAAGCTCATGTTCTCCACTCAGGATTTTATTTAGCTTTTATTATGATGTAAGAGATAATATGACATAATAAAACAGTTCGTACGGTCGTTAAGATAAACCATGTCGTGACATTGAAATACTTTGATAAAATAAAAAAAGTGAATTAACAACGTACAAAAAGATGATTTCAAGGACTTTTTTTACAGTGGGATAACAGGATTTAACTTGCTCATTTAGTACAAAAATGCAGACTTTTGCCAATGAAAGCAATGTGGAACAGATGTGATAAAAGAATTTAAGTTTTTCCTTTGTTTCTTTTCATATCTGTCATGTATCTTTCCTCTTATGTATTAGATTTCTGTTCCTTTACACATAAATTCTGATTCTTGTTTTGTTTCATTTGTTCGGATAGTGAACCAGGGTGCAAGCACTCTTTGACATTTTCTAATGTGCGCTGTTTTTTTTTTTTTTTTTGTGAGTGTAGAATGCCTGATAAACAAAAAAAAAACAAGGAAAAATTTGTACGAAAATTTAAGCTTCAGCTAGTTAAGTTTGGTAAACTCAAAAGAGCGGTAGAACTTGGCTTTCATAATGATTTGTTTTTAAATACAGTTGTGCCCAAAAGTTTCTTAGCGGGGTCATTTTTGAAGTTTCTGTTGTCATTGTGATTTAAAGAGTAAACTATTTTCTTTTCAATAAATGTCTTCACCCAACGACTAACCATGAGTGATGGAAAGGATTTTGTGTTATCATTCATATTTTCTGGGAAAGGCTAAGAAAATCAGAAATTCTGCTGGGGGGTGTAAACTTTTGGGCACAACTGCATAAGAGTCCAGTTTCTGTATCCTCTTAATCTGAGAAAAGTGATTCACTCAACTTTAATTAAAGACCAAAATCCCAAACCACATGTGTTTTTAGATTTTATTAAAAAACAAAAGCCACTGAGGAAGCTACATGCTGTATGTAACCAAACATAAGATGCACTAGTTGGAAAAACTTGAACACGTCCTTGAAATTCTTTACACCCGTTGATGATTTCTTTTATGATTGACCATTGAAAGAAATCTGTTTGTTAAATGAGTAAGTGTGCCCAATAAAAAAACCTCTCCGCTGAGTCAGTAGTCAGATTTACAAATTTACCAGCACTGGACTGATGTGCTGAATAAACACACTGATACCCATCCATGAGCAAATAATGAAAGATAACATTCAACGGATGAATCTGTGCATCCTCGCGCCCAGTACAATAATGAGAGTGTATGGACAGTAGAAAGTCCTGATTATGCTCAGTTAGACTGAGCTGACTGGACATCAGCTCTGTGAGGTGTCCGCCAACTTGATGCCTCCTGTTATATGCGCAATGAAGCATCTCAGGAGATAGATTCCCCAAAAATGAAGAGAGCTGGTGAGAGAAAAAATAAAGACCTATTATAAGTGCAAAATTCATAAAATATTCTTGGGAAATACAAGGAAACAGAGGGAATTTTTCTCCTAACTTTGCCGCAGCTCTCATGGGAGAATGACATTTAAATATCACCTAACTGTCGTTTCTCACACTTCTGAAACTGTGATTTTTCTTTGATTGTTTAGAAATTAATTTCACAGCAACAGATAATAAGAGATACAGAACAGTGAATATACTAATGTAAATTAATGTAATGTAGACTCTGCTGTGGTTAAGAATCTCACTGATCTCAGAATCGGAGTCTCAAAATCAAAAACTTCATGGACTGCAACCTTTTCAGGTTGGTCAAAATAATAAAAAAAAGCCTGATTAAATATCAGGTATAGTATTTAGTGTTTACACTTAAAAGACTTTGGTCAGTTCTGTTATTTTGCTGAAGTCACACTTAAACCCTAAAATTCAATTCAGTATATTTTTCTTTTCCTTTTTTTGGGGGGTAAAACTTCTTCAAAAGTTGAATAATGTACAAGAGGCACATTTGGGCTGTGATGACTGTCTTTGCATGCTAATTTTCACGCACAATAAACTTCAAAATAAAGAAAAAAAACTAGAAAGTGGCTAAAATACTGCTAAAAAAGTTCAATGAACCAAAACATTGTACAGCCATCCCGTCATGTTTTTTTTTTTTGCCTGTGCACATCATTTTGTTGGACCAAACTTTTACTGAAAGTGTCTCTATGTTAACATTTCTTTAAACAATTTCCTAAAATGAACTTCTCTTTTTTTTATTTGAAATGCCATTAATACAAATGGTTGGTGCTTCTGCAAACTTAAAGAATACTGTTCAATTATTCCTGAAAACAATCCACCCTAAGAGGGAATCTGCCTGTAGAGGTGTTACGCTATAATGAAGGTTCCCCTGAGGTGTTAACCCCACTGAGAGAGCCACAGAGCTTCTTCCATTGGTCAATTCATGCCTTTGTTTATATAATGCACATGAGTGCACATGCCCGTGGACATGTGGGTGGCAAGAAATGATGCATGATCGAGCCAATGGTGTCCTGCTTTACTACAGAAAAAGTAAATTTACAAAGAAATTCATGAACAATAAAGAGAAACTTTGTTTATGTTTGAAACAAGTAATCCAGGATTTAAAGCCTTTTTTGTTTTGGAAGGAAGTAAATTCATTTAGTACTGTAGTTAGAGCTCAAAGAAACAGAAGATAATGTGATATGCACATCAATAAATTCCATCAGATTTTTTGTTACAGGTGACCAACCTGAGAGCTGATTGAGATTGATTTGTGGTGAAAAACAACAGTTCTACTTAAACGAAGAAGGGTAACATCCTTGTCTATGTTTTAACTAAGAAGTGCTTCAGTGAAGACATCTGTTTACAATCTGGAGATGTTTAAAAGAAACTCTTACCTGACTAAAAAAGGCTGAGGGAAGCAGCTTGTGGTCTGAGTTTGAACCACATCCTGAAGATTCAGCAAGTTTTTCAGCAGAGTCCCATGTTTACATTTGTCGATCTTTGTCACCACAATCTGCAAAATAAGAAGTGACGGCTCTTTAAAGCAAATGCGCTTGAAAAAAATGATATAACATGAGGCATCAGAAAGCTACAAATTCTCAGAATGAACAGCTCGGGTCTTCTGAACAGATGATTTGCATTTGGAAAGTTAAGTCAATAGATTCTATAGTGACATCTTGTGGACAGAAATGATAATTGCGTGGTACGTTAAACCCTCTGGGACCAAAGTATCTATTTCATATCACACATAATCCATTGCTTAAATTAGCTCACCTTTGGAGATTGTCAAAACCCAGGAATTGTGAAATATTGACAGAAATCGCTCCAAATCTTTTTTTACTTTTCGTAGCCCAAGGATTCAACCATAAAACAACAGATGCATATGGAAGTACCGATCAAGTTTTTTTTGCCTCAGAGTCTGAGTCTGACTTATTTGATTTAGAGTATCTGCTGGTACAGAATCAAGATCCTACACTTCTTCAATACATTAAAAAATGAAGAAGAGCAAAGACACATCCAGAATGTCCCTTTTTTATTTATTTTTTTCACCTTATTTTATCAATTAACTTAGAAACAGAGCACTTCTGTGAGGTAGCTTGAACTATCAAGTGATAAATTAATAAATTCTTGATATTGGAGTTAAGTGCAACAGTATATATTAATTACACGATTATATAAAACGAACAGCAGCTGGCGGACAAGTAAACAAATAAGCAAATAAAAGTGCCACAGTGTTATAAATGATTTCAGAAATTACATAATCATAATTTCCAGTGATTTTAATGTTATGATATAAGTAAGTATAATTTAAGGTGTTTTTGTGTTGACAGTTTGGAATTCTCAGATTGGTCACAGTTTAAATCTCCCATTTCCTTTGCCAAAAATGTCCAAAGTTTCCTTCTAGTGAGCTCACGGCTCTTTGCGTCTTTTGCCTTTGAGGAGTGAGAGTTCATCTCTGTTAAAAGCTGAGCTGTCAGAGCTTTAATAATGGCCAAAGTGTTTAATAACCTGAGAGCATGAATAATTGACTGCAGAGAGCGTATAGAGTGGGGGTGCTTCATTATAACGTGCCAGTGGTGGCGTTTCAGAGGGGACAGCAGTTTTAAATAGCTGAGTGAGAACGTTCAGTATTAATTTGGTGTGGACATAATGAGGAGGGTCTGGAAGAAGGATGAGGAGAGTGTGGGAAGGACAAATGGTTTTAAAAGTTAGGGAACTTAACATAACATGAGGAGTTTACGGTCCACTGATTCGTACCACATATGGTCGTCTGGTCTCCTCACACATCTCCAGGGCGATCCGGTCAGCATCCTGGAGTCCAACACTCCCATCCACCAGCAGAAACGTCCTCACCAGGCTGAAACAGTCAAACAGTTCATCAGCCAAGTTTGTCTTTTTTTAAGTTTACTTTAAGTTCCATCATTTTGTCATCCCAGAGGTGCTCCTTCAAACTTAAACAGCTTCAAACACAAGGTAGTTGATGTCTGCTCTAACACTTGTTTGGTTCTATTTGTAATTCTATTTCTCAGTCTATGTAAATAATTGAACAGCTGAGAATGATTGATGTTAGAGATTTAATTTACTGTAAATTAACAGGAGGTTATATTCCCCTCACCATCAGTATTAAATACAGAACAGATGGTCAATGACAGCAGCACTACAGCCCTCCAGACATCAATCACACTACTGTATGTATGAGGGCTAATTACTCTGATGCTGCTGTGGCTTTTCTAAACACACACATTACTCCTCCAGACACATGATTTAAGTTAATTTCTCACTTCTTCCTCGTGAAAAGGTACGGCTCCACCATGTCCACAAAGTCTTTCGGGGCTCTGTATCCGTAGCCCGGCATGTCCACGACGGTGAACACTTTACCCACTTTGAAGAAGTTCATTTTTTTTGTGTGACCCTGAGGGAAATGAGATGAAATTACAATTTACAAACTTTAACTGTGAAGACGACAATGAAATATCTTCAAAAGATGGGACAATCCAAAAGCAAAACTAGTGATGGGTATCCAATTTGGTACGTTTATAGGTACCAGCCAAGTTCTGTCAGTGGCACCAAGTATTTTTTCAGCTAGAATCTAACGGTACCATGTCTCAGTACCTAAACACATCCTTGCCACTGTGAGGAAGTGGAAGAGTAGTTGATTTTCCATGTTGGACATGGACATGGGGTAGGTAGAGCTGGGTCTTATTTACATTTTCTTAGAAAAAGCACTGCTAATAGTCAAGGCTATTTGCAGTTCAGTTATTAAGTTGTAGTTGATTGCATTAGAGGGTTTTATGTTGAGGAAATTTGTGAAACAACTGTCACGTCAAACAGTTGAATGTTGTTTGGTGTATTTGTTAAAGTTGATGTATTGAGAAATCAATGTATTAAAATTAAAATATTTTGTAAGTTGTAAAAGTCAAAAGAATCTGGTGATAGTTTTTCTTGTCATTTGTGATTCTTTTTTGTTACAGCTTGGCTCATCCAGCCATCAACAAGTTTTGATAAACTTACTGGAGTTTTTGAGACTCGGACTTCTACTTCAGGAGCCAGAGCGAACAGACATTTGATGAGAGATGACTTTCCCACGTTGCTTCTGCCAATGAAACAGACCTAGAAGTGAACAAAGATGACCTTAAGTGACCACGACCTCATATGATGTAATAATTTAAGTTCTTGGAAGTTACTGGACAATCTGCAGGAGTTAACTAGCCCACTGTTCTTTTACTGTCCAGCTTCTCACACTTTGTCACTGCAGCCCCAGCGATCGCTCAGGCCCCCAGGACAGCGCCCAGACTCATCCATCTCTCCGACAGAAGATAGATGGATGGAGGCTGATGCTGTCAGAGAGCTGAGAATACATCATTCTCTGATAGAGCAGAGCAGCAGAGTGGTAACTAACCCAGCATGACAAAGAGACCGCGGTGTCCTCCCTACACAATGTTCCATTCTGAGCCCTCTGGTGAGCACTTCTGTCTATATGGTTATAAATCTGCTCATTTATTAACACGTGTCAACCCACACTTCATTATGTATGAGGCTGCAGCAGGGTAAAGAGACACTGTGCTTCATTTGTCATAGACTGAGGGTCAATGTGTTTTATTGAGGGAGGGAAGCACCTTCATGTCCAACACCTGAACCCACTGGAACATTCTCTGTTCTATTTTTCTTTACTTTACTGTTCATCTATGAAACTGCAACATTTTTACCTTTTTAGAAAGAGAAGAGAGTAAGAAACTGTGGGGAGATAGTGGGGTGTAACGAACTGGATGGAGCTCAAAGTTATTAAATATGACTAAAGTGGTTCAAATAGGCATTTTTTATGAGCAAAAAAACAACAACTTTAAACTTTGAAAAAATATTTTGATTTTATTTGGAGCTATGAGAAAGGATGTATATTTTTTTAGTTGAATTAATGCTTCAATTAATATGACTTTGTGGTCTCAACTGGTCTGATCAGAATGGTGATTAGTAAATGCATAAAAATGGTTAAGGATGCTGCTCTCTCGGCCACATTCTGCAACTTTTGACTCCAAGAAGATAATGTTAACGACCAAAATGTCAAATTCAACTGACATGTCTCTTTTATGTTTACAGTCTGTGCGGGCCACAAGTCAATTTGACAGTGCCAACATAGATTTTTAGCAGAAAACTAGACTTATGAATTTCACATTAGCAAAGATAATCAGATCCAAATCCCTTCATCAAGCCATTTAGAAATATTTTACATGAAAGTATTGATTTTTGGGGTCCTCTGCTGCATTTCTCCAGCATGTCTGACCTCTCTAAAGCTTTCAATTCACAAGATTCATTCTTAAAATAAAATACATAGATGAATATTTTCCATTTTTCCGCAACAATATTTTTACTGAAGTTTATAATGACTAAATACAGCTTTTTCATAAATCACATTTCACTTACATGGTTTCACTTGCATAGCTGTATTTTGAGGTTTCACAAATGGACTTTTTTTTTTTTTTTTTTTTTTTTTTTTTGAAAAGAGCTTCTCTAAATTACATAGGGCTGTTCAATCCGGTAGAAAAAAAATACAATCAACATCAATTGGTTTTTACTTTAATCAATGAAGGGTTTCCAGATTTTTTCTAACTAATGCTGGTTGGCTATCTGGATGTATGTGATTTTTTCTAGTGGGAAAGTTAAAGTTATTTTCCATTTTACAAGACACACTGTAATGACAATATTTATCAATTTAGTGGCAGAGAGACCAAATTGAGACTCAGGTTCAAACTCTAGTTCTTTGAAAAAGCTCACTAGAAAGTGGTACTTTACATACAGCTAAATAAAAAAAGAGTTAAAATCAATACATGTCACACATTGGATCCTCACCTCTGGTTGTGTCAGTTTAGGTGCATGGTCAATCCTTTCAGCAGAGGAGAAGTAATCAATCTTATGTGATGGAGAAGCAGTAAATAGTTTCTCTGCTTGAACCATGTCCTCCAAACTGGGATGAAATAGCTGGAAAGGTGTCCGATCCACAGACCTGAAAATAAACTATTGAGCATGAAACACCAGTGATGGGTAGATGAAATCATAGCAAACAGAGGTGGAAGAAACTGACCTGTCCAGGTGAGTCTCCAGGTTACTAAATGGGTAGAGAATGCTCTTGACTTTCTTTGGGGGGAGAGTTGTAGCCTCCTGAAGTGAAGCCAGTTTATGGAGCCTGTTCAGGTGAAGAGTGAACACCTGAGCTCCAGGCTGAAGCTGCAGGCGCAGCCGCAGACAAAACATATTCACCTGGAGATTTCACACCTGTCTGAAAACAGTAACAGGACGTGAAAACTTTCATAGAAAACAAAAATATCACAGGTTTAGCAAAACTCAACAAAAACATGTTGAAAATGTTCGAAAATAACGACACGATTTAAAATTAGAGCTAATGTTGCAACTCACCTACATTTCGATATTTTCATTTCTTATTTACGGAAAAATAAACATTTTTACGGCTAAATCAGAAAGTTAAACTGAAGCACTGGTGTCTGCAGTCATCCATGTTGTGTGCAGCGCTGTAGAGTCCGACCGAAACAAATCAACCTTAGGAAAGGTTCCTATGCAACAATTTCTGTCTTATTACGAAAGATTTGTTTCTATTTAGACTTACTTAATATAGACAGAACTTGTTTAGACTCACTAACTAACTAACCGACTAACAGTCATAAATAAAAGAAAAAATAAATCAAAACAAAAAATGTAATTCTGCAAGATGTGTTATTTAATGGCGGGAAATACACACACACTTGCTTTCATACCAATAATTTTTGTGATCCACTATCAATCCAATATCAATCTATTTATATCCATATCTATCTATCTATCTATCTATCTATCTATCTATCTATCTATCTATCTATCTATCTATCTATCTATCTATCTATCTAATCACAGTTTTTCAACTTTTGCTGAGGTACTTATTAGTTAATGTTTGCACAATTGATACTTTAGGTTCCTTATATCTGCTTAAAAAAGGTATTTTGGGCATAATCATCTTGTGCACATGATTTATTATTTCTATTTGCATTTGAATTCTTGGAAATGTTACAATAAAGTATCACTGTATGCTTCAATTCTGTTGCAGATGAGGATTTCAATCTTTATTCTAGCACAAATACTCTTACTACACCTTATGGGCTTACATCTCATTAATTTCAAGTCTAGTTCACATGAAATTTAGTTATTAGGTGAGTTAAAATGCTGCAAATGAACCCCTTGTGTAATGTAAAAGATGTGAAAAGCATCATTCTAATATAAAACACTTGAAACACAAATGATTTATTCTAAAAACGGGTTTTTGTTCCTGTCAAGAAGAAGGAATAATGTTTATTCTAAACAGAATTACACTTGTTTACCCAACATCTTTCACCCTCCTCTGCAGGCAACATAAGCTGACTGTAATAGATTGTTAAACAGATTATCCAGTGTGCACAGTGAGTATGTCAACAAGATAAGAAGGATCTAAGCCACTGATAAAATTTCAAATGCGAGCGTTTTACATTCTAATTATTGTTTTATCCTGTCAAAGGAAGATAATTAGGAGAGAGCTGCAGCATTTTGAAACAATAAATAACAAGGTTGACGGTATTTTGGGTTGTGATCCTGTAAGTGTCTTGGATTTTCCTCTCAAACTTAAATAATTCATGTATTTTAAGAACTTTGTCATGGATTTAAGGTTAAAAAATGATTTA
>RPOG01000558.1:218831-303477 GCA_008086565.1 Thalassoma bifasciatum | reverse complement strand
GTTGCAGTTTCTGCTATCAAAATGTTTTCAGATGAAGCAAACAGTATAAGATGTTTTGATGAAATGTCAGAGGATTACACTTCTGTAAAATTAGATCTAGAGATGAAAGCCTCCTCTTCGGGTGCAATCTGAATATTTAAATTTTAGATCAAAGTGAAAGTCTGAAAATGCACTACATCAGGTAAATAGAGGGGTAAAACTGTGTGGCTTGTGAAGATGTATTTTGTCATTGTAGTTCAGATTTATTTTGGTAAATGCACCCTGGGTAGAAATACGAGATATTGTGGATTTACAAAACGAAGTCTGTTTGCAGACCCACCTAGTATAAAACCTTGCTCCTGCTTTTTACCACATCCATTGTAAAGCCATGCATGTGCAATAGCTTGGTATCTATGACAACAGTTAAATAAAATAGATGTCAGTGCACCTCATTTCACCTGATTTGCAAATGAATGCTGGTTGTCACGGGCTACAATGATGTCATATCTTATACGAGTGAAAATAACACAAAATAATACCCCAGAAAATCAGAGAAATTACACATTTAAAACCTACAGAGGAAAGACTTCCACAGCCTCTCAATCGTTTTCTCCCCCTTCTCTCTCTGTTGGTAATTTTACAGAGCATTCGAAGTCAGACCTGTTGCTGAAGCATCCGCAAAGATGTCACTTAAGGACTGAGGAGTCTTGGATCAGGTGCTCTATAGAGAAGAGGAGCTTTTAGCTAACGAGAAAACCAAGAAATAACAGCACTTGTATGTCTCATCTCCAGAAGGGTGAAAAAGATTGCAAGGCAGGAACCTTGCCTCAAAAAAAACATGATGATGTTTTTAGTACATATTTAGGATTAAGATTCAGAAACCTTGCAGGCAAAAAACACTGTGTTCGTTCTCCACTTCTGCTTCAGGCCAACAGATCAGCACGGTCTCTAAAGACCTGTGTTTGCTGTCACGCAGCATTGGCAAGGTCTGAGAGCAGCAGTGAGCAGATAGTGTGTTATTACACAGTGTGATTATACACAGCTTTATAATTAGGGGACTGATAAGCTAATGTGCTGGTCGCCCTTTGTGTGAATGTATACGCAGATCTAATTTTCTGCTCATGAAATTTACTTAAAGAGGGGATATTTTCTTTTTCTGGGCATTGTACAGTTCTGTGTGTACCCCTGTAATAGCTTAAATGATGAACCGTTTTGAAAAATCCCCTATTTTTCTCACACTGGTGTTTTGGAAAACCTTGTTTCAGCCTCTGTCTGAAACATTTTGATTTAGCTGATGCCATTTTAAGGTTCACCACTCCACAAACCCCCTTCTCTCTGATTGGTCAACTGTCCAGAGGCCTCTTGAAGGGAGAGCTTCAGGCAGACCATGGTCTTTGAGGCACACCCTTCCAATATGTCATGAACCAATAAAGAAGTCATATACAAATCACCTCAATGTTTTGGTAAGTTCAGTGAAGAGTTAGTGTTGTTTTTAGAACTGGCTGTTTTGAGCAGTTTACAAGAAAATTCAAGTATTTCTACAATATATAAGTAAGTAGCCGTTTGTTATACTATCTAGCAATGTGACTTTCTATCCATATTTGAAAGATCAAAAAGCATAATACCCCCTCTTTAATTATTTCTGTCAGTAAAATTTCCTCCATTCTCACTTATAAAGCTCTTAATGAGACCTCTTGCAGTGTATTGCTTGAATAGGAGCACAAATGAATGAAGCTGTTGTTCCTTCCACATAAAGCAGGGATGCTGATTGAGCCTGTTTTACCATTGTATGGAGGAGGGATTGACAATAAAAGTGGCTTTCACAATGACCTATAAGCTGCACTCGGGGTCCAAACAAATATTGTAAGATTGAGTTTTGGTTGTTTTTAACTGTCTTGTTTTGGAGCTACCACACTTTAAATAAAAGCTATAAAGGTTAAGGTGTTAGGTTATGTAAGACAGGCCAATGGAAAATCAGACTGTGACAACACACCCTTTTAAAATAGTAACACTGCTATGTGTCTTTAAATAGGTCTATTAATGAGGCCTATAAATAGGACATGCCATGCATGAATACAATGCATGAATAAAGAGCAGCAGGTCTTGTTTTCATGATGTAGCCAAGGTCTGGTCGAGTACATAAAGATGGTAAATAAATTTACTAAGACTGCCATTTTTAGTCCGTCTGTCTGATGTCACTGTTTGTTTGATATTGTATCAAAAACAGTCCACAGTCACTCGTGTAGTACAACTTGGATGTGTCCACAGAGCGCCTGAATTTTCAAGTTGTGACTGAGCTGTAGGATGACTCATCAAAAATTAGACACAGGCCCTGCTGTGTTAACAGTCTGTTAGTGTTTAAGTGTCAGAGCGGTAGGTTGTTTTGATGAATTACCTACATACTAAAACATGCGTCTCTACAGGGGTGGAGGAGAGTGAGTGGTAAACAAAAGTAAAGAATCAAGTCAAGGTATGCCTTTTAAAGCCCCTGGGATTTTTCTGTCTATTTTATGAAACAAATTGAACTATCAAAGAAACGTTCATATGATTTAAAGTATACTGAGGAAGCCCTTCATTTGACCATCAAGCAAAACGTAGTTTTTCAGACAACACTGCCTATACTTATACAGAACAAAATCAGTAGAGATGTAAGGGATAAATGCTTTGGCCACGGGGGGGGAACCAAAACAGACAAAGACTACGTTTTTACGGTTATTGGAAAAACAAGTAAAAACAGAATTTTTCGATAAAAAACATGGATCAATTCTGTGTAATTGATGTTTAGCTCTTTGCTTGAAAGGATAATACAAAAGCACAATTTTTATTACCTACTTAATTCCATTTTATATCCAGGGAACTAACACTGACTTCAGCGTTTTAAAGCCATGGTGATAAACTTTGGAAGATCTGAAAATTGTGTATCGAAGCTGAAAGTATGAATTTCTGGAAAATTGTTAAAAAAAAAAATCAGCTTTATCAGTTCTACAGTCTAAGAGGTTCTTGCTTATTTTCTGCAAAATAATGTCTGCAGAAAATGTGAGCTGTATTCTGGAGGTCAATCTCAAAGTTTGAAATCACATTTTAAAAAAGAGGGTGTTTTTGTGTTTTACTCAAAGCGGCTCACAGCTTTGAGGCACAGCACCAGGATTTGAAGTGTCCCCTCTTTCAAAATGGATAACCTTTGGTAGAAAACAGCAGTTGAATAAAACAGGACTTTGGAATGAAGCTTCAAGAATTGAGTGAATACGCACAAAACAACTTCATGTGTTTTTGAGACCAAGATTTGACAGTAATACAAGCTAATTTGTTAAGTTCCATCCAACCACAGAGTGGCACTTTTCATCTGAAGAATTAGCCTCTCTTCAGGTTGATTGCAGTCCTCATCTCCAAGTCTGTGCTGACGTAGAAGATACTAAACTGTAGAAAAGTTTCCTGAGTGATTGGCTGTGATTTGGTCAGAGTCATGATAAAGTGGGCACATGATTGTCCCCTCACTTACCGAACTGTTTCCTCAGAAAAGCTCTTTTTTTGAGAACTTAAAATTGGACTGCTTTATTCATGAAAGACTTTCCTGCCTGTTTTTTGCCAATGCCTCCGTGAGCATGTTGCTCAGCCCTTTAGATTGCAAAATACAACTGTTTGCAATGACAATTTTGTAGAATGTAATTTAGTTGATGACTTAAATTTCAACAGCCAAATCTGTGATTGTTTCTTTTTATCTACCATAGCCAGAGAGTGGCAGACTTTATAAAGCCAATCTTAAGAAAGCTCTCCAGTGTTCTCAATTTTTTAGATATAAAGGAGCCAAATTATCAACAGAGCAGAACAGCCACTTTATTAGGAGTGAGTACAAAAAAAAAATCAGTAACATGTTTAAACGCGGTGCTTTTCAGATGACAGATTGTCACCAACTTTAAACCACTGAATGACTAAAATTCTTGGTGATCAAACAAAAAAACTCAATTACAAGACTCAGTAGGAGTAAACTGAGTTGAGCGTAGACAGATATTTTTTAGTAGAAATACAAAACATTGGTATATGCCTCAACAGAGATCAACTTTCATTTTGCATTAAACAAATGCTGAACTGTATTCACATGAAGCATCTGAACACATTTTTCTTTCCTGAATGTTCCTTGTATATGTTTCTCTTTTGCAGTTGATCATTTGGTTGCCGTTTCTTTTCTTTCCCTAATTTGGAGAGGAGAAAACACAGTTTTAGCTAGGCTGTTTCGAAGATTGAGATGGGTACTTCTCAAATTTAAAGGTGAAGTATGCAGAAGTTTTCGATAGGGTTTTGTTTCTCTGTTTACGAACATCACCCAAACTCATCTCATCCTGGCTCAGGGTCAGCTGATGCTCACAGCCCCTGACCGTAGCTGATAGCACGGCTGACAGTCGCAGCGGTGGACACGTAAAAAAAACACGGTGGACGGTAAAAAACAGCCCTGCGAGCACTTGCAGCATTACGTGAGAGAAACTCAAGAGCCGTAAACCTGACTTCCTGCAAGTAATTGATATACGCTGCGGATATAGAATCATTTTTCTCTGTGTTAGGGCCGCTATCATAGCTGCTCAGGATAGCGTCTCCCATTCGCTATCAACAACACACAAAGTCCCATGCACACTGGGTGCTCTATGATTGACTGGTCATCACCCATAAAAACTCCTGCTCTTCACTCAGAGGTGTTCAGAGTCCAGCATAATATTAAAAAAACAGGAGGAGGGGGTCTATAAGGGGGTGAGGCAGACACAGACACTGTCAGACAAGTACAGAGGTCCAGAGACAGAGCAGGATTATTCCTGTAAAAACTTAATTTTACTCTATTACTCTATTTTAAGATCTGATCTTAAAGACTTGACATTCTGAGACATCCTGACCTGAATATATCAATCTCATCTCTTGTCTTTTTATATCTTTCTGCTCCGGCCTCTATCTCTGCCTCTCCATCTGCATCCATCACACTGACATTATGATTGACTGTGTCACCCTGAAAGGCAGGGAGCCCTGGCTCATTCGATTATTCTTTGATCAGACCGATGAGGGTTGAACAGACCCGCCTGTCAGTCCCTTTTCCTCCTGTTTCATCGGAGGATAACAATCAGGGCGATAACAACAAGTGGAAATGGCCTGTGGAGTGTGTCAAAGTGGAGTCTGGTGTTCCTGCTGTACTTCAAATGACGACAGCGAGGGAACCCTGATGACGCACACGCATACGCACACTTTCTAAATGAGAAAAAGCAGTGGGGCCTGAAGATGCCCTCTTTCATGCTCTCCATCCCACAGCCACTCATCATTTTTCCCCACCGTCTCCTCTTCTCCTCTTCTCCCTGCTTTATCTTTTGTCTTCAGCTTCCCTCCTTAAAGTCTCATAAATCATTTTGTTGTGTAGTCCAGATAAAACACAGCTATTTAACGATCTGTTTAGCAGGCGTCCTTGGCTTGGCTGTCCCGCTCCGTGTTTATCCTTTCAGCGTTTTGTTCACTCAAAGTTCCTGAGGCAAACTTCTCTCACTTTTTCTGAACTTAGTCTCTCAAAGGCGAGGACAGACTCAAGTCAACCTTTTGTTAGACGGCAAACGCTGGTTCTCTCAACAAGGCCATGCAGAGTCTTGCAAAAAAAAAAGAGAAAAGATGTTTGACATTGTGACGCTTGACTGTGTGAGTGTTGCACAGAAAACGAAATCCTTTTGGTTCATCTGTTATGTATAAACAGCTCTTAGTGTTCCCACTTGTACACTGCAAGTTAGACAGTTAACAAGGGGCAGGGACAGCAAATCAACTGGACTTTGCTCAAACACACACAAACACATACAATAAACCTTGCTCACAATCCACATGTATACAAAACCACACACACACATCAACACACACAGACATGTCCACCATCATTGTAATGCCTTTGAATGTGACTCAGAGTGTTTATTACCACTTTAATTGAGCCTCTCCACAAGGTTTTAACACTAATCAACAAAGCTCCTTGTTCTATGTGGTAGCAAATAGACCTAGTCGAATTATGTGCTTGTGTGTGTGTGTGTGTGTGTGGCTTGGAAGAAGTAAATCAGTGATTGTTATTGTTGTTTGCGGCTGGTGTTTGTGTGTCTCGAGGAGGGGGATGGGTTTTGTTGTAGTGCATGTGGGGTCAGGGCTACTGAGTTTATCAGCAGCTTATTCTGTAGTTAATGCAGCAGCAATTTACTGTATGCAGATCAGGGTGCTCGTTTGCACACACACACACTGGGTCTGGGTGATGGTTTACAGCCCAATTACCCACCCTACCTTCATATGAAAAGAAAACTCTAAATCTTTGTAGTCCATGTACATTTTTCACTGTTCTACTGAGGCTCTGTCGCTCACCTTAGTGCCCTCTATTTTTATGTGAAGCACTTTTACTTTCTTTCATTTCTTTGTTTAAAGAATTCAGGTTATCTTTTATATATTATTATTATTATTATTATTTTTTTTTTTTTTTTTTTTTTTTTTTTTTTTTTTTTTTTTTTTTTTTTTTTCGCACACTTAGTTGCAGAGATCATCAACTGTCCTCTGATTCTGAACTAGCATACAGTAATATGCTTAATGCTTAATGCTTATATCATATTTCTGATACATTATTCATTTTTTGTGCAAAATAATACTTAATGCTCTCCCAGAGTCAATCATAAAAATAACCACAACCAGAGAAGATTTGGCCTATTTCACAATTGAGGGAGTGAGGAACATAACCTCTGTTCACAGGAAACATGTTGAGCTGTGCATGTCTTCACTCTGGGACATAGTGCCAGGGTTTGGCATTTAATTGAGCAAGCAGCAGCCCATTGTATTGGCAAATATCAGTGTGTTATTGGTCAGTAACTGATAGTTCATTTTTAAGCCAATATCAGCCAATACAGATACCAGTGGATATATATGGTGCATCCCTAGTCTAAGTAACTCATTTTTATGTCAACTTAATGTAAGGGGGCTAAACTCTTTCACTTTTCAGCAGTTTAGAAGAAGTAAAGACTACGAGTTGGTCCATTCAGAGGCACAGCTCACCGGACTGACAGATGTGCACCCTGCAGCACTGACTGAGGAGGCTCTAAGCCCACCTCTCTAACTCAAACAACCTCGACTAAAGTTTGTTTGAGCAAAACATTGGCAACAACTGGCAATAGGCTTAAAAAAACTTCGCTCCAGTAACAGATGCATGGTGTCACAGGGACTACATCCATGTATGAGATATTCTATGGTTGATACATAAACATACATAAACATTAACTTGTGCAAGCAATTGTGCTGGACTCTTGATACAACATTAAATTCTGCCTAATGGCTTTTTTCAACCCAACACAATGAATGATAATCATAGTTTAGGGTTCAGACCCTGCATAGCTGCCATATATCTGTTAGAGAGAGCTTTTTTAAAGGTTGAGTAGGAGTTTCTTGTGATTATTCTTTTTTTTTACACTATAGGCATACTGACTGAAAAATCAATGCAAGTGCAAGAAGAGGTCAAGCTTTAATGATTTTTTAAAGTGCCCTCTGCCGGATCAAAATGCAAACTACAAAAAGGCGTGATGCTTTTATCTTCTTTTTTTTAATAACAGTTGAAACATAAACTTTTTTATTTAAGTGAAAGTGCTATTTTGTATTTGTTTGTTTTTCCCATCTTTTGGTGCCTTTTTTCTCTTTTAAAAGTTGAGCTGACAAAAATTTACTAACTATTCATGGATGTTATGCACAGAAATGCAGTACTTGAAAAATACAGAGGATGTTTGTGAATGAATGCAGCCTCACTTGAGTGTATATGTGTGTTTTGTGCGTTATGTGATTTATGTTTGTGTACTGAGCATAACAAGTCCAGATACAAATGTTTTTGATTATCCCACAATCACTGGAAATCAACAAAACTTATCCCAACAGCCCCTCAGCTTGCTGCTCAATCCATCTTCTCACTTCTTCCCCTCCTCAATCCATTCATGGCTGCTATGGGCCTTGTTGTCATGGTTACCGTGTCCTTGCCATCGCTAAGCCCTGATTGTGCCGCCAGGAGCACAAAGGTTTATGATAACGCAAACACACACCAGAGCAGACGCACATAAACACACACACTTCCCATAAATTTACAGAGGTCTGCTCATATGGATTTTCATTTATGGATCACTTTGACACAATGGACACAAACAGCACAACTCCACACACACACACTAACGCACACTCGTATGGTATATTACACAAGGCTACACAGACAGTGACATCCCATTAATCATGTTGCGTGAGTTAACCCGTTGTCTCGTAGATAAGTCTGCACTTTCCTGAAAGGTCTTTGATAATAAAGCTTCATTTCCAACCTTTAAAGGCCATCACAAAAAAATCACTTCCTGAGCAAACATGGATAAATCCATGCTGCTGTAGCTCGGATGCTGCAGGGAGATTTCTGGCACCAAACCGCACATCGAAGTGCAGTGCCAGGGCCCCAAAGAGCTCTATTTGTGAAGATGGGGGCTGGCAACTGGCTGCTTACCTGGAAGCATCATATAAAAAGTGTTTTCCTGTGTTTGTGTGTGGCCTTGCCTCTGGTATAAGCTCTTGTCTCACATAGAGGATGCTGGGAGATGGAGACTGAGACTGAGAGAAAAACACAGTTGCCATAGTTTCATGCTCTCGACTACAATTAAGGAGCATTTTCCGACCAGTCGCTCTCATCCTCTTGGTTCTCGTTAATATGGATGCTGGTGGTGATTATTGTCTGCCCCTTCTTCCTCCCTCTTGATTAAACAAAACCATAGGGTGCATTCTCCTTTAAATTTACATTTGATGGTTTATTTCTCCAGCAAATTGATAAATAAAAAGTAATTCTTGCTGTTTCACTTTGTATTCTCCTCCTCTGTCTCAGTCTATTTGTCCTTCTCAGCAGTTTTAAGCGCTGCCCCCGGGACTACATAACCTTTGACCTTTGTTTGTATAGCAGGAGCTGCAAAGTTTGCACACGCATTTCAACAATTCATTAAGAAGAATGGCTACATGCTTCAAAGTTGACTTAAATTTGGGTCTGCCTTAACTCCCTCCTGGAGTAACATGGAGAAAGAGTAATGTAATTTTTTCAGGATGCCTCATTTACATGCAGGAAGTCAGGTGCGCAGCTCTTGAGTCTTTCCCATGTAGAAATGTGATGCTGCAGGTTCCATCGGAGGCAGCGGGCATGCACTGCCGCTACTCACTGAGCCATAGAGGAGGAGCCCAATTTGGATGTCATGTTTATAAACATTAATTAAAGATTTCTTGCAGACCCTACCTTTAGGGAGGGCAAAAATTATTAACACATTGGCTTTAGCTAGAGTATTGCACTTTTTTCTGGGTAAAAATAAAACCTTTACATCTTGACAGTCACACTACTACATGGGCTGTTGCGCATGAAAAAATGAATAAATTGAAAGTGTTCACTAGCTTTACTGGCAAACCTACTTTGATGCTCAACTTTGGTGGGTAAGTTAGGCCTTCATTTTTCTCACTGGAGGAAAGTGAAGGCATGAAAGCTCGATTATCAAATTCATTGATCAAATTCTATAATCAAATAACTGATATAAACCTTTGAATCTCAAGTGACTGGCTCACAGTAGAAACTGTTATTGATCGATACTGGAGGTTATCAGTAATGTTTAAAGGCCCAAAGGTTTAGGAAGGATGTGTGCACCAGAGTTTTGATTTGTGTGCTCAGAGTGTGTTTTTGGCAAGAGGTTGGATTGATATTTTAGGCAGGCCATGAGAGGGAGGAAGCAGGAAGTATTGACTGAGACTAAAGCTGCTATTTTCAACCTCTGGCTGGTGTGAAAGGGTTTGAACTTGTGTTACGTGATGATAGAGTTGTTCCGGAGGATTAATGAACGATGTTATTGTTTATGTGTTTATGGGTTGTTCTCTATGGCGGATGCATGCAGGTGTTGCTCTATGTTCTCTGCATGCTGACGTAAGGTTGCTACACATTTTCCCCGCAGTCAGCCAGCTCAGCTTGGATGACCTCATTGTTTAGAGTACCGACTTCCACTCTTGCTTTCCTAACTCCCACTCATCCCTCCATCTCTCTTTCTGTTGTTCTCTCTGACCCCTTCCTGTCACCCCTGACCCTCTTTTCTATTTATTTATGTTTTTTATTTATTTATTTATTTATTTATTTATTTATTGACCATGGGTATTACACAACACCATTATGGCCTCATGTCAACTGGCTCAGTGCTGATCTGCCGATCATCTTACTGCTGCTTCTATTAATACAACAGATGCTTCACAGGATTTCCTCTAGCATCTGTGCTAATCCTGTGTTAACAATGTTATATTTCCTGTCACATCCACTTTGAACGTATGATGAACATGTGTTTGTGTGCATGTGCATGCATACAAACAGCATCTATTACACAACTTGTTAACTTCTGTCTATAGAAGCTTTGTGATGAGCTCAGAGTCAAATGTATCAATATGACTATTAACAGTAACGGACAAAACTCAGTGACATTTTGTCCCATATTTTCTTCCCTTTACACTCCATACACTCCATTTTTATCAGCTTCACTTTCTTTTCAGGAGACTCTTTCACTTGTTCAATGATTTAATAAGATTGTTTTTCGGTTGGAGCTCTTGTGTCACAGTTATCTGAGGGATAACAGCAGTTTCACTGGCAAAAAGAAAGATCATAACTCTGCGTCACCGAGGGTTTTCTGTTCTTGATTAGCCTTTAAGTCACTTTGTCAACCAGAGCCTAAACTTTTCTCTTTTCTTTTATAATATTTTTGAAATCTGTCATGGATTCTCCCCCTGCCTGCCTCTGGCTAAGTCCATATTAAAACAAGATTGTCAACATTATGAGAAGCTTTCTCTTGGACAGAGTGCACATCCATCTGTAGCAGAGATGTACCTCCTCCACCTCTCCACCAGCCTGTCAGTCATAGCCTCTCACAACAGGTGTTTCTGGAGAGCAAAGAGAAAGTGAGAAAAGGAATAGGACAGGGTGAAATGGACAAGATGTAGGTGAATAGATGGAGAGTCTGTCTGGCTCAATAGAAAGAAGGTGTGTTGCTGTTTGTTCTGCTGTGGAAAAAAAAGATAATGAATGGGCAATGAAGCTGTTGAATGAATGAGTCAGCTCTGGCTGCTTGAATGTAGTAGCAAGAGAACTGAGGTTCAAACTGATAAACAGAGAGAAAGAGCAAGACATTCCTGTCTCTGCACTGACAGATTTGGGTGCCTGTCTGCAGACATGTCTGGACCCTCTCTCAAGAGTACACAAGTCTTAGAAGACAGACCACTTGTGACCTCCATGAACTCCAAATTATGTACATTCCTTACCCCAGCTTGGATTTGGTGCTGTTGCTGCTGTCTCATATTGAATATCTGTTCAACTCTGTTATGCAAGTTATAAAAGATTTGTCCATAAAAAGGTTTTATATTTGTTTTCAGGGACTGAGTCAGAGGACAAACAGCCCTGTGGAGTTGTCTTCCTGATAAACAGAGGACATAAAAATCCAAACCCATAGAGAAATGTTGGTGGAGGGCAAACAAAACTGGACTCGAGACTCTTCTGACAAAAAATAGACAAGTGCAACGTTTTACAGAGTTGAACAATCAGCAGATCAATCACATGGTAGAATCTGAGCCAGAAACAGTTTGAGTCTCTCTCATAGGGAGATGCTTGGAAATCGAATTCTAACTCAATTTTGTAAACTGTTAACTCAAACTCAATGAACAAGGAAGTAAACTGACAGATTTATTGACTGCTTTTAACAACTTTAAATGATTAATTTCATAATTAAGAGTTAGTGATTAGTCATGGAAAAAGCCTTTATGTGCTTTCTTTTCAATAAGCTTCTTTTACGTTTTCACAAAAATAGCACATTTACCAGTTTAAAGAATTTTAGAATATTAAAAAAATCTTCTTTACTCAACTTCAATAAATGTATCCTCAAAATCTTAATTTTTTGATACAACAGTGTGTGTGTGTGTGTGTGTGTGTGTGTGTGTGTGTGTGTGTGTGTGTGTGTGTGTGTGTGTGTGTGTGTGTGTGTGTGTGTTTGAGTGCATGTTCTCTCCAGGACACAGTGGAGAGCAGGATATTTGTTTTCACAGTAATAAGTCTGGATGGGTGAATGTTTGGACCACTTTGTCTCCTTCTATGTACTCTCTTCTTTTCTGCCTTTTCTGAACTTCCCCTCTGCCCCCACCCCTTAAAGTCTGAGCTGTCATGATTTGAAATCCTGCAGGTGCTACTGCTTGGTTTTCCAAGAAAAAGGAGCAGTTACAGAGACCCTGTAGACTGGGTGAACCACCTTTCCACTCTTGATTTTGGCCACTCTTATGACCTTTTTTTTCTTTCTGTTAACTTAATTTCCCCCATGTCTTCCACTGGTTTGACACTCATTACCAAATGGAGCATGTCAAGACTTTGTTGTACTGAAGGAGACTCCAACTGTAAACATGCTTTACTTGAGTAAAGCCCCCTGTATCAATGGCTCCTGCCCTGGCTGCAGCCCTGCACTGGCCCCTTGTGTTTGACAGAGAGCATTACATGTAAAGAAAGTCTGCGTTTTTGAGCTGTCAGACAGCTACAGGTGTCTTTACTCGTGAGCATCATTTTGTTTTAACTAGTGCATCCATTTGATTCATCGTAGCTTGTATTTGATAGCATACCACTGTCAAATGAAAGGATCGATTTTCATGGTTTTAGATTTAAGCCGGATTAGGTTCTGCAGAATCGTGCAAACGTCACTTTCACAGGAACTCTCAGATTCTCATGAAGCCTACATCAGCATGCAATCAGTTTCCTCCCCTCCTCTGTAACTCCACTGACTACCAGCAGGGGCATTTACCTCATGATGCAAGTGTGACTATTTTGTTCAACATTACATCAAAGTTTATGACAGTAGTTTGGTAAAGTCCACTCTCTCCCTGCACATTAACAACACGCTTCCTAAGAGGCACTTCCTGTACTGAGTTTGTCCCCAGTGAGTCTGTCTGCTGCTCACAGTCACTTTGATCAACCTTCACTTCCCATTTTGATCTGTCTGTATGCAGATACTATCTCTGTCATTGTGGTGTTGCATACAGAAAAACGTTAGCCAACTCTGACACCAATGCTGAGTATTTATAAGACGCTGAACGTCTCAGAGATTCACTGACACCAGTGACATGGACGTATCTGGACTCAGACATGTGGAGGCTCATTTTCCGCACCAAAACTCGCACAAGAGAGGCAAGTGGGCTCTTTTTTTTTTTTTCAAGTTGATATCGTTGACCTGCAGCTGGTGGAGAGTTATAGGCGCTGTCAGTGTGGGTGGTGTGGGGTTGATGGATGTGAGGAGGACGAGGAGGCTTGTCCTACAGTTCAGGAAGCTGTGTGTGTATCTAACAGGAGGGGAGGAAGGGGGTTTTCTGAGTGTGTGGTTGTGGATGTATGGATGCTGCTGTGAGTTACAAGGAAATGCAGGAGGACAGTTAACTTTCAACCTACCTTACCATATTGAATTTTGTCTCATTTCTTTTTTTAGGTTGTTTTATTGGCTTCTGTGCCTTTATTTTGATTGAAGAGAGGACAGTGAATGTCAGAGTAGGAAAGGGAGAGAGAGAATGGGGATTGACGTGGGAAACAGGCCACAGTTTGGATTCAAAGAAGGGCCATCCGCTCGAGGGCGAACGTCATGGGGTGCAACCTATTCCACTTGGCCATCTTTGCTCCAATTTTGTTCCAATTTGATTAAACTATCTTCTTATTTTTCTCGATTTCTCTCTTCAGTAATTCTCAAATAACAATTAGGTTTTCAAAAAGCTCTCATTCATTCTATGTATGAAACCAAAAAAAAACCTCTTGGTGTTAGTCAAGAGCCATCTGGGCCCATGTATTTCTGGAGACTTTCAACTTCAGCTATTCTCTGCATCTTTAAATTTAGATAAGTAGCCCAAAGTTGAACATTTTTCTGTGTAGCAGTTATATTAGGAACTACAGTTCCCTGCTGCTAACAGACGCATGCTTAAATCATCGAGCAGGAAGGACATGAGATCAGTTCAAGAAAAGAGGAAGTGAGAACTTTGAGGGAAGAAAAGAGAGGTTTCCTGTCACCAGTGTGGCAACCTATTTACCTCCATGTGTGTGGGTGGGTGTGTGAGTGTGGTTCCATACAATAAATCGTAAACTTTTATGATCAGAAATAATTCTGTAAAGTATATGTTTTGTACAAACTAGGATGTGATGTGAACCTAATAGTAACTTTTTCACTCAACCATCCTTCCCTATAGAACGTGTCTCATATCTCTTGGATAGAGAAGGAGTTTGCAAACATTAAAGCCCAGGTAAGATCTGACCACATTTACTGTGAATCTACTTCCTCTTAGAGACATCTGCAGCTTCTATTCCAAAGAAACAAGCTCATTGTTACTTAGCCATCTGCATTTCAGTCTTTTCACACCTTTGTATATTTCCAGCTAAGTCATTGCAGAGGGGTATGCTACCCCAGTGTGCCCTGAGCTGCAGCGTAATCACACCCCTGTAAAAGTAGATCTGCTGACAGATTGATCATGCTGCTGCTTGGTCAAGAGAGAAGTTGACTCATGCACCACACTCACATGACTGTGAAATAGTCGTTTCTTCCTTCGGTTAGAGATAAGCGAGCTGTAGAAAGAGCGCTGATGTGAGGGATGGAGTTGAGAAAGAAGGGTGAGAGGCTGTTAAAGAGAGAGCTGTTTTTAGGGACAAGATGAGCAGAAGTAGACCATCATGAGAGGAACATGCCTGACTGGAGACAGGAAAATCCTTGTCATCTGCAAGTGAGTTTTCTCTACCTCTGCCTCCCTCTCTTTCCTCTCTTTTCTATCCTGTTGGCTCGGGGTTGAAGGAAAGTAACGTGAATCCTGCCTTTGGAGGTGACAGAAGATGTGCAGTAACATGTTATATGATTCGATAAGTAGGTGATCTAAATAGCATACACTTGTCATTATCAACAGGTGGGTTGGTATTTATGTAAACATATTTTCTGGAATGAAGCAATGTGGTTTATTAGTTTCATTTTACAGAACATGAAACAAAAAAATTGTTTTATAACTGTAGTACAGCCACTTACCAGCACTGCAGTTTTCGTTAATGTCTCACCAGTGTAACACCATGATGCTCTACCACACAGATGTAAGCAAGCACAGTTGACAGATAGCATCTCATAGCGCTGTCCAATTTGACAGTATATTGATCTAGAAAACAGATAAAGTTGTAGGCTGTGTGTGTTGACCTCATCTAAAGCAATGTGTGACCTGCACAGGCATGGGAACACTGAAGAGGGGGTACTGTGGTTTTATTTTTAGGGTTGATTGTGTCCCTGAAGATCCTGTAGTAGCTTCATATGATTTCCTCATGCTGGTTTTTTAATGTCCACTGTCTGAGGCCCCATTGGCATAAGAAAGTTTCACCTAAATGCAAAAAAAAAAAAAAAGATGCTGTAGAAAAAAAAACCCTGTATGCACTGAGAATGCTGTAGTATGCATGTCAGGCTTGTAGTTGGCAATAAAGCTGTTGAGGCTTTGTGTACAACAATGGATTAGAAGCCTAAGTAAAGGTGAGCCGACCATCTGGTGTGCATGTAGAATTTTCCTTCGCTGGCAGCTGAAGTGGTGCAATCAATGCACATTTTGGTGGAAAGTAGTCTGTAGATCCAGCAGCACAAGCATGATACTGTAGTCTGCCGTTGTCGCTGTTGTTGTTTGGTGTAGTGCCCATGCCATGCCACAATGAGAGTGTGATGTGCAGGCGCAATGTGGAGTGTGTTGTCAGCGTTTCTACTGAAAACGCGCAATTTATGCAGCAATGGTGGCATCAGCGTTTCAGAAAAATTACACTCTTGAGGCCGTTTTCAAAAGTTTCTATTTCAGGTCGACTAAAACACTATGTGCATGTAAACGAGAGGCCGAAATGCAACACTACCTTTTATTTTAACCGTTGTCAAGCAAAACAACCCCTGAAACAGCTCATTCTAGCTGCTGTCTCTTTAAGGCTCTCTGCTCCACAAACCCCCTTCTTTCTGATTGGACAGCCCTTAGAAGACCAATCAGGAGATCCATATACAATGACTTCATTATTTTAACAAGTCTCGTGAAAGTTTCAGTTTTTATTTTTTGAACAGAGGGTTTTGATCAGTCCTCAGTCAGATTCAGACAATCTGCACAATTTTAGTTGGAACATCTTCCATAGTTACTGTTTATTTATGTCTGGAATATGGGAAAACGAAATACCTCCTCTTTGACCTCCCAGAATGACTGAGCTCTGCTGATGTTAGCAACACTTTGCATCTCAATAGTTAATAAACAAACACGGTGATCCTGTGTTTAGCTGTTTTAAATAACTTTTGTTAAATGGTTTTATTATCTCTGTCAAGTCAGTCTGTTGGAATTTAAGTTTCTATAGAATTGATCAATTTCTTAAGAAATGCTTTTTTATAACTTAGTTATATCCTTGAGTGTCAAAATTCATTCATCACTCACTTCTAATTAACATTAATAACAGTGTTTCAAGTAAAGCAGCACTGTTTAACAACATTATTTCCACCTTCTTCTTTTTTACTTTCTCTCACTCTTTATCTTACTTCTCTCCCACTGTCTCTCTTTCTCTCTCTCTTTCTTGCACGCTCAGCCACAGATGTGTGTGTGTGTGTGTCTCTGAGTAAGTGTTTTTGTGTGTGGGACTTGTTGGGTGCAGGACTGTGAGAATAAGTGCAGGCTCTTCCTTCCTGCTCGCTCTGGTGGTTCCAGTTCAGTTCAGCTGCAGTCGGTCACTGAGGACACACACACACTCAGAGGGAGAGGAGAAACACAGAGTAGGAGGACAGGAGAGATAATGGAAGAGAAAATGAAGATGAAGAGTTGATAAAAAATTACAGCTGAGGGCCTCTGCTCAGAGACTGGAATGATAGAGGGCAGAGGCTAAAAGAGATTTTTCCACATTTACCTGCTGTCCACAGAGCTGATCCCAACATGAGTGCACAAATGAGTTTAAAGTGTGCTTATGGTGAGATGAGGTGAGGACTTTGAGATGATTTGTGCCAAGTAGGAGAGGGCTCGCCTTGTTATGGACACTTTCAGAAAGATGAATCAGAAGTTTAAGATGTGCTGAGATGGAGAAGGCTAGGGGAAAGTTCATCTTGCGTCGCTTTCTGTCCTTCCACCTGTCCAAAAAGAAAAAAGAGTTGGCTGGCAGAGCTGCTCACAACTTCAAACCAACACCTGCAACTGAGAACAGCTGTGACATAGTACCTGCACTGAGGAACCACTGGACGGTAAAGTGATTCCTCTTCATCTCGATAAAGTTTGCTTCATCCCCAGAGTGCTGTTACTGTCATTACGCTGTCGTTAAAAGGAGCAGGTATAAAATAGTGATTGATTAATGCTGCAGTGAGCAGACTGGTTGGTGTGTTTGTGTAGAAACTTAGAGCAGCTGAAGCTTGCACATTAAAACACCAAATTCTGGTTTCCTGTTGTCAAATGAACAGAGCTGCTGTGGCATGTGGTGATGACTTTCGATAAGTTAAACCTTACAGACACAGTCATCTACCTCCTGATTAATGGGTGATTGTTTACTTGAATTTTGCAACTAAAATTTAATTTGATGAACAGTCTTTCTTTTTAACTTTACTTTATGGAACAGCTTTATCTCCAATAAGTATTGCAGAAATAAAACAAACAAACACTGACAAACAAAACATGGTCAGGTCAAAATTGTGTTCAGTCAAGAAATTAAATTACTCCAAAGCCACAACTTTTGAATGTTTTTCTTTGTCTTTACTTTGAATTATATCATAACTGATCTTTTTTTTACCCCATCTCCATTGTACTACCATTATTATACTTCTTATAAGGAATAGATGAGAAGACTAACCCATAAAGTATTTTTTTTTTCAATCATTTCATTGAATTTCATTGTAAACATCCAAAATTGATGTTCTTAATACATCATTTTTTATACTGTCCAAACTGAAAAAAGGTAGCATTGTGTTTTTGCATTCATAGAAGCTAGATCCAGCAAGTTTTTCCTATGAAATTTAAACTGATCAATTTGGCACCCATCTACTATCAATTAACTGTCAGCTGAAGTATTAAAAGCATAGAAAAATATGGATGACACAGGTGCTCCCTAAAAATGAAGCCATAACTTTAAACGCTGTCTACACAGTAGGTCATTTGTTTTTCCAATTTTATTGAATTAGGTAAGTTGTTGAGAACAGTTTCTTGTTTCTGAAAGTGTAAAGTCTATACAAAAAGTGCTAAAAACCACGGTTCTTTGAGCATTACCTTTACTGGCTGCAGAAACACTGAAAACCAGCTAAACACCAATTCAAGAAAGGCAATAATTACAGCAAAAATGAACATGTTGAGAGCCTGGTTCAAAAACCAGCAACATCAAGAGGGTAGAGGTTGGGTTGTGTCTGATTTTATGTACTGGGGTGTGACTCGGGGGAAGTAAAAGCACAGGGTAACAAGAAAAAGAACAGCATCTGAGAGTTGTACCACTTGATGCTTGTTTGTTTATTCTTTGTCACTTCTCTCTTGGGTGTTGCTGGTTGAGGTTGACACATTTAGCAGCAGATTGCACATGTATCAAAGTGCTCAGCTGTTTTGGCACTCCACCCCTGTGAAAAACCCGGCGAATTGCCCTGTACAGTCTTTGTGGTTACAATACTTGTGTCCCAAAACACAACACTAAAACACTTCAGTATTTTTAAACTGCTTTTTGAAGTGACATTTCTCTGTCACTGCCTCATTTTGTTGCTGTCATGTTGTCCTAGAAACTTCAGTAAACAGTCATTGACACACACAGGATGCATTTATTCATTCTTACACACTCAACTATCACTTTGTTCTGTGCTTCTTTTTTCTTGAGTGATTTTATAGAGTGCTTTCACAGTAGGCAGCACTTGAATAAGATAACTGTACCTTTTCACACAAAGCAGTTTCTTTTCTAATCATCACAAAGCTCTGACCCACATTCAGGATCCCATCATGTCAGCCATTTATTTTAGAGAAAATTTTGTTTTAATGTCCTCCTTTTTTCACTTTTTAGGATGATGGAGAAATCAAGGAGATCAACATCACTCATGTGGTCAAAGAGGGCTCGGAGAAGGCTGATGCCTCTCAGTTTGAACTGCTCAAAGTTTTGGGACAGGGATCATTCGGCAAGGTAACAAACTTTTTCATATCTTCCCCTTTACTGACATATTATACCTGCTCTGACACCAGTTTGATGTTATTGTTCTTTTAATTGCAGGTCTTCTTGGTGCGAAAGGTGACCAACCCTGATGCCAACCAGCTGTACGCTATGAAGGTGCTGAAGAAGGCGACACTCAAAGGTACATTAACCTTTGATGCATTTGAATGGTGTCATAGTGGGATTGCTTTTAATTCTGGCTTTGTGATTGGAAAAGAAACCACCGTAACAGGACAGGTTCTGCTTAAAACTTCGGTAATCTTTCCTTGTCAACTTCAGCTGGTTTAACACACAAAATTTTCTCAGGTTATTCCACATGAGAACATTTTAAGTGATTTCACTGAAACCAAACTGTGGGTTCATGCCCCCTGAAAGTTAAGGGTGTATGCTTTTCCTGTATCTCAGAAGCTGCACAGTGGAAGTGTGTGAGCCCACCTCGGTTCACATCATTTCTTCGGTAAACCTCAGGTCCAGAGAACTGCTTTCTCTCCTATCTGATGTGGTTTGTTCAAGCAGCACAGGTGTACAGTTTTATCCTTTCGGTTCGCTTGAGAATTTCCATGGTGCAGTTAGCAGTGAACTCATAAATAAACTGTGCCAGCTAGAGCAAAAATCGGTCTGTGAAAAGATATTTTTTTTACAATAAGCAGCATTCATAGTAACATCATTTTCTCTGTACAAGATGCTTAAAGTAGTTAGTTAATAATTGTTGCTTAATGAATGAGTATTTTACTTCGGTTACAATCTACATTACTGAAATTGAATTTTGTGCATTCTGTTTGGAACAAAAAAAAGATAAAGAAAACTTGAATACATACTTACACAAGACATTTTCTCACACAACAAAAATAGATGAATAGATAAAGTAGACTGAAGCCAAGGCTTATTTTTGCCAATCCTGTACAATCCATAAGATAACCTCAAGTATCAGTTATACACAAAGGAAAGAAGCACAAGAATTATTCTGAATTATTCTTCTTTATCATTTCACGTTTTACATTAATGAATTGGTGCTCCTGATTATCTTACAGTGAGAGACAGAGTGAGAACCAAAATGGAGAGAGACATCCTGGCGGACGTCAACCATCCATTTGTTGTCAAACTGCACTATGGTGAGTGAACCTCATGTATTTTACTGCTATTTCCCAAACTTTATATATATCTGTGTGTATACACATATACTCAGCACCTTGTGTGTTTTCGCATCTCACGTTGTTTCCTGTTGTCGCTCAACTTCCTGCTCTGCTATTGACTGGTCAACCATTAACCACAAAACCAATGTAAAGTGCACTTCAAATGACTTGATGAAGAGTGACATGAAAATGAAACTGTCCTCCATGTCGTTTACCATAAACCATGTCTTTGCCACTTTGTCAACAAGAAGTGATGATTTTATTGATGTCAAATTGCAAAATTAGAATTTTAGTTTTTGTCTTACTTTTTGTGTAAGTTGCCTCATCAGGTACCACATTTGTTCAGTTGTTTGTAAAGAGGAAAAAATATCTGCCAACAGGGTAAAAAAAACCCGAACTAGTTTATTGTCTTGTATACAGACTTATCCCTGCTCTTGAAAGCCTCGTTCTCTGAAATAATGTTGAATCAGGATAATTTGTCTTTGTTTGCAGCATTTCAGACTGAAGGGAAGTTGTACCTGATCTTGGACTTTCTTAGAGGAGGAGATCTCTTCACAAGACTCTCCAAGGAGGTAATGGTCATTTATGTTTCGTTTTTTTTTTTTTTTTTTTTGTGGTTGTATTTTGGCTGTTCTTTTGTTTTCATCATGGGACAAAAAATAGCTTAAAGTTATCTCCCTCTGTCTCGTTTCTCTCAGGTGATGTTCACAGAGGAGGATGTGAAGTTTTATCTTGCAGAGTTAGCGCTGGGATTGGATCACCTCCACAGCCTGGGCATTATTTACAGGGACCTCAAACCTGAAAAGTAAGAAGAAAATAACAAATACACCAGTGATAAACAATACATTTTGCTTGTTGATTTGCTAGACAGCAGCGTTATTGAGCTTTCCTTTAGAGCGCTTGTGTGGATTTTTTTAGTTGGTTATGAAACAGACTGAAATAGATAATGATGACTCTGTCTGACCAAGCAAAGCAGCGAGACTATTAATAACATTACTGATATTTCTGTATAGTCACTGTTACACCTGTAAACACTGCTGCAGAGTAGGTATTGAAAAAATCATTTACAAAACAAACAAAAAGCAACAATTCCTCAAAGTTTGAACCGTTCCTAAACGTGTTAACTTGTAAACAAACAAGTATCAGCTCATATGTTCAGCACAGCACAGAGGAGCAGTCATCCTTACAGCAGTGCTCCCTGAGGAGGCTTTTATTTAGAGAAATCTAATGAACGCTGCAGCAACTTCAAGAATGTTAATGTTCTATTTATTCACTTTGTCAAATTTAATAAACCTTTCCTCACTTAAGAGTAATTCTGCTGTATTGAAGTCAGGAAGTTCTCAGTGGGCTTTTTTATTTACACCTTTTATCCTTCCTCCTCTGTATTTATTTTTCCCCTGAAGCAGAACAAACAGACCTGCTTCATTAAATATTTCCTGCACCATTAAATGCACTTTGTATATCAGCTAGAGGTCTTCAGTTTTTCCATTTTAATTGGTGCATTGCTGATTTTACTGGCACATTATTGCGGTCTGTTTTTAATATGCATTACTGAACCGCAGAATGTTTTTCTTTGCTTGTGGCCAACATACCCACTACACAGAGCAGAGCTGCATAGTGATGCTTATGATCAAACAACAACAGACAATCTTTGAAATAGAAAATGCTATTGTATTAAAGGCAGAAATCACCCAGGCGTCAGCAGAACAAAGCTGTAGATGAAAGGAGTCAAGACTTTGTACAGACACTTGTGATGTCTTCATGATTGAAATGCTCACACCTGTGGAAACATTCATGCTTTAATATGTGATGATTTCTTAGCATCCTCCTGGATGAAGAGGGACATATCAAACTCACTGGTAAGTCTGCAGCTTTTTTTTTTTTCTTATTTTTCTCTTCTGGGCCACACACACACACACACTTCCTCTCTTCTACCTTGTTGACCTTCATTACTCACAGCATGGGGAAGCAGCCTTATCTCCCTGACTCCAGATATCTGCATACACGCCTGCACATGTTCTCGCAGTTAATTATTACACTTAATCTTTTTGTCAATCTTTGTAACAGCCCCACCCCATCCACCCCCCACCCACCCCAGCCATAGCATCACTAACTCAAAGGTGACTCTGTGAGATTACAGAAAAGCAGTCTTTCAGCTCCCTCTTTTGAAGTATCATGGCTGTTAATGCAGACAGATCAAACTCAAAGTCAAGTTAAAAAGTATTTACTCCTTTAAGATTTAAATCTTCCCTAAAACTGCTTCAAGCCTTCAAAGCTCTGTAAAAGGGTGATAAAAGATGTTTTTTTGTCATGAATAAACATCAGACAAAAGTTGCCGCTGGGTACTAATGTTCTGCCCTGTGGCGTGTCCTCCAGATTTCGGTTTGTGTAAAGAGGCCATCGATCACGAGAAGAAAGCATATTCTTTCTGTGGTACTGTGGAGTACATGGCACCAGAGGTGGTGAACAGACAGGGACATACCCACAGCGCCGACTGGTGGTCATTTGGAGTACTAATGGTAAGCCAGAAACAAAATGCATTTCAAGTATATTTATAGAAATCATACAGATATATTCAGTTTATGCAGGTAAACATCACAACTGTGTTATCTGTTTCCAGTTTGAGATGTTGACGGGATCACTGCCGTTTCAAGGGAAGGACCGCAAAGAAACAATGAACCTGATTCTAAAGTGAGACCTTTTTTAGATTAAGTAACTATGAAACCCATATACTTTTTGTCACATGCTTTCAAGTGATATCAAGCTTTTTTAATGATAAAATGAAATATTTCAATCTTTGTCTTCTGTTTTTTCTACAGGGCTCGTCTGGGAATGCCTCAGTTCCTGAGTGCAGAGGCCCAGTCTCTGCTCAGGGCTCTGTTCAAGAGAAACCCCTCCAACAGACTCGGTTAGTACCAACACAGGACCATCAGTTCTATAGAAAATCAAATAATCAAATCATCTTAGAAAACTTAGAAAGTTTGGACCTGGGATGTCCAAACAGTTTTTAAAGAGGGTCATATTTGGTTTTGTCTGAAGACCAAGGGCCAGCAGCTCTCGCTCGAGTGAGAAGGTAACATGAATGCTCTTTTTGTTGACTATTTATTTCAGTGATTTCTGAAAAATATCAGTCACTCAGTGTCAACACACATACTTATACCATCGTTTAAGACTTATGTTAACAAAACTCACCTGTCCCTCAATTGTCTCTTGATACAAGATGATAAATGGTCAGTTTTCTGCAGTGTTACGTGCTGTGTAAACATCAGCAATCTCTTCTCAAGGAATATGTTATCCAGTAGAGGGCTATATGGGCAAAATACATCAGGATTTTTCAATGGCAGAATCAGGTTCTGGAAGATTCTTGAACTTGACATTGTTCGCAAAACAGTGTCAGGTTATGTTGTCTTTGTAAATATCAAGTTTTCTTAACAAAGACATCCCTATACAATGTCTACTTGGCATTAAAATGACATAATTCACCAAACCACACTTAAGGTCATCATTCATAAACATATATGAAGCCTCCTTCATCTTAATGACAGATGTCATGACATGTTTATGACAGTTTCATGTCAGTCTTATACAAACCCCTTCAAATAAAGTGTTACCTAATTGTCTTCTACATGGATGTCCTGGCCAATATCATCAGCAGCAACAAAGTTACAGATATACAGCATGTGACAATCTCAGCTCAATCTACCCCACAACTTTGGAACTAGATGCCTTTGGAGACTAAAGTGTGAAGCTGTCTTTGTACTTTAAACAGAAAGCTGAAAGCCAAAGTGCCCCTGACTTTAAATTTAGCGTGCTTTTGTTGCCATCCAAATATCTTTAAATGGTTATTTTCATGTTATTTTTAAATGAAAGCTTTGTTTTTTTAATTTTTATTCTGGTGGGTTTTTTTCTGTTTGTTGCACTGTGAAAGGCACAAGGCTGCATGTTTATATCAAAGGTTCTGTTGTAGATAAAGTTGAGTAAGGTTAAGTGAAAGCTGAGATTAAAACTCCTTCTCTTGATGTATTTTTGACAGGATCTGGAGCTGATGGTGCAGAGGAGATTAAACGCCATGGTTTCTTTTCAACCATAGACTGGAATGCAAGTGTCCATCATTCAAATATATTCTCATTTTTATCAATTCCACATATTTTTGTCCTGTTTTGAGTAAATCATACAGCTACTTATTATGAGTATCTCTCATTCCTCATTTCAGAAACTCTTCAGAAGAGAAATAAAGCCTCCGTTTAGACCGGCAGTGGCTCGTCCCGACGACACCTTCTACTTTGACTCTGAGTTCACCTCCCGCACTCCCAAAGGTCTGGATTCAGCTTGATGTTACCTAATGTTACATCAAATAGTGTCTATTTCCTACTTGACTGCAGTTTTGGTATATTTCCCCATCTTCCAGCTCATAAACAAATCAATGCAAGATCTGTTTTCCTGTAAAGCAGGCACATTTGTAAGCACTGTGAAATGCAATAACCTTTTATTACAACAGCGTTAAAAAGATGCACCGTCATTGCTACATCTTACATTACTTTAGGAGCATATTTCTCCTTTTTTTCATAACGGGAATTATCCTTTTATTTCCCAGACTCCCCTGGTGTCCCCCCCAGTGCTGGAGCTCACCAGCTGTTTAGAGGTTTCAGCTTTATTGCGTCGACTCTGTTGGATGAGGAAGGATTAACAGAGCCAGTCCAGCCCCCGCCACACCCAGTGGTCCAGGTCAGATAAATAAGATGATTCAGTCTTTTCTTTATTAGTACAAGAAAAAGTTTAAAACAAAAGTCAGAGGCTGAAACGAATCGGTCATTTACATTCACTCAGTTTTTACCATTGTGAAGAAGAGGTGATTTGCATTAGTGCACTAATATGTTAGATTGGTGTTTGGTCTCAACCCTGAAACCTCTTATCATTTTAGATAATGGAGGAGCTCTGGATCCTTCTTCACTCTTTCTTTTTCCCTTCTTCTGCAGCAATTACACGGGAAGAACCTGCTCTTTAGTGATGGTTACGTACTGAAGGAGGACATCGGCATGGGCTCCTTCTCCGTCTGTAAACGATGTATCCACAAAGCCACCAACACAGAATATGCTGTCAAGGTATGATTTGAATATCACAAAAACAGCATCACATGAAAAAAATAAACGAGGGTGTGTAATAGTTTAAATTTCAGAGCAACTTTAGGCACAACATGTGGGTAGAGGGTTAAAGGTGTTTTGAGAATTTGTTGTTTTTGTGATTGTCAGATGATTGACAAGACCAGCACAGACCCCTCTGAGGAGATTGAGATCCTGCTCCGATATGGGCAACACCCAAACATTATCACCTTGAAGGATGTGAGTATAGTCTCACACTCTTTTATGTTATTCTTGAATGAACAGGTTGGTATTTAAAAGTGTGTGTTTGTTTTTCTGTGTCAGGTCTATGACAACGGTAAGCAGGTTTTCCTGGTGACGGAGCTGATGCGCGGAGGTGAGCTGTTGGATCGGATCCTCAAACAGAAATTCTTCTCAGAGAGAGAGGCCAGCGCTGTGCTTCACACCATCACCAAGACGGTGGAGTACCTGCACTCACAGGGGGTGAGGATACTATTTTATTTTCACAACTCAGTATAAAACTGTCAGTGCTTTCGTTCTGCTGGGGTGCAGATTTTTATGAGCTGTTTATAACTTTGAAGCAGTAAAAATTCTTCCCGTCATCCTCTAGGTGGTGCACAGGGACCTTAAACCAAGTAACATCCTCTATGTTGACGAGTCAGGGAATCCAGACTCCATCAGGATCTGTGACTTTGGCTTTGCTAAACAACTGCGAGCCAACAACGGCCTGCTGATGACTCCGTGCTATACTGCTAACTTTGTTGCCCCTGAGGTGAGCAGAAAGAAGCTCTGAGGATAACTCTGACCCAAATTTAACTGAACGTACTGAGTGAACTGGGCTGTAACAATACATTGAAATGTGTGTTTCCATTCTGTGTATTCCAGGTGTTGAAGCGTCAGGGCTATGATGAAGGCTGTGACATCTGGAGTCTGGGAGTCCTGCTGTACACCATGCTGGCTGGGTGAATACAAACATCAAACTCTCTTTCTTGAGCCAAGTTTCTCACCACCTTTAATATTCACATTTGTCTTTCCTTCCATTAGTTTTACGCCATTTGCCAATGGTCCAGAGGACACTCCTAATGAGATCCTGAACAGGATAGGAAACGGTCATTTTGGTTTGACTGGAGGAAACTGGGACACTGTGTCTGATGCTGCCAAGGTAGAAAAAACAATTTAACTGGGATAGTTTGAGATGTTTTTTCTTTGTGCTGGAGTCACACTCACTTTGTGCTCCCTCAGGACCTTGTGTCCAAGATGCTTCACGTGGATCCTCTTCAAAGACTGACTGCCAAGCAGGTCCTCAAACATACCTGGATCATCCAGAGAGACAAACTACCCAACAGCCAGCTCCCACATCATGACCCCAAACTTGTTAAGGTAACACAGCCATCCTCAGATAAGGTCTTTGCACAGTGGGTCTGTTTTTTTCGTCCCAAGTTGGCGCATGTCAAAAAAGAAATCCGATCCCATTATGTGAACTGACGCTGCACTGCAAAAAATTATAATCCAAGCAAGTCATTATGTCTTATTTTTGTAAGATTCATCTTATTATTCTTGATATGAGCTATATTCTACTGATAAATTCAGGAAAATGTCTTATTTCAAGTTATTTTAAGTCAAAAATGAAGCCTGAATTGCTTGTAACACGTCACAAATATCTGCCAATGGGATAGGAAAAAAGTTTCTGTATTAAGACATCTTTCTAATTTCAAGAATCTCCACGAGCAAATTTTTCTTATCCTATTGGCAGATTTTACAAGCAATTCAGACCTAATTTTTGCCTTTAAAACACTTGAAATAAGACGTTGTTATGTCCTGGCCTGGTGAATGTGGCTCAAATCAAGACAAATAAGATAATGCAGTGTGAAACTTTCATCCGTCCTATTCTTTTTTTCTGTTTTTTTCACATCAGTGAGTCCTTTCAAAGGTTGTTTGACTATTCAATGACACCATAGGCCAGTTGGAATATCACATTTTTACATTTACTGACACATTTTCTGTAATTTCTGGCTGTGTAGATGATGAATGAAGCCTTGTTTGTAGGTGTGTGAGTGCCTACCTCTGTCAGCTAGAGTTCAGAATCAGTTGAAAATTGGTGTTTTTCTTTTTGATTTCAGTAAAGCTAGAAGTGTATCAAACCCTATATCTTCTTTACTAGTGAAAATCTCCTTGCTCCAGTCTTGTTTGTGAGCTGATGAACCTAGTGATTTCTTTTTCTCTTATCAAACAGTAAAAAAACTACAAACTATTGTCACTGCTTGATGAATCGATCTCTTCCATGCTGCAAATTTTAACAATCAATCGAAGAAAAAAAACACATCTGATTTAGTTTGCAAGGTTTCTTTGCGTGACTTTTTTTGGATTATGGATCTAAAAAATGCATCCAAAAATAACAGACTCAGTGTGAAAAAGCCTATACTCAGGATTATCAATATTATTTAATAGGAATAGAGCGTCTTTAGAGCTTAATACAGAGTCTTGGTCAGGTTTGTATTTTCTTTTAAATTAGGTGAAGTTTGCAGTCTAGTTCAGTTGAATTAGGTGATTTATTTCCAATATTTTAGACACAAAATGGATTTTTGACTTCTTAATATCAATTGTACATAACACTGATGGTGCATTAATGTTAAAAGAAAAAGAGTTGTCAAAAACATTAACATGATCTTTGCTTGTGATTGAACTCACCATCCCACCATTTGTCTACAGGGTGCGATGGCAGCCACCTACTCCGCCCTGAAAAACTCCCAGCCAACCCCAGAACTCAAGCCCATCGAGAGCTCCTTCCTGGCCCAGAGGCGGGTCAAGAAGCTCCCCTCCACCTCCCTGTAGAGACTCTTAAAAAGAACAGCCAATCAGCTCACTGGAGACTGACCAAAACCGCACCTCCTGGCTCCAACCACCCAGTCAGCTTGAATCGAGGACACCGAGTCCACCCGCCTCTACCAGCCAAGGAACACTGACTGTGGTCCTGCCCCCATCTCGTGACATCACTCGTCCTGCTCTTGCTACTGTATCATTCTCCCCGTTCGGGTTGCTCTTAGCCAATTCTATGGACTAGCAAAAAAATTGTGAAAATAGATGGGGGTACTTAGGGCAGAATGAAAACAATGCAGGTTTTGGCAGATGTGTAAGTGTTGTGTGTGTGATTATGTGTGTGTATGTGTGTGTGTGTGTGTGTGAGTGCGTTTGTGCATGACCTGCCTCAGAGTCAGTGCAGCCATGTTTTGGATTGTGACGACAACAGTTTTCTCTCTTCATCACTGCTGTAATCAGTTGTCATTCGACTTGCTGCACGCCTGTCTGTCTGCCTGTTTTGTTGTATTTTGTCCTCTTTTTGTAAAGTTGATGAGCTTTATATTACCGGTTGTGCTGCCAAATCAAACTGTGCCGACAGCACGTAACCAGAGTACTGTCCAAACTGCTGTTAAATGTTTTTGGAAGAGCATAATTAATATGAATATGAAACATTTCCGCCACAAATGCCTCTTTTGGCTTGGTACAGCCAGAATAAGTGGATTCTGGGAAATGTCAATGCTGATGTTTTGTTAATGTCAATCAGTGCTTGTATTTGTTTTACAGAGAGAGTGTATGTGTGGTGTGTGTTAGTTGCATGACTTACTGAGAGTGTGCAGTGTCTTGCGGGACTCTGCAGGGTCATGTGCATGGTCCGGTGACGTGATGATGTCATGTGGCTTTATGTTTCTCTCCCTCTTCTATGCTTGGTCAACTTGCTGGCAAACCATTTGAGATGTCTCTTATTTTCATTACTACAAAAACTAGTAACATAGGTGGCTTTCTGTGAAAGAAAACTTGCCCAAAGGAACAATGTGGCATGTTAAAAAAATCTATATTTGCTTTGTTTTCTTGTTTTTCCACTGTGTTTCTTTGATAATGCATATTGAATGCCATTTCCTGTGTTGGCTGCTTTTGTTGTTGATTGTTTTTTTTCTTTTTGTCCAAAGAAAGTGGTGATTAAAAGTAGTAAAAGATATGCTGAGCACATCACAATCTGTGAACTCAGTGCCCCACAGGTCTTTCCTTCTGCTTTAAAACAGAGGGGGAAGAAAGGCTGTTTAATTTCTGTCTTCTAGCACTCCAAAACAGCCTTTTGACCCCCCTGAGGACTCTTATCAAACCCTGAGATATCCCTTGACTGGCTTCATAGGTCCTGTTTTCAGCTTGTGCCAGGAAGAATGTCCGTCTTGGATAACACACATTAGTAAAAAAAAACAGTTCATACATGTGACGTATTGAAGGGAAGACCTGTGTGGCCAAAGGATCAATGAACCAGCTGTCTTACCTCAAAAGGGATCAAAATGATATTATAATTCTTGTTTGGTGGCAAAACTCCCTCCTTGGACTAAATTTATGGTAAGATGTTATTGTATGATAAAGATAAAGATTTTTATATCTTACAAATAATAAAAATTCAGTTGCTATGACTAACTGTGTTTCTTGTTGTGCTTTAGCCATAGACTGTGTAAGAAACAGAGTTTTGAGGTTTGCACAGTCATATTGGAAGTCGACCTCCACACTAAGAGCTACAGGGACCCTTCAGTCATCTAAGCTGTACTAGGCCTCTGATTGAGCGAGCTCATGATCTGAATATCTTCTAAGCCTGTAACGCCTGACCCATCAAAAAGTTCAGAAAATTCCAATTTTTTGGAGCTGAGATGTTTATTAAACCCTTTAACAAAAGCCACAAAAAATATTGCTTTATCATTTCATTCATTATTTCACATTTGACACACTGGGCAGTTTTGTACGACGGAGTATTGGGGCCACAGTGAGGGAAAAAAATGGGGGGAGGAATTTTTTCCCCCTCCTCATCAAGTCAGTAAAGTCGAAATGTCGAGAATAAAGTCACAATATAGTGTTGAGAATAAAGTTGAAATGTCGGGAATGAAGTCAAAATATAGTGTTGAGAACAAAGTTGAAATGTCGAGAATAAAGTCGAAATATAGCCCTGAGAATACATTATATTTCAACTTTATTCTCGACATTTCAACTTTATTCTCGACATTTCGACTTTACCGACTGGGTGAGGGAGAGGGGGAAAAAATTCCTCCCCCCATTTTTTTCCCTCAATGTGGCCCTAATACTCCGTCGTAGTCGTAGGGCAGTAGCTGATGTATTAAAAAAAATCTAATGGTAGGAGCTTTTTTCCCCAATCTGGCAATTCAAAGTTTGATTTGACAACCAAAATGCAAAACTGGTCTCTATACAGAGGCATTTGCAAACAGAAATCAAATGACAGGAGAAAAAAGCAACAACAACAACAAAAAAAAAATTTATCACAGCTTTTTTTATTTGTAGTATTCTAAGTATGTATTCTCTATACCCAGCCAATTCTTTTTAGGGTGTGTGTAGCTACTCCAGTCTCTGATTTGATACTTTTGGTGTCACAAATATGATATATAAGGTTAATTTACACTTTTGTGACCACTTCTTACAAGCTAAATCTGTCTCTCAAATTAGCTTGAAACAACAAGAGTGAACAGAGGAAAATGAAGACTAAACATGCCCCATAAAGTTTTACCTATGTTATTCTAAGAGCCATGAAAGATGGAGCATTAGATAAAGATTTGTGAACACCTTTGTTGATGTCAATAAGGCTCTTCTTACTCTTCTTCTGAGTTTTGTGTGTTTCTGAAGTTGGTCACAAGAGGGAGACAAAGTGTGTGCTTGTTTTTTGAAAGCTCAAGTACAATGTACTGTTCCTGTCCGACTAGTTTACAGTACTACCTTTCTGATTCAGTGAAAAGAAACTGCAGATTCCTTTTGCAGTTATTTACAATTTCTTTTTCTGTTGTTCTGCAATGTTTGTATCTAAGAGGATGAAAAATGTACATAGCTTCTCCTGGTTTTGGGGAACTGTTTCACAGTGTTTGCCACATTGGCTGTGACTTGATTGATGTTAATATATGCACTGTTTTGTCAGCCCACAATTTCTGCATGTAAATGACTGTCCCTCTCCATCTGCCTTGTGTTGACTGTCGCATTTAAACTGCCATCATTTTCTCTCTCCTCTTCTTCCTCCTCTTCATGCACTCAATTTCCTCCAGCATGCATTTCAGGAGCTTTTGCTTTTCTGCATCATCTCACAGTATCACCACATACTTCTACCTGATTCTGTATGTGAAGCAGCACTCGCTTACATAACAGTCACACTGTAGCTGCTGCTCCTGCTGCGTGCGTACTTGCAGGTTCCTCTCACTTGTCTGCACTTTGCAGACACGGAAATGTTCTGACTGTGCACAGTCATGTCCAAGGTCAATTATTTATACATTGACATGTTTTGATTCTTTGATCTGTCCCCTGCTGGGCCCCCTGGTTTCTGTGCTTTGACATCAGTGTAGCTGGAGTTTACCCTCTAATGAATGACTTCCTGCTCTTTAACACACAGAGACACACACACACACACACATACACACATATACACACACACACACATACAGGCAGAGTGACTCAGCCTGCAGCAGTAGAATGATATTGATTACAGAACAGTGGCCTATCAGCAGCATCACTATCGTCTGTCTCCTGTGACTAAAGCAAAGAAATAGAAGCAGATTTTTCTCCTCAGTTTCCTGCTCAAACAAAAATCTTCTTGAGTACATGATCTAACAGAACAACCTGACCCCAAAAGGCCTCCTGTCAGAAGCTATACCTTTTGATTAGAGGTTTCTTTATTTATGGTTGTGTTTTCCTCCAGTTGATGTGCTTTTTAAAGCTTCTCATGTGGTTTTTCGAAACTGCACATGCAAGCACAAAAACCTAATGACCCTCAATCTTAATCTTGCTGCCCATGCAGCTCATGGCTCCAAGTTAATCGATCAATGTCACGGTAAGTAAATGCTCCCCCATAATTCACTGCTCACATTTGTGGACATTACACATCCTCTTCTACACACAACATTAAGACTCGGTCATTTAAATTCATGCAAGCAGGAAAATTATGCTAGTGACCAGTCACTAAATTTAATATGACAAGGCTCCAGATATGTAATGTATATAAAGCTGCTCACGCTAAGATTAATCAACAGGAATGTGGCGAACAAGCTCTGGCTTTCGTCCTTAACGTTTACTCATACAACAGTCCCTTTCAACATTTGTTTCATGTTATGACTTTTTATTACACACTAACAAATAAAATCTTTAGAGGCTGACTCCTTCTAAAAGTAGCTTCATAACCCCTACATTTATTCAAAACACTACTTTCCTATTTCAAGCAAAATTGTCTATAATGTAAACATATATAATGCATAGGAGCACATTCCTACCAGGTAAAAATAAACTGCCAAAAATAATAAAAGGAACACTTAAACAACTTGTTGTAACTCCAAGTATTTCACACTGGTGTGATGTCAAGCTGTCCAATAATTTGATTTACATTGATAATTTTTATGTTATTTTGTTCTCAACACACTCTATTATGTTTTTTTAGAATTATTGAGTTAAAATTTTGAGATAAATAGATATGGATTTATAGATAAAAATGTTCAACTTAAATCTCAACTTCATTCAAAATTTTGACATTTTTTTCCTCATAATTTTGACTGTTTTTCTCAGAATCTTGACTTTAGTACTTAATTATTGTACACTTTTTACCTTTCATCTCAAAATTTCTACTATCAAAAACTTTGGACTTGTGTCCTCATATCTCCAACTGTTTATCTCAGAATTTTGATATTTTCAAAATTTTGACTTTACATGGGCCATGCCTCATGCATGCTCAACATCTCAACTAGTTGGTGCGTCAGAATAATGCCAGTAATCCAGTGCAGCTGAATATCAATGGTCTGTAGAAAAAGCTGAGGAAAACCCAGACACTTTGGAGAACTTAATAAAATCCTATTTTACTACCAAAAAGGAGGACATGTCCTGGCAAAAGAGGACCTCCCTTCACCCTGTGTAACATGCCCACATACTGCCTGAGGCTGAAAACTATTTAAACAACAGAGGATTGTTAAAAAGAGCTAAATGTGTGAAGAGTTGTTAAAACTCCCACTCAAAACAACAGTGAACTGCTGAACAAGGCGGCAAAATCGCTCACAATTTCAGGCCTCCAGCTTCCACAAATCAAAACGCATGATGCTAAAGGCTAAGAGCTGAGGGAAAGGCAAAATAAACAAGCAAATTTGAGCAGATGGGATGAGGTAGAGGCACACAGATGTGCTCCCTCCTCCTCTTACACACACCAAACACACACAAACTGCCCGGATTAAAGTAATCTGGAACAGTGACTGGAGGCAAGAGAGATTGAGAACAGGCTTTTATCACATTTTTGGCCATAAAAACAGGAGAGAGAAAAATACAGACATTTATATTTGACTGTTGTAATGAACATGTAATATTTGTATTCATTTCAATTTATCCAATGTGCTTAATAAAGACAGAAAATACTTGTCTGTTGCATGTTGCTGTTTTCAGATTTCATTCTCTCTATCTGTTAGAGCTCTACATGTGTTTGATTTGGCTGCAGGAGAACAGATTGTAGTTTTTCACTTAGGCATCCTTGTGTTTGCAGAAAGGCCAAATGCTGCTCAAGATGTTTGCAAGAGATAAAGGCAATCTGTGTGTGCAGCTCTGCATGCAGCATGTGAGATTAGTTTAGAGCCAGTGGTTTCTAACAGCGGGATGTTGTGTAATCAATTTAAATCTTCCAAAAATGGGCATCATGGTGAAAAAAAATACCCCACTGAAGCATCTTGTCTGATCCCTTCAATCTTTGCTGAGTCAAGCTTTTGGGTTGATATTGCACAACTGTATTAAACTCAGGGGCATTGTGCAACACATGCAACTCAGCATCATCAAGCTTTGCAGCATTACTTTTAACCATGAGACAGTGGAGCCCCTGAAAACAGAGTTAGTCTCTCATTTAGTGCTGTTAAACTTATCCATCTTTTTGTATATGAGTCTGCAAAACAAATACTGTCTGTACAGAAGGATTCAAACCAGAGCACTTTTAGGGTTTTCTGTTATTCATTCTTGTGGTATATGCTGTAAAACTTCTGTTTTCATTTGCCTCTTTTTCTTTATGTCTCCCTTGGTTCCTCTCTCTCTCTCTCTCTCTCTTCGTTCTTCCTGTTCTCCCCAAAGATCAGGAGGCCAGTAAAGCTGAAAGCAGGGCGGGAACAGTCTGTGCTTCTGCTAATGCAATGCCAATCCTGAGTTAAAAGCAAAAGCCTAAGTGACGCTACAAACACTCAAGTATGCACGCACATGCATGCACACCTTGACCTGCTAAAAGCTTCATCTGTTTTAAATCTTTCTCACTGAAGAGTTATAGAAAACAGGCAAAAATGCAAAGTCTTCATGATCATATGCAAAAGTGTTCCTATCTTTTTTAATAAGAGCAAGAGAGCATATCTTCTTTTACATCATTCCTCTATCATGGTAGCCTCCAATGCTTCAGAGCCAATCAATATTTGTCTAGACTGCGAGGGGAAAACAACACTCTCAATGGAGTTTAGATTACAGGAAGCACAGAAAGAGGGGGAATTAAAGTATAATGTCAGGATGCCCAGCAAAAACTGAATTCAGAGCATCTTTTTATATCTTATTTCTAGTACAAAAAGAAATCTGAGTATTACCTGACAACTGTAGAAACTTATATTGTTTTGAGATATTAAAAGACAAACCTAAGATAAAGTGACATGTTTAGTTTCTTCTGTTAAGACTCTGTAATTCAAGAAACTTCACAAGTGAAACTTTCCAGGCCCATTGGGAGAATTTTTTTACTCTTAACAAGCAATTCAGTTGTCATACTAGTCTTGAAATATCTTTAATAGGTCACTTTCAGGGCTTGTTAGGTGAATGTGAATCACAGAGCTGACTTACAAAGACAGAAAACCTCTCGTACACAGTCACACTTATAGGCAATTTGAAGCTCTCATTTAATTTAATGTTTTGGACTATGGGAGGAAGCTGGAGCTGCCAGAGAGAACTTTTTGCTGTGTGATGAAAGAATATACTTGCGGTTCAGTCATTTAAGCACAATTTAAAACGTGCGTACTTCTTCACCGTCTTAGAGCTACAGAAGAGGTTATGAATTAAATTTTAAGTTATTAATATCCAGGATTATACACGTCACAGCAGACACCAAACATCAAGGTACTGAAAGGATTGCTTTTTCAATCGGTCAGTCTTTTATTTTTTTAAACTTCAGTACTGCATAAATAGAAGATTTAATTTAGGACAGACAGCAGTATCTGTTATACTGAATTGAAATATGGAATTAAAGGCATAAGAACAGACACAAAGAGCAGGATTATACACACCACTGTATCTGTTTTTGATGTTGTTATAAGCCAAAAACATGTATTCAAATGCATAAAGTACCCTCTTTCTCCCGTGAGTTAATGCTGTTTGTGGTGCAGACCAGTGATGTGAGTTTAACCAGCCAATCAAATTCAGTATTTGAATACAGTTTTGTCCAGTGAACATGCTGCCAAAAAGTAGTTTCTTAGCAACTGTCAGCCTTCAGAGTATGCTGACTTTTTGTTGTTATGGAAAATCTGAATGTGCATTGAGCTGTTGATTTGCACGTCTTTGTTTGGGTGTGACAATAAATGTGATTGACAGAAAGAGATGTGATTTTCCGGACGGCTGAGAGCACTCAAATAGGTCAACAAAAGAGGGAGGGAATGTAGGGAAAACGAGTACCGGGAAAGACTGATAATGCAGAAAAGCAAGGTGATAAAGGGGAGAGAGAGGTAGGAGCATCACCCTCCTCCCTTCTGCTTGTGCAATCTGATGTGGAGGCAGTGTTGCTAAGGCAACCATTCGAGCGGGAGAGAAGGAGAAAGAGGGGAACTTGGTTGCAGTGAAGCTGGGAGAGAAATTGGAGGAAGGGGCAAAAAAGCTGAAGCTTCTGCATAACCTGCCTGTTTCTGTCTCACTCGCTTTGCCTGAGTGAGCTCCAGATGACGACAACAGAGCAAAAAACAGGCAGGCAGGCAGAGGACACGACATCCTGCCAGCATCAGCAGCACAGAGGCAAGCTGCCCCATCATCAGCTGACGTGCAGCCAATGAGCTGCCAGGAGGCTCCTCCCCAGGACAACCACTCAGATGCAGAGACGGCGCTCGCCTGGCTCAGATCTCTTATTAATGAATGGAGCAGCTTTCAGGCTGGATCACTGCACGGCTCCACATTCTCCTCTCTGCTACTCACTGCTCTGACACAGGAAGGAAGCATCATTGACAACCAGGTGAACAAGAAGGAGGAGAAGAGTTAAACAGAAGTGATGAAGCGACGACAAAGGAACAGAGACACCCACGATGAGGACACCACTGAGGATATGGCTGCAGCTATTAAAAACAAGGATCCACATCCTGAAATCCAACCCCCGGACTCTCCTTCTCCATCATCCTCCTCTCCTCCTCTTCCTCCTTTAGCCATGCCACCTTCTACTTCAGCCTCAACCCTCCTGGCGTTGGCGTCTCCAGCCACCCGGCGCTCTATTTCCATGGGAGACTTCAGGAGGGTGACAGGGGCGCTGCTAGCCGGTTCTGATCCCCCGTCCACCTCTGCCACGGCCCCCTCTTCCAAACTGGTCACCCCGAGCTCCAGCATGGAGTTTGAGGCAGCTCGACGGCGCCTCCTGGAGGTGGAGGAGCGACAACGCGTCATCAGAGAGATGGAGCGGCGGCTGGAGGAGCTCAGGGAGGTGTTTGTGCGCTCAGAGGAGGAGGTGGTGGTTCACGGGGAGCTGGTGTCGCGGATTACCACTGCAGCCCAGCAGGGGGAGCTATACGTGGCAGAGAACGGACAACGGCTGAAGAAAGGCCTCAAGTTCAAGAAGCATCGATCCACCATTGTGTTTTCTTCCATGCTGGGACTCCGCACGTGCCTCCCTTGGCCGGTTAAACTCAAATAAGACTTAAAAAAAGTTCTTTGCTGTAGAAATTTGCTTTTTGAATCAGCTGGAAGATAGACTTCCATTCTTATACTATCATTTATCAACACAGCTGCTCTCAAGTTTCAACCTTTCTGCTCTTGTATCCTGAGGCTGGTCCTCTTGGTCTTTAGAGTGCCTACAATTATCACAAATGCTAGTAAAGAGCTTCCTGTTTTGTGAATTTTAAGGAAATTCTCATACTAGAGAGCCAATTAAGCTAGCACCAGTGCGATGTGTACAGGATGTCTTTTTGTTTCCATTGCTTCAAGAGCTACTTTGCTGGTTACAGGTTGGAAGACATAGTTGATAGAGAATTCATGGTGCTCGGATGAGTCATTTTCAGGTGATGTGGGAGGAGAGAATGGAGACCGGCCTCGCTGTACTCCTCTTAACTTATGCAGCTAACAAGGATTATGTAATGCAAACTTCTCTTAAGAGGAGAGGAGGAAAACAGGTGAAGCGACAAAGTGAAGGGCATTGAGGGAGAATCAGAGGTGAGGCTGTGGTCGTGAATGCTGCACTGTTACATAAAACCAGGAGTGCAGCATGAAAAGAGGAGGAAATGCACAAAGTGTTGAATTTAGATGGCATATGCAGAAACTGTGCCTTGGCTTCTCTACTCGTGTTTTTAGCAGCGTAAACAAAACAAAAGCAAAGCAGCGGGAGGAGATGAGTCGGTGCTGGGATGATTCCACCTGTGGCCTCTTTTTATCCTGTCACCTAGCAACCACTCATCTCTCCATCCTAAATCCGCTTTCACAAAAATACAGAATGTATTCAGCAGAGCACTGTAACCAACACAAGCACACAGCTGTACCTAGAAGGATTTAGAAACCGGTTTATCAGCTTTATTTTTTAAGAATACATTAGAAATAAACATATTAGTGATGCTGGGTGCTCTTTAATTTTTCAATAGGGAATGTATTAAGGTTTAGCAGCTCATGCATGAGTAAAGAGCTACGGTAGGCCAACACTGTTAACTGAAGATGTTGAATAGACAGGCTATTTAGGGTTTTAAGACACTGAACAAGTATAGACTTCAAAGGTTGCTCAGTTATAGTTCAGAAATGTGTCTTTTTTAAAGGTCTGAGTGCTTATACAGACACATCAATCACTGATAAAATCATTGTGTTTTCAGTGGGGTATCTTCATCCCACATGCAGACAATGACCTGATTTCCACTTATAGAAATCAGGCCCATTTTTGGCCTAATTCTTCTCTTTCCTATGCCCCCTCTCTTCAGATTAGCATTTAGTGAGTATCTCTTGCTTTCATCCCTTCCACCAAACCAATCCTCACTTCAACTGAGTGTGTGTGCGTAGAAAGCACAGCCAATACGCCAGGGATGTCTATTTTTGGCACTGGAAGGTTATGGCAGAGAGGCAGGCGTTCAATCCTGGCACTGCACCGCTCTGAAAAAGCATGCATAGAGACGATAGCTTCTGTTTGAGTGTGCTACTTAATGAGAGGCTAAGGCTAAGACGTGGTTTCTGTAGATGAAGAATCCCTGACGCTGCTTTGTTTGCTCTCTGGTCATAAATAACCTCACTGAGGAACAAAGAGAGGCCCGTGGTTTGAGTGTATCTTTGCTAAGATTTCCACAAAAAACATCATGTGCACTTAAATATTCCAACTTTAAATGCACTTAGCAAAGATGAATATGTTAAAGCATGATACTGCATCAGTTCAGATGCTGCTCTTTGTCTGGATCAAGTGAGGGATGGCAGGAAAAGCAGTGATGTGTAACTCTGACAGCAGGCTGTCTGAATCAGGGATCCTGTTGGCCAAGCGGGAGGAAAATGCAATGCATGTAGATTTTGATGCAAAGACTAAATGCAGGCGTTAGATAATGTAGGTTGATGCAAATCAGATGGATCAGAGAATCAAGATGGCTTTGGTTGTTTTCTATTCTTGCTATAAGGGCTTAAACGATTGTAGAAGTTGGGAGCTAAAGGGGCACTTTGACAACTTAACACCACCATTATAGTCCTACTGGAGATGTTTGATCCTTTTGAGGGCAAAAATTAGGACACAATGATTTTTTTCTTTGATTTGTTGGTCACCAAGAAATAAAAATGCAAAAAAAATAAATAAAAATAGAGCACCCCTTGGAGCTACAAAATTGTTCCAGACTCACTGTTACCGTTAACATCCTCAGCTGTCAGATTTCTGATTGCCATTAAGACCTTATCATTGAATGTTCACTTTCTCTATAGAAGCATTCCACATGACCAAGAGAAGTACTGCTTGCTGTCTTTCTGCACATCTATACCAAACAATACTCAGCTCAGCTAGTCAAGATAGCAGAACGCTGAAGCAGATTTAAAGGCTCTCCTAGGCCTTAAACATGTATTCATGGTCCTATTTACATGGCTGGAGTTAATACTGCATATACAGCTGGCCTATATATTGCATCATTCACATGCCTTATGCAGCGCTTGTGCATTGGCAGCGATGAGGGAGATGGTGAACAGAACTCACGACCATCACGGACCTCGTCAATTTTCTGAAATGAAGAACAAAACTCCCACGCACCAATGTGGGACTGCACCTTTTGTTTTTCTATAAGTGATGAAAGAAGACTACATTTCCCAAAGATCTCTGGGCCCACTTGCAGAATGAATGTAATGTTGATTTCTACTTAACTGTTTTGTTTCCCCATGAAACACTGTTTATAGAGTGCATACATGTTGTTTGAGATACTTTATATCAGCTCTTTCATCCCTTTAGTGACACAGATGCTGACCAAGCACAGGTCCAAAAACTCTCCTGGTTCTGACTTATCCTTTGAATGTTTTGTGTTTGATTGTATAATATGGAATACTTCTGTTCTGTTGGAGTAAGCACAGGATCTCCTTGAATCAGGTGATTATAACTTATTGACAGTGTGATTACTGTTTTTTTTATCTTGATTGAAAGATGTATATTGTACTTGATAGTGAATGTTAAGTTGAACTTTACTTGGAAAATGTTCTTTGCTGAGTACAAATGAATGTTTGGAGTCAGGTTGCTTTCAGGTTCAGATGTTAAATAAAAACAGATATTTGAGACATAAGAGACAATCTGATTTTAAAATGTATGAGGGTCATTGATGAATTAGACTTTTGAATACACCATTTTTTTAAAAACTAGAAATAGTTATGTATATTTTGCCATTGTTCAAACATGTGGAGTAGTATACAAATGCATCTATACAAAAAACAAAAACCCAGTTAAGAGATTTCAGTGTTTTTAAAGTTGAATTAAAAGGAGAGCCTTTAAAAAAAGTCACTTGGGGCAGCCGCAATTTGTCTCAAAGTTACTATTTTTCTTAAACATTACGATTTGTTCAATAAGTGTAAGGAATTAAATTAACAGTTTCAGAAGGAGAGGCTTTTAGATTTGCAGTTTTGGGACGGTGCTCCACACTATTCCCATAAGTGGCTTGTACATTACAGTAGTTATAAAATTGGGTTTATTTGCAAATATGAAAAAGACTTAATAGCCTTCAAGGTGTTTCTCTGGGATCCTCAGATATGTCTCCTTGAGGTGGTTTTAAAATTGAAGTCCCAAAATTGTGTTGTCCTGATGGTCGCCCCAGACGATGTTTAATGTAATGAACATATTTGGACAACATTTGTTCGTATTTCATGATGGATATATAAGTGCAAATGCCTCTTAATTTTGTCAGAAATTATGCCAAATATAGCCATGGATGTATTTAAAGTGATTTTAGGTGAATTCAAACAGGTTCAGTTGGACTGAAAAAGAAGGGGTCACATCATTGACCCATAAGAAAACTAGCTGGACTGAAAGTGAGTTGACCCCAAACTATTTTGTTGTACTTGCACTGCTTCTCAAATGATGTTTGCTTTCTGCTGCACATTTAAAGAATGAATGTTCTGCTATCTGTAATGCTTCACTTTACCATTACTTATCTGAGTTTCTTGACACTTTGTTTAACTTGAGTAAGGAGCTGAAATGTACAAGACTAGTAAATGTCATAAATTACCTTCAAGGCATAATCAGGTTTTGTACAATAGGCTGAATTATTAGAATAAATAATCTAAAAGATGAAAACTGCTGGAGAGATTTCTTTTGAATGTCTTACAGTGAAAAGCTGCTGCCTCTCTCAGGGATTCTGTTTGAATGTGAAAAGATGAAAGTGTTCCAGGTAGGACCTCTAAATATTACATCCTCTTGATGTTGCGTGGCAGCTCTTGGAAGTAAATGGGGTCACTTTGCACCAAAGCACAGCAGCACAGCGCGTTGTGCCAGATCAGCAGAAAACTTTGACGTAACAAGATGCGGCAGAGGACGAATTTTAAAGCCTGGAAATAGTCATGAAGAGTCACTCTGGAGCACACACGTCCATCACAGCCTCTTCTCAAGCCGTTAAATGGACGTTAGATAACACTGAGTTTGGATGAAAAGGGCACGATTACTGGAAATATATCCCATTTCCAAGTGCTCGTTATGGCAGGGGGGGATTTGTGAAGTTCCATTAAGCTGATGTTTCTGCTGTTGCTCTTTTAATGAAAGGCATTAAGCATGTAGATGGCTTTTAGATCTGCATATCAAGAGAATTAGAAGATAAAACGTTCATTTTCAGAGATGACACACACTGACACATAAAAAACTGACTAAAAATAAAAAACCTTGCTGACTTTTTTCTGCTTTATAACTGAATGTAGAGATTAGTGCGGGCTTTATATGTGTAATGGATTACTATTATGCTTTACACTGTGTTCATGTATACTGTATATCATGGAGTAATGAGCATAACATGAATGAAAGGATTAGGGTGTGGATACATTAATGACACTCAATTTTATGTAATCATTTAACAGACTGCATGAGATGGAAGTGTCAGGGTGAATTGTGGGAAATATGTACAGGCCACTCTGCAGGCAGAACAGAGCAGACCCTGGCATTATCCTCCTGGCTTTTAAGCGAGGTAGCCTGTTATGTAAGTGGCAGGTTGGAGTTTCATCATCCTGGCTCTGAGACGGAGAACCAGGGAAGCGTAACGTCCACATGGAGACGAAATGAGGCTGCAGGAACTGAAAGCTGCATAGGGAAACCGCCTGAAAGGATTGGTGGGGGGATGGGGAAATGCTATGTTTAAAATGTGTGTCGGATAAATATGTATGTTTTATGTTCTAGAGAATGGTGATCACATTTATGGAGTTAAAAACAGGCCGTGTGACTTTAAAAGTTTTGATCTGTAGATCAAGACTTGTAGAGGGTTGTTGCTTTAAAAACTGCAGCTTTAATCTTCAGGTACACTGCAAAACCCAATAAGTTAACTTTACTAAAAAAGACAAATAGAAGACTGATTGCCTTAACTTTTTGGGACCCAAGCTTTTGTCTGGGGTACATTTTAAAAAAAAAATTGGGATAAGTAAGCCCCAATATGTTTAATAGCTAAACTTGGTCTTTGCACTGGAAATTATGTTTTACTCTTATTAGTTAACTGTTGGTTTTTAGTTATGAGTGTTATACAGTACAGGCCAAAAGTTTGGACATACCTTCTCATTCTCATTAAAGTTTTTGCAATTTTCCAGACTGATTGGCCTTCATTTCTTAAAGTAATGATGGCCACTCGTTTTTCTTTAGTTAGCTGATTGGCTCCTGCCATAATATGAATTTAAACAGTTGTCCAATAGGGCTGTTGACTGTGTATTAACTTGACTTCTGCACAACACAACTGATGGTCCCAACCTCATTGATAAAGCCAGAAATTCCACGAATTAAACCTGATAAGGCACAGCTGTGAAGAGAAAACCATTTCAGGTGACGACCTCTTGAAGCTCAACAAGAGAATGCCAAAAGCATACAAATACAGTTATTTCACCTTTTTTTGAAAAGTATATAAATCCACGTGTTCATTCATAGTTTTGCAGCCTTCAGTGAGAATCTCAAATGTAAACAGACATGAAAATAAAGAAAACGCATTGAATGAGAAGGTGTGTCCAAACCTTTTGGCCTGTACTGTAGTTCATAACTACTCTTTTTTTTCACTAAAATGGATATAAGTTGGGAAATCACCAAAAGATGAAATTTGAAATGTCTCTACATGTAGCTAATAGATGAACATTTTAAAAAAGAAGAGAACCAAATACTACAGAATAACTCAGTAATGGTAACTCATGGTTTTGATACAAGAAATCTGTTGTGTTTTACAGTGTAGAGTTATGCTAACAATCAGTGGGCTACAAGAATAAAGCAAGGATGAAATTCTGTATGAAGATTTAATATTTTGTCAGTATAAATGATTTTGACCTAAGACTTCGGGTTTAATATGCAACTTTTTAGTCCTTTCAATACATCCTAGCAACAAAAAGTGACACTTGCACACAATAAAATCAGGATGGCACATGTCATGTTAACATGTCCCTGACTAAAACAAGTTAATCTACTGTTTGGTTCCTTTGTTGAATTGTTCTTTGATGCAGTCACATTTCTGATTAAAGAGACTCCTCAGCAGATTGTTTCAAGTCAGGACTGATTAGTGAAAATCTCCCTCCTACTGTTCACTCATCATGTCAGTGTTTGTTTTCTTGAACACTGATCATGTCTACAACCCATTTTTCTTTCTTCAGCAGCCTGAAACTCAGGATGTAATCAAACCCCAGGAAGTCAAATTATCACAATGAGGCCAAACTCTGACATGATACAATCCTTTATGATGCTTACAACACATAAGAAACAGGATACATATACTGTACATCTGTGGACGTTTTTAGACAAGTATGTACAACAAATTGTGTGTAGTAGCAGTGAAATGTGTACATTTCATCAGTTACACCCCCACCCAACCCCCCAAACATACACATATGAGTTTTCCCTTTAGGTTCCTAAATCCTGAGAGCTACTCTCTATGTGCTGTAAGTGTGTGAGTGTTCACTGAACATATAACAGCAGCAGGGTGCTGTTGCTAACAAGCTCTTTCTAAGGGCCAGTTCCTGGTAGAGCAGTCTCCTTTTTTATAACACGGCACCGTTATTCCAGCTTCTCTAGAGACAAGAAGCTTGGAGCCAGAGGAAATTAGATTCCCCCACTCTTCTTGCATCCTGCGCACCGTGCCCAGATTCACGACAGCCAGCTAAGGTTTCAGATCTCTCCATGGGTTTGCCCAGACGCCTGCCCGTTTTGTTGGAGACAGACTGGCAGGCACAAAGCCCACTTTTAGAGACCCAGGGCAGGCCGCAGCAGACGCTGGGCAGGCTTGGAGCTCAAAGCTTTTTCATCATGGTTAAAAATGATGAGGAAAGTTCCTTTCACAGCTAAGGCAGCTACATCTCTACACAGCAGCAGGCTGTGTGAAACATCATATTTACATCTCTGCCACTTCTTCAGTTCTTTCCTCAGTGAGCGTAAAGTGCCTTTATGGGTGATTCCCCTGCAGGTAAGTTATGCCATTTGCAGCCAACCCCAGAAACATCATGTGTCTTTAACGGTCGTTTTACCCCTAACCACAAATGCATTCATACCTTTAAAAGTGGATGTGCCAACAAAAATGTCCTTAATCTGAAGTTTTCAGTCTCCTTTTGTAAAAGTGTAGAGTATAAATCTCCAAAGTAGTGTCTTACATCCTCAGGGCATCCTTTGGTTGGTACATCCTAATGTTGGCATCTTCTCATTTTTCTAAACCTTTTAGTTTTTGCTTGAATTAGGACTAAGAACAACATCCTCTCCTGAAGAGAAAGTCCACTGTGGGTAGACAAGTTTCATCCTGGGTTAACTATGGTTTAATAACCATACATTAATTTCCCATGAAGCTTCAGTCCGTCAGTTTGTGTACATAGTTGACAGGAAAAGTCCCATTTCGGCTAGGGTCCCCTTCTATATGACCAACCTGTAGGTAAAACAAGTGGTTCAGTATTCAAAATATTATAAGATTACAAGTTTTGTTTTGCTTTTAGTTGCATATCACTTCCTAATCCAAGAGTAGGCCTTTGCAAAATACAAGAAGTTGTAGTTGCACTTACCCACCAGTGGGGGTCACTAGTGGCTGTGACCACAATGATCTCATCTTTGAAAAAGGCGAGCTGCTCTGAGCTGACCGCCCTGCAGTCCACTAAAGCCCTGACACGCTTGTGATGTGGCCTGCTGCCAGAGACCTGTGGGAGACGAGATACTTTTTAACTCTTTTGTGATTCACTTAATCTTACTTTCACTTTCTTCATCAGCAGAGGAGATGTCATTTGAATGATGTGGGCTTAAAAGTTGTAACAAGAGGTGAATGTACCATAGCATTCTTGCGAGGTCGAGGAGCACAGGTAACAGTGGGTGAGGATGACGGTGCTGGAGCAGGAGCTGGTGAACTGCTCCCCACCAAACTGCAGTACAGCTCCTCCTGACTGCCCACACAGCTGGGAGACAACACACCACATTTCCCCTGGCTGCCTCCTCCACTGCTGGTCCTACGATAAGATGTGGTCTTCTCTGAGCTGTGGAGTGAAGAATATACATGTATGATAAAAAATAAATCCCATTCAACATCATCAGCTGTAGTAAACAAGATGCCCAAATGATAGTTTCTTACCTGACAGGCCCTATGTGATTCTGTGAGGACGTTGACGTGACACTGCTTTGAGAGCCTAAACCAGCACTGGCTTGGCTTTCTTTCATTCCCTTTATCAGACCTCCTTGTCCATGAAGAGACCTCGATGCTCTGACTCCTTGGCTTTCTGTGTTGGGTGAATGTGTGCTGTGTCTCGCCTGTGTCTGAGGACTGGCAGAGTTGGGGTTGGAGCAGCGTCGCGGGATCCCGTTGCCTTCCTGTGGTGACACAGAAATCTGGGGATCTGAGCGACCTGTGGAGAGGAAGGAAAAGAGATGAAGTCATTTCACAATATACAAGTATTAAATACATTTATCAGGGTATCTTCAGGTTTTGGCAAGTCAAATTTAAGACTTTTTGAGACCTTCTTACTGCCACTTTGAATGAAATTTAAAACCAAAAATGCTATAAATATGGTTGATGGTTGGAAGATCCTGCTGTATTACAACCAAATCATAACATGTGTCACTCAATGAGGCCCGTTTGAGTTTACTTTTTGTCTGTTTATTGAACGTAAAGTGATCCTCAGTGCTCTTTGGTTAATGACTGAATGTTGAAGTGTAAACAGCTACCCATAGTCGAGGACTGCCTAGCTAGGATGCAGATAACAATTTATATCAGCAGCTTGTGTGACAGTATCCACTCCACATCTCTTTCTCAAAATTTCCCTCCAAAGGAAGTAAAATCAGTCAAACATTACAAAATCCTGCCCTGACAAAATTAAAGACTTTCAAGTAATTAAGTTAAGACCAGATTATAAAATTTTAGTTAATCTAAGACTTTTTAAGGCCTTAGTTTTAAATACATGAATAAAAGACTTCTAATGGATGTGTAGGAATCCTGATTTATGTCACGAGGCAATAAAAGTAAGAATCAAAACAACATGTCAAGGACAGATCTTTTCAACCACACTTTGAAGTTTGTTTTTGTGATAAACAACATACTTTTGTCACCTCTTTGTATCGATTTAGCTGGAAGTGGTGGTGGCGCTGATGCTCCAGAGGGGGCGCTGTTGGTCGGAGGATTTTTGTATAAGAAATCTAAATTCTCATATGTCTGGCACGGCCTGCTTCCTGAATTACTGTTGGCACCATTGACCACACTCCAGCGGGAGAAAGAAGAGCCGCCACTTCCGTTTGTAGACGAGGGAGAGCGGTTTTTGGGCAGAGGGCTTACCTGAGGAGAAACATAAGGTTACTCAAAACTGTGCATTTTATTTGTGCCTCTTTCCATCTGTTTAAATTAGACATTAAAAAAGTAAGGTACTCTGTTTACCCTCTCATCCAGGTCATCCTCACTGTCATAAAACTCCTGCGACTGTGTATCCCACATGAACTCCACGTGGATCTGAGAGTTGAACTTCCCACTCTGAGCCAGCTCCAACTAAAACACACAAACACAGGAGCACAAATACACATTATACACACCCAATAACACACACCGGATATCAGACACAGCTATGATGTAGTAACTGTGTTCTTGGGTCTGTCAAACCAGATACATTTGCCCAAGAATAAATTATCTCTTCTATTTAATCTTTCTGCGTCTGCTGCTCTAAGACTGATATAAATGAACAATGCAAACTACAAAACACGCCTGAAAAACAAAGCTGAGAAAGATCAAACAGGATATCACACAAAGCAGGTCTGATTTAGCAAGGCAGATGGCCGGTAAGAAAATAAAACCAGTTTGTAAATGTCCCACAATGGGACCTGATGAGGATAAGATTCCTCGTCCTGGGAGTGACCTCTCAGCCAAGCTTTGCTGCACGGGGAGTTATTTTAAGGTAGTGTTTCCAGCTGTGGAAGTTGTCTCATTCGGTTTCAAGTTTGAGCTTCCTGGTAGGCATTTTTATGTTGCAACATGATTCTGTCTGACTCCGTGAGTGTGTGTTCTTCAAATGTATGAAGTTGAATCTCACCAGCTCGACACACTGTGTGTGCTGCAGCCTCCGAGCGATATCAAGGGCAGTCTCTCCTGCTGAGTTCACTGCAGAAGTTGTAAAAGAAGTGATGATTAAAGTTTTACTGATTGCAGTGAGTGAAGAAGAAAACTATTAAAAGGGCTAAGAGGTTTACCTGTTTGCAGAGCTGCCTTTGCTTTGAGGAGTAACTTTAGAGACTCTGGCTTGTGATGCAGGACGCTGTAGTGAAGAGCTGTGTTACCTTCTGCTGTTCTCTTCTCCAAACAGTTGCTGCAGAGTGACAATAAAGTGAAAACAGATTGGTTATTGTTGCCAGCTCTCTAAGCAGCATCAACAGCTTGATCTTCCACATACACTTCAGAAATAATAGCTGACTCATTGTTGGTGTCTAACCTGTTCTGGCAGAGGAAATCAACCAGTGCCAATGAGCTTTTTTCCTCCAGACGCACAGCTTGATGAAGAGCAGTCTCTTTGATCCCCTGGAGTTAGATAAACACATAAAAGTTCAATAAAATTGTAACCTCTAATTAGAGGTACCTACAAAACTTTCAAGGCTGGTCAACGGTTTTTGGTCACAGTGTTCTGCATTTAACCGATTATGCTCCACTGTGTTGTCAGCAATTCATCTGTATTTGTATGACGTCATCACAGTATAAACAGTAACGCCTTTGTCATTATGTATGTATGTTTATCTTTTGTGTCTGCTCTCAACAATAACAGCAGCTTTACAGTCTATAACATTTCCTCCTCAATGTGAATCTGGCAAAGCTGGGTGCATTTGTTTCCCTTGGGATTCTAGCTACAAGACAAAAGTGACTCTATTTGACACATTTCTGTGTAGTTTTTAATCCCAGGACAGCTTGTGATAGACAACAAGTGCTCCCTGCTTGACTGGACAATATTGCATGGTGATCTACATCGTAGCTCTATTAGAGGGTCATTTGTTGGCTAATATTTCTGTCAATCAGTCATGCAGTAACCAATCTAATCCCCTTACCCTTCATTGACGAGACCTATTTATTACCATGCATCTTCATGAATATCCATGCGCGCCACAGAAAAGGTACAATCAATGACTGGGAACTAAAATTTCATGATTTTTGGCAAACCTTTTTGTGTAGTGACCAAAGTTGACTAAAAAGAAGACACTGAGCACTAGTGAAGCTGTTTTTGTTTGTACATAGTCTTCATTCAAGAGCAGGGGCAGTGTGTACAACTTTGCTTGGTGTTTCAAGACTAAAAGCTTTCTAACTCCAACAAGGTTTACTTGAAAGCTTAAAATTTCACCCAGATGTAGATGACAAGGTGTACAATGTCTTATGTTTGGCATAAAGCTTCTTAAAGTTATTGATTTTCAAATATGGCTATAAAAAATGAAGAGACAAAAAGTGTTTCAGCTGCTTGTAGCCTGATGTCCACATATTAAAACATGACAATTTCTGAAACTAGAGGTTTTAATCTTTCAAATGAGGTGTCACTGATGAATTTTGACCTTGTGGTTCTTCAATTATAAGCTTTGAAACGTAGTGCGGTATAGGCCATAATTACATGAGATGTAAGGGGTTAATAACCAGGTCTGAAAGGACGACAGTGACGCTCATGTAAGAGGTTGATTGTGCAACAGCAGCTTTGTGTTTGTTTGTGGTAGAGCTTTAAACACTATCTGGTCGTAGCAGGAGAAACACAGAAGTGCCCGCGTAACTCACTCAAGCTCGTCTCACTTGTTCTCAAGAGACGTGAGCTCTGACCTCAAAGCTGAAATAATAAACGAGGGCCGACCAACACAAACAAACACTCACATTTACGCACACACAGAGTGAAGTCGGCGGTGCTACACATGCTACTTACGCTGAGCAGGAAGTGTATGACAGGAGAGTGGAGGGTGATTAAAGACGAGGAGATGAGGAGTTATAGAGACGGTAGAGGTGGGGGGGAAACAAGATGAGAGGATGAGGAGGGAGGGTGTGGATTAAAGGCCAGCAGAATACCCACCCACATGAAGCATGCACACAAGGGGACAATTAACACATACTTTACATACTGTATCATCCACGCCTCCTACATACTGTATGTGGTGACACTTTTCACAGTGTTGGAGATTTGAGTCTATTTTTAGATATTTAAGCCACATTTCTGAAGTTCTAATACTTTTTGAAACATTTATCAAATGTGTGTGAAGCTTGAAACATGCTGTGTGGGTGGCCTTAACAGGATGTAGCTGCCATTCAAACTTAATACATGACATCTGTGGGAATGTTATAGTTTAATTTGTCATAATGTGCATTTCAAACAGAAAGGGATACATTTTCAGAGAGGAAGCAGCTGTGGAGTTTCACTAAATGATCCTAACCTGTCCATCAGGGAGTGTAAGTGGTTTGGTGAGCTCGGCCCCCTCCGCAAAGAGCTGCAGGAGAGAAGTGATGTCACGACTCCTCACAGCGTCGTACAGCCGGGTGGGATCTGCTTCCTCTCTGCGTATGACGTAGCGACGCTCAGCATACTTCGCCACGATGTATTCTTTTCTTGCATTCCTGTTTGTTGGGAAGGTCACAGAAAATGAATGAGAGTAATACATACATATCTAAAATGGCATTTTTTCATTCTACATGATCTGATTAGCTTTGATATAAAAAACTCACATATCGCTGTGTGGTAATGGTTTGATGGAGTCGTTGGGAAGGCCTGCCTCCATGATGTCATTGAATCTCGTGTTGCCAATACTGACTGCCAACTGCAGGTGGTTACATAACACCTTCAATTAGTGAATCCCCACAATATAAAATCCACAAGGATTTGAGTTTTATTCATTTTGTGTGATTTTGGTACCAGAAGCTCAGAGGTGCTTAGTAGATCCAGAGTGAGGGACTGGATCCTGGAGTAGTGGACTCCCAGCTCTCTGTGGATGCCTGAGCACTCAATACAGGTCAGGATGCCCAGATTGGTTGACAGCCATGTTGGATCTGAAATAAAAGGGAACAGACTGTTAGAGGGAAGCCTTTAAAACACAGCTTGTGTCAGCAAATCCTCATAGAAAAAAATCAAAGTCATTGGAAATGGACATCGTTTGTTTTAATCAAAAACTAGAGATAGACTGAAGTGTTTTTTTCAGGGCCGATATCAATACTGACTATTAGTAGTCAAGCTGATATTTGGAGCCAATATTCCTTTGCAGTAAAAGTGAAAATACTGTCATCAAAATTTTGAATATTATATACTCCAAGACTTAATTTTGTTTAAATGCCTTTAAGCATATGTTCATTAAAGGGACTGTGAGGACTTTATAAATGATCTTAAAAAAGTCTCATCTTTGGATTAATGCCGGTTGTAATCAACAACTTAAAATGAGATTATCAGCACCAAATAGGTTTTTTCTAAATGCAATTTCTCAGCTTCCTGAGTGGATTAAGCAGGACCAAACTGATTTATGGCTCATTGATGTCTCTATGTAAACACTAGTCTGCAATAACCCAGTTTTGAAATAATCTGCCATTGGCCGATAATTGACAAAAAAAAGTCCAGGCTGATATGCTTCAAAATGCCAATATTGGCGCAGATAATCGGTCCATGCTGATTATCGGTCTATCCTTATTCAAAAATCCTGACTGGCTGACCTGGAGCTCCACAGTCTGCACAGGCCTCGTTTCCAGGCATGTGTCGGAGCTCAGCGATGATGGCTCTGGAAAGTTCCTGAAGTCCACTGTCCTGGAGGTGGAGCTGATCTCCCCCCAGTGCGGTGTTCAAGGCCTCCTCTTTGCTGTTTTGCAGCACTGACACCCAGCTAAAGATCAGATGCATAAAAAGAGAAAACAGTGAACGAAAAAGCAATGATTATCTTTTTACTTTACATTTCTTAATAGCTAACTCCAAGAGGAAATAATTCAATTCCAGGCATCAAGCATCTTAAGATCAGTGGTAGCCCACCACATGTTTTGCACATGTGCTCAGTTGTTCAATGATTAGTCATCATTGCTTTCACTTTTTGAGTTTCATGACTTTTACCACCCAGACTAAAACCTCACATCTTTCATCTCTGAAGCTCTGGTACTTCTCCCTTCAAACTATTTCCATCTCCCTCTGTCCCCAAGCTCACAGAGCTCATCACATCAAAGAATCTGCCTGGAGGCCCTCTCGCAAGAGAGGAAAGGGGACAGGAAAAAAAACCCAAATGAACTCCTTTTCAGTTCACATCACAAAACAAAGTTCCCTCACTTGATGTTGAAAAGAGAAAAGGCTAGAGAGAGAAATCCCACCCAACACCAGCTGGGCCAGGGGGCTCCTCGAGTGCAGGTTTTTTTTCTATACCCTTCAGCTTTTTTCCTGTCAGCCAAATTCTTTATACCACTGCTTCTTTTCAGTTCACATTTCAAACTTTCTATTTTACATCTTAGTTCACTTTGATCAGTTTGAGGTTTTAGTGGCTCCAAACTGATCCTTCCACAGCTGCTTTCCCGAACAACCCAAAGTTCCAGTAAAGCTGCACAACATGTCACAACATGCCTCCATAAAGAGAAAATACTGTACTAGTGATAGGGCAGTAAGAGAAGCTGGTTGGCCGCCTAGAGTCATATCAACACTTACATCACACATTCCTGCTCATCTTCTGCTTGGAAGTGGTATGTCCGGTTATCTATCATAGAAAGATGGTGGTTAGACATTAGCACTGCATCTGAAAACAGTCATTTGCCGAATAAAGGATGTCGTGAAGTTGTGAGGGGGCAAACAGCTGCTCTGCACATGAGCATTAAGAGTCTTTAATGTGGGGGGTAAGAAAGTGTTTAGGGTCATTAGTTAAAAATGAACCTACGAGTGACCAGGTCAAAGGTCCTTCTGTCCTCTGGGTTTGGTCGCACCTGACAGGTCAGGAGGTTCAGTTTAGCTGGCGGTCGATTGATCTGAAGACACAAACATATGTTAATGTTGGTTCATTGGACAAAGTCGATTCAACAGATGCACTTTGTTGTGAATCCGAATGCTTGGTGACCATTTAATGTGTGTGACCTCACCGTGCTGTGAGAAATTGTCAGGCAGCCAAACTTCACTCCACACTTCCTCTTCTGCCAAACCTTCCTGATCCTGCACATTTTAAGTCCCATAGAAAGAAACAAGGAAGAAAATGAGGAAAGAAAAACAGACATGCACATGTTGATGCCATGATGTCATTAACCTTGTTGGTTTCTGCACACTGGGTTAAGCTCTAACAGAGTTGACGTGTATCCTTGAAGTGAGTGATAAGGATCACAGCACAGAACTGGCACACAGCTTAACTTCTGATCACAGGGAGTAACTCTTGTTTTCATTACCTTGTTTGAATCAGGTAAAATGGCTGACAACATGTTCTGTTTTGTTTCGGTGGTCAGAGGACAATTTGTTCTCCTATTCACCCAACTTAACCACATCCCAGCTCTGTATCTCACTGTAATCCGTGTGTGTATATGAGCATGACACAAAACTTGGATGTGCTCAGTTTGCTGTTCTGCCAATAAGATTCAAAGGAGGGGCCCCATCTGGAATCTTTTCCCCCACAATAACGAAGACCAGGTGGGGTTAGACGGAGGAAAAACTCCCCTGACTTTGCTCACTCCTCACTAGCTCTGATATTTACTGTTCTCGACAGCATTAATCTAACTTATAAATCTTTGTAACACAGGCAGGTAGAATACAGGATACAGGCTTTTTAAGGTTCATGTACTTGAATTATATACCAACACCTGTGTGCTTTTAATTTGGCATTACAACACTGTAACTAATGCTTTAACACACCCGTCACTCTTCTTCAGCAGGAAGCCAGATTTCTCTGTCCCATACTTCTTGTTGCCCTGGGGCTGGTGGATACTGTAACCATTACCTGAGTTCTTCCTGTTCAGGTACTCCTAAGATGAAAAGAGAGATTTGAGACTTAATTTAGTCTGAAAATAATGAAAATGTAAAGTAATTGAAAAATGACAGCAAAAAACATCATAATCTGAAGCAGCTTGACGTTAAGAGCACACACTCTATCAACATTTAAATGTAGATCTGAAGTTTTCCAAATGGTGCCACCATCAGACGGTAAGCTTACCTCTTTCCCTTCAACCTGCAGAAGTAATCTCAAAGAGTCTCTTAACTGAGTCAACTGTTTAACCTCTTCATCCTGGTCCATACGCACCTACAACACAAAAAGTCAGTTTATTCAGACACAGCATTTGAATAAAGTAACAGCTCATAGCACAGCCAGTTGTTTTCTCATTTGTTCTTTTTTTGAAACATTGGGTGTGGAATGACAACACTTCAGAGCTTTGTGTAATGGTTTAAATAATATAAATCAGAGCTCAGAGGGGTGTGCCCAGTGGTCCAGTCTCTCATGCAACACAAGTCAGACTCACAAAAACATTTTTCCAAAGAATCACAACATAGATACTGTCAGGATTTCCTTCTAAGGGACTGAGGTCTGGCATGTCTGAGCAGAGCTCTGTTCAGTCAGTGCAGAACCAGAAAAACCTCTAACGTTCTCGGTGTAACTTTCTGTTCGTTTCCAAAGATCTATCCAGGAAAGGGCAGAAAGCAAGTTTTGTGCTGACTGGAAACAGGTCGGAGTGGTTGGAAGAATAGGTGTGTAACAGGGAAAGAATTAAAACCAGGGATGCTTTTGGTTTCATCTTTTGGAAATTGAGTGAGAGGATTTCTGAGGACAAGACTACAATAACAGTCTCTGCCTGTGGGTTCTGCTGGGGGGGAGTTTCAGGCTGAGGTTTTCATGCTGCTGTGAAGGAGAAACAGAGAGAAACAGAGAGACTGCAAGAGAAAGAAACCTTTTCAGACTTTTCTCTCTTTATTTCTTGTTATGACTGTGAATGTGATATTTTTTTGATAACATCTCTTTTGGCTTGTTGAAGACATCAGCAGCTGGCACAGACTCAACATTTTTACCTCTTCCTTATGACAAACACTCATCTGTTCTGAATCATAACAAGTGAAGATGACTCAAATTGGCCCCTATAAACAGTGATAGAGGCAGACAAGCTAAAAGAACCGTACTTACCGTGTGTACAGAAGCAGCAAGCTTTTCGACAAAGGGAGCAAGATGTTCTGCAGCTTTCAGCCCGTCTTGAAAGAAACTGAGATCAGACAAAAAACAGCAAATCAAATGCTGAGTCATAATAGAAGTCCAAAACTTCTCATTCATACCAACCAAAACATCACATGCTGAAGCTGTGTAAGAAACTCGGCCTTCACATAAAGACTGCAGTGTGATTAAAATGGGTTAATGTTTAACAGGAGAAATAGTAACTTGAGGATGGAAACCGAAGACCAAAAAACCTCAACTATTAGGATAAACTTTCATGCGGAAACCCAGAGGTAGAATTATTTCCATTGGCCTCTTGAGCCAGGAAAATGTCAAAACTTTTTCTCCTGATCTGATCTTTTGAAACAAAATGGCTGTAAAGCAGAAGTGAACAGAAAGGCAGGCTGAGACTGACCTGAGCTGGGCCTGGAAATATTTGATGAGGCTCTGGAGGAGATCAGGGCCTTGACGCACCTTTAGCTCCTGGATCTTCAACAGATACTGAGAGGATAAAGAGACGGTTACAGACGGCTCCAAATGTAGCAGGGCGGATAAATCGACAAAACCATGAAGCCTGAGTTTAAAGATGACATTTTTATGAACTTACACTGCAAAAAACTGAAATCTAAGCAAGTGTTTATCTTGTTTTTTACTACACAATATCTTTTTAGACTAATTATGTGCCATATTTACGAGACCAATCCAAAAAATATCCTTTTTCAAATCATTTAAAGACAAAAAATGATGCTTGAAGTGATTGTAATGAGGTTAAAAAAAAAAAAGTTGATGATGGGGAAAGAAAATTCTTGTAACAAGACATTATTCTTATTTCAAGAAACCTCACGAGAAAATTTTTCTGACCCCTTGACAGATTTTTTTCACTCATTACACGCAATTCAGACTTTACTTTTCACTTTAAATATCTTGAAATAAGACACGTTTCTGGACTTGTCAGTTAAATGGGACTCACATTAAGACTAAAAAGACTAAAACTGAGACAAACTCTTGCTCAGACTTCAGTTTTTTATATTCATAATATTACTCTGGTATCAAATTGCTGTTTTTCTCCCTATTTCTTTTTTTGTCTTATTTCCACTGTTTAAAAATGAACTAACTAGACTTGATTGAAAACGCATGAAAAAGAAAGGCACACAATAAATACTTTCTTGTGATTTTTTCCATCTTGGTCCGAGTCTGAATCCATATTCCAGCGATCTACAAACAGCTTTGAGGACTATTTACAGTACAAGGGTTTTCAAAGCTGTGTGGAAGGAATGACTACATTGTCTTTGCTTCATAAAAAAAAAACCCTTAGGTCTGAGTCCATCTGTGAAGCTAAAGCAGAAACAGAGTCTCTGTGTACACTGGAGCAACTTTTTTGTGCATTTTTGAGTGTTTGTGTGCATGCATGGGGGAAAAAAGACAGTCAAACAGAGAGACGGAGGGGTGGAGCGGCTCGCAACAAGTGGAAATTCCATTTTCCCTGCCTCTCCTCTTTGTCTCAACAGCTGGTCTCAGTCAGGGTTGGACTTTTTTTTCCCCTCAGAGTTTTTCGCCATGTGAACCAACAGTGTGCTGAGACTGCACCACCTGTACTCTAAAGTGTTTCCATGCTTTTTTACAGCAGTTTTCCCCAATTTGGCCAACAGGTGTAAGTCAAAAAGCTTTTTCACATGCCTTTGATTCGCACTGTATAATACATATGAAAGGAACAAGCGACCTGACATCAAAAATCTCAAACAAGACAACACAGGTAATTAAATGAAAGGTGTCGGGGTCAGATATTTTGACCTCACCTCACACATTTGGAGCTGAAAAGTCCGTCTCTCCCTCTCCATCTCCTCCCCTCCATCTGATCCCTCCGTCCTGATGAGCCCCAGCTGTCTGCTCTTCCTCTCCTTCTCCAGTTTCCCCCTGACAAAGAAGGCATGAGTAAATAAAAAAATCAGACAGAAAGACTTAATTTACAGTCATTTTTTAACTACAATGTGTTCCATTTTCCTTAATCTGCTAATCCACTCTCCCTCTTTTATTGGTTAACTTTTCCAACAATTCCAATGGGCTGACCATTTGCACCATGACAGATTTGTTCCCATTATTTCATCAGGTCTTTCTAAAGAGAGACGACTTGGATGCAGTACAATAAAGTAGAGGTTACCCTTTCATACAAGATTATAAGAGACTTTAAATCAGTGAGATCAAATGACTGCTGCAAAGTGCACTGACGTACTGTTATTTCACAGCGATATGTAATGGAGACGGCAGGGGGGAATGAACTATTATCCTATTAACCTCTACAGTTTCACCATCCTCAGTGACTCAGTAAAGATGAACAAGAATTGTAAATGTGTGGAGAGGTTCTTTCTAGGCAATAACATCTGTCTCAGGCCTCAGATGCTTTACTTAATTAGCCTTTTGGGTGAAAAGTGGGAAGAGAATCCATTAGAAGTATATTAAAGCCATATGGCTGAGAGCTAATAAGAAAAGTACAAGAGTACGTCTGATTACATTTTTATATCATACTCCTTCCAACTCTTCTCCATCTGTTTCTTGAGCTCCTGTGGTGAGGAAAAGAGAAGAGGAGAGTTACGTTAACAGTGCATGGATATAATAAGCTGTTATTATTCCTAATGATTCCCTTATTGATTCTTTACATGATGTGAGAGCAGCTGGACCTTTGGTCTACTGTGCTGCTCCAGCTATCTAAGCTTAGCAGGTAGAGAACAATTTACCAACTTAAGAAGCTGTAAAACTGAACACACAAAGAAATACTCATTCAATAGATTCAACAGGTTATAGATCTCCTAATGTACTAAAAACCATGTTAGAACACAAAGGGCTAGTTTGATGCTAATGTCTGCAGAAAATTGCACTGAGATGCTAGCAGTTAGCATACATGGATGAAACTTAGGTTTCAAAACAGAATTTCAACTTTCATCACAGAAAGATATAACAATTGCTTTTGTGAACAATACTTTAAACCCCAAAATGTCAAAATACTAGCAGGTTAGTGTTTTCTAAACAGGAAGTGCTGACTCATGGTTCACTTCAGCATAACTACGGCAAGCTCAAGGTTCCAAACAACTCAAAGCATTACTTTGTGGCCTACTTCAGTCAATAACATACAACAAGACAATGCATCAATGTCACCTGATATGCAATTTTTACTTATTTATTTATTTACATCTAGAGATATCTAAATCCATTGACCAATTACATATTTATTTACTAATAAACGCAATAAATGTCATTGACAGAAAACCTGTAAAGCTACTTTTAGTACTTGTAGGAATTGATGTATCAAGATCTTATCAATACCCATCCCTAGATATGAGACTTATAAAGTACACAGTATTACTTTAAACTCTTCAAGGAAGCACTTAAATAATGACTAAATTCACCTCAGGGACCTTGTCGTCACAGTCAGACAGTACTGATCATGTGACGTGTCTTCATACACCCAGATGAAGCATAAAGTGGGTATCGTTTTTTTTAACTGCGTTGTTCTAGGTAGAGCCAGACAGCTAACGCACAGCTCCATGATTACTCATGTTCTGCTAACTCGTCTGCTAACTGGTTAAGCAGGATTTCAGTAGCACTTTGCTTTCCTTCACAGCAACAGTGAAGCAATGTTCATCTGTCAGATCAGCTGTTTCAGACACACGGAGCCTGTGACAGGAGCTTTCAGCCTGTTATTACTCACCAAGTCTGCAGGCGTGGCAAATCTAAAGGCCAAATTCTGAGCCAGAGAGATCTTTTCAGTGCTGGAACAGAGCTCCGTCTTATACTCATTAATCTGCATAAACAGCCGCAACTTAGCCAATATCTTAGGGGGCTCAGCTGCAGCTAGAAGCAGAGAGAGACAGATAGTATTCTATGTTTTTAAAGGGAAATCCTGGCTCAAACTGATTTTGGGGAAATTATTCCAAGCAGTCATGTAAATATCTACAAAAGAAAAACATTTCTTTCCGGATCTTGAAAATTTGTAGTCTGTTTTAATTTATTCCTTCCAGTCACATTTGTGTGATCTATTAGAACCTAAATGTTTATTTTCACATGAGGTTTAAGTACGGTTGCGAGTGTCACGTGGCACTAATGTTTTGATAAGCTTCAGACAATCTGGATCAGAGGTCAATTATTCCAGCTGATCTGTCTCAAAACTAGAAAAAAGAGTTAATAAAAGACAGATTCATATCCTCTTTTTATGTCAGTGTGGTTTCAGTTTTAAAATAAGGCAACCAAGGTGATTTTTTTGTGCACAACAGCCAATTTTCTCACTTTTGGATGAAGTTGAAGTAAAATAAAACTCACCAGTCTGCTCTCCCGGAGTTCTGATTTCAGCACATTTTCCAAAGGAAACGACATGATGTTGTTGAGGTTTTGCACCTGAAAAAAAAAGAAGAAGAAATGCATTGAACCAAAATGTCCCCCTTCCTATAACAGGTGGTTCTTATCGCTTTTAGCATGAGCAAACACTCACACACTGTATGCACCCACACAGACTTCTGCACACTCCTGTGTCTCTGTGGATTTGTGTTTCTGGGAATGAGTCCGAATAACTCCAAAACATGGTGATTCAGCCACTTTGTACTGCTGACTCATAAAACGAAAACACTTGTCTGTAATCTGCACCATTGAGATGTTTTTTTTTTATTCAGGAGGAAGCATGATGATGTGATTGTTTTCATGACTGTACAGTAAAGAGGGAGTTCAAATACAGTTGATGGAAAAATGATGAAACACCACCCAGTACAACCTCAACATTTGTTGGGTTTTATACTAATTCACAATTTCCTCACATCCTCATGAGGTCACATCTTTGTTTCAGCATGGCAGCGAACTTTAGTCTTCATATCCTGTCCACGAGTTGACCACTGCCAAAATTTACATAGCCTTTTTATGAACGTCACAGCGGGCTTTCCGTGAATCCTGCTGGAGCTGCACCTGGATACAGACATAAATAATATCTAACCACTTCCTTCAGCTAACCTTTATATATTGACACAGAGGCCTGGAAGCTGGCTGGATTGTTTTGTTTGGCCTATGAACGCTGAGGTAACTAATAGATAGTACGTGCAGTTCTGACACAGGGAAATACCGACTCCCAGAGTGTCAACAGGCGTAAAACAGGTCACTGCACAAAAGCAAACACACATGTTGCATCAAGGGACACTGGGTTTGATTTGTTAGTCATTTGGACCAACTTGGCTCCATTCCCCTTGTGACAATTACACCTGGAGAGAGTATGTGAGATAGTATGTGTGAGTAGGACTGTTGACTCACAAATGAAGGTCCGGGATAAATTATTATCACCATAGAAACTATCAGTGAGGGATTCAAACTGCCCCAGATTTGGAGGCCAAAGGCATAAGCATGCAGCTGTTTTCCTACATGCACTTATTCATGCATGGATGCGGGTGCACTCACACTAGGGTGATAAATCTGCAGCTTTTTTGGCTATGCTTTCAAGATTTTTGTTGATTTCTTTCACCATTGTCAAACTCAAAGATAAATCCATGAAATGTGCAGAAGCAGCAGAAGCAATCAGCCACTTTTTCCTACAGTTTGATTTTATTTCCATACTTCCCTCAAAGTTTTGTCTTTGCAGTTCAAGCTAGGGCTGTGCAATATGGCAATTTATTCATATCTTGATTATTTTTGGCCATGTCACGATATATGATGTACAACTCAATATTCTGCCTTTGCCTTGAGATAATGCTTTGATGCACATACTGGACCTAAAATTGCAAATTTAAAAGGTTGGTTTTTTTTACTGTGAAAACCACAAACATGTTAAGAATCATCTTTATAATTAAGAATGCAACTAAAAAAAATGTACATTTCAAAAACCTCTGTCAGAATTTAGCAAACAACACACTTAGGTACAACTATTTGCATTAAACTACAGGAAATTCCCAGGTGTTTTTTGTTCAGCCATTTACAAAACCATCTGGTGTCAGCAAGATTTTACAGAATTCATGAATTGCCACATTGCTCTGACTGACAAAACAATAAAACTATACTATACTACAAAGATGTGACACCAAAAAGCTCAAAGTCTCAAATCAATCAAAACTCACTATAGTAAGCTGCATGCGGTTTAATTTCCCGCCTCGACTGGCAACCATATAATTTTGTGATTGGCTGATGTGGTGCATTTTTGACTGATGGGAAAGTAGTGCCATGTCTTGCTAGCACTTTCCACAGAATCACCCTACTAGCGTTAAGGTGACCAGTTTATGACGCTCCTTACAGAACACATTTTGCTGCTGCTAATCATCTGACACTTTGACTCCAAACCATCTCCAAATTATTAAGTCATTATTTATCTTTGACTGACCAACTCTTCTTCAGTGACAGACTCTACCCCCGTCACTATTTGACAATTTTTTTCATCAAAAAGTTTATACTAGTATTACCGTAGCAGGCATGATATGGCATTCCCCTAGTCTAAACTCTTACTCTGAAGGCGTCTTTTTCAGACCCTGCTCTTCCTCTTCCCCTTTCACTCCCCACAATGTTTCTCTCCTTCCTCACCAGATTTTTGAAGAGTGCTGTGACCTCTCGAGTAAACACGGCCAGATTCAGGAAGCCTGTAGAGACCTCGTTGTTATCCTGCATCAGGTGACTGTTCCCCAGGTTCTCCAGCACCTCGATGTACTGCTCTTTGTTGTCAACATGGGCTGAAAAACAATGCACAGAGAAGGAAGTTAATGGTGACTCAGACTTAAGTTACAAGTGCAGAAAATCTGAGAAAGGCAGATTGACTTGCTCTGTTGCAGCGAGAGTGTTTGAACAAGACAAGCATATGGGATAAATTAGCACTGGTTTCCCTCCCTCCTGGAGAAGGAGCCAAGTGGACTTATCAAGCGACATGTTTCTCCAGGGCTGATAGGTCACTTTCCCGAGGGTCATAACCTTAGAGGGCTGCTGGATTCATGTGGAAAAACACTGAAAGAATCTCCACACTGGCACCGCTTCAGTTTACAATACTTCAAATGAGCTTTAACCTCATGGTTATTTTTAAACAAGGTTTGGGTTAGGACGCCAAATGAACAAATGTCAAGATTCAAATGGGAAAATCATTATTTCATCATCTGGAATTGATGGAACCACTGGAAAAAGTGGAAAGGAAAACTTAAAGGTGAATTTTAGGGACACTGCAGCTAACACAAAGGTGTTATAGATTTGAGATATAGAGAGGTACTAAAGGAACATTTGGGTGGAGCAGAAATCTGCAGCCGAGCTCGAGGAAGACAAAACAGACAAAAGCAGAAAGTACAGTTCATTAATTCTTCTGCTCTAGTTCCTCCTCCAAGATAAATATGAAACAATAAACCGTCTGTGGCTTCGAGACAGACTGACACAGATGTAAAGTTGTGAATTCTGAGAGGACCAAATCGAGGAAGAGGAGGGGAACTAACTAAGGAACTTTAACTGCATTTGAAATCATTCATTCATTAGCATGATCCAAACAACGTTCATGCAAACATCAAATAACAAACAGCTGAGTCAGCGAGGATGATTTTACAGCTGACCTTTAACGAACAGATACCAGCAGAAGAACTTGGCTCTATCGCTCCTCACCCAGAACACACACAGACTTGCAGGCCACAGCGTCTTGGCAGAAAAGTGGTACTTGGCAGTTTATGGGAATAGAGAGCAAAAGAGGAACACATCTCACCATATGTGTGTGTGTGTGTGTGTTTTGTGACCCAGTAATGGACCATCAGACTGCATGGGGGAGGAGTGGGGGAGGAGTGGGCGTGCAAGTGTGTGTGGTGAGTCAGGCTGTGGATTGAGGGGTTCAACAACATACTGGCAGAAGAGAAGGGGGGGTTAGTGTTTTCCTATTACTGGAACTTGCCCATATGATTCTACTTAGAAACAGAGGAAATAAAGAAATGGAGTGAACACGTATGTAGAATACAAATGGATCACTGTTGACCGTATCTGGTTGCCTAATTCTGGGCAGCTGTATCTGTGACTCACATTTACTCAAATCTGTGAGTTGAAACCTGGAAATGGGACGCGGGCTCGTTAACCGGTGCAGGAAAAACAACTTCAGGATATGTTGTGCCGTTTCTTTACTTCTCCCGCGCATTTTTGAGGTGAACACTCACATCTTGAGCATTTTCATTTCTGATGGCTGTTTGATGACGGACTGTGGGCCTGCATGACTCAAACACACCCACAAAACATTCACTTAGGGGCACAGAGGATCTGCTGGGTCACTGTGTAGCACAGCACCCTGTTGTTGCCGAAACCATTCATATACTTTGTTTTTACACACACACATCACAAAACCATGCACTCTGTATGGATATAAACACAATCACCCGTCATCCCACGTACCCATAACAAGGGGCCTCACTCATAAACACCACTGCCCACACAGGCTGGATGAGGTCATCCTAAAAAGGCTTGTACAATGAGTTATGGAGCAGCTCCCCTATGCACTCATCACTCGGCCATAATAGAGGCTGCCCTTCACTTAGAGGCTTCGTTGACAGGCTTAATTTGCAGGAAAAGAGGAGGAGATGTGTTACTCTGCTGAAACTTTGGTGCAATGAAGACAAATTAAAGTTCTTCCTTGATTAAACAGAGAGAAGAGTGACATAGAAATCACAACTCAAGGCTTGTTTCTTCTGTGCACTTGGTCCATGTGTTATCACAACATCGGAAAAGGCATGAATGACAACATAGTATTTTCAAAAGTCAATTCTGCAATTTCAGCTACTTTAACCCAAATAAGATGAGAAGGCTCCAAAGTGCAAGGAATGAAATCCTAAAAGCAACTTCGATAAGTGAGGAAGTACAGCAATCTGTCAGTTTGTATAGTTGACTTAAATAACACCTCTGATGTTTTGTGTTCACACTTACTGAGGCCAGAGGTGTGTATGGTTTTGATCGTCTTCTTCATTTTCTGTAAGGTTGTGTGGTCCATCTCCAGGGACTGAAATAAACAAGAAGAAAAGGGGGTGAATGAAATGACAAATTAAGATTCAGACTGAAAATGTTGCCTTCATAGCAGGGTTGGAGATCACCAAATTTGTGCACCAATGATACTTTGTTAAACATTCTCCTCCGATCCAGCTGTCTGCAAAAACCAAACAAGGCTGACTTCAAGCATTTCTTCACTACAGATGATAAATTTCTCTAAGTTCATCATGTTTATGATTAGCAAAGCACCACAAACTGTATGGACATAGTCTCATAGTCTCTGTAGTGTAACCAATCTGCTTCTGATGCAGAGTAATGAAAGATGCAGACTTTTGTTGGCAGTACTGGAAATGCTGACTCAAAAGGTTGACACTGAGTCTCCTCACAGTTACAGTCTACCTGAGCAGCGCCTCTGATAGGACAAACTGGAGATCATAACATCTTCTGAACCACTTAATCAGAAGATACATCATATCTGCAGTGTGCACCAAACAAGAAATTAGTAATTCAGACACAAGCTGTTTTTTGAACCGGCCACAAAATGTGTTTTTGATGCTGTAAAGGTCTTGGTTTTTGGGTTGGTGTGTATGTGTCTTCAGATCTTTCTGCAGCCAGCTTCAAGTGGACAATCAGGGAAGAGAAACTTTTAACACAGGCTTCAATTTTTAAAACAGGATGTTGCCTCTGGTATCAACCGATATTGACCCTGATGACAGATGCAAAATCAACAAATACAGCACAATGCTCTGAGTACTTTCATCAATAGATAGAAGAGATTTTTAGCATTAGCCATCTGTTGGACAAACTGTGATTTGTTCTCATGGTCAAAAGTGAAAGAAAATGTTGAAAGAAAAATCAGGCAGGTTAAGTTTGTAAAACATGTTTCATTGACGTTCATTGACATGCAGGAAGTAAAGTAGACAAAGTGAATTACAAATACAAAAAAATCGCAGTATCTGATCTGCTACCATTTAAATTGTTAAAGATTAGGGTCATCTGGGATTTTCGAGACCCCTATATCTCAAATACTTTTTTTGTGATATCCAATATATTGATTGATTTGTCAGAGTTGACAGACTCAATTTACCTGTGCTGCAGTAGGCCAATATTTTAGGTGTTTTATTTATGGGGCAGTGGTATTAGAGAACACCAGCAGGAGAAAAGTCTTCTGAGTATATTTAGAGCTTTGAGAATGTCATTCTCAAACAGCCCTCAGGGGAGAGGTGATTCAGAAAATGGCAGCTTTGATGAAGAATGGAGTATAAGTATGAATTTATAGTGCCAACTTTTAGACATGCTGTACCTGTGTGCCTCATTTACAACCAAACTGTTGCTGTTGCTCAAGAATCTAATCTGAGACGCCACCAAAACACAAAGCATGCAAGCTTCGAGGAGTCATATCCTGAACAATCAGAGAATAACAGAGTCCAAAAAAAGTCTCCTGCTGCTTTAGATCAGCTCTAGCACATACTCTCTAAAACCCTTCACAGCAACCTAATCTGATTCAACGTGCGTAATAACTTGGTGATGGTGGCTTATAACCAACAGAAACCTCAGAGTGGACTCATCAACTTAAGCCCTCCTTCATGCAGACCGTCTGTTTCTTCCTTTACAGAAACAGGCCTCGCTCCACGTTTTGACACGTGTTGCTTTCCTCTTCATGTTTACAGAAGGTAAATGTGTGTCTGAGCTCAGATGTGTTTAATTTTCTCACGATGTGTGACTAAAACAGGTGAGTCAGCTCTGGCGAGTAAAACAGCCGTCTGTCTTGCGTTGTCATACCCAACCTCTGATGATGTCACTGCATGTGTTTCACCTGTCTGTCTGACTGACTGTCACTTTTCAGGTTCAAACAACACTTTCTCACATTCAGATCAGACAGGGTTTTTCTCTCGGCTGGAAAAAAACTTCCTCCTATGAAGAAGGCCAAGATGCAAACAGGCGCCTTTGTGTTTGTAAAAGTAATCTCTTCCAAACCAACAAGGTTTGAAACTACACCCCATTCATTCTCTTCACACAGGCCACTTGTTTCACTGCTCCAGACACCCTCAACTCCACCTATTTGTCACCAGGAATAGCTTTAATGAGCCAGTAATCTCGACTTGACAGGGACTCCGCAATGTAAGATGGTGTTGTTTACACACCCCAGTCCTTCTTGGTCAAGTCCACTCCCTGAGAGTTCCTTCTCTAATTAAAAGGCAGTGTGGGTGTTTAGTTATTGGACCGTGCAGACAATGAATGGGAAAGTGATTTGAGTGGAGACTGGAGTTGGGAGTTTCTCACTCATGCTGCTCAGGCAGTTTTATCTGCTTGGTAAGTTGTTTGGCACAGTGAGAGCACACAGTCAGGAGCATTCACAAAGAAAAACACACACCCCACACAAGAAGGGCTGCATAATATTGGGAAAAATTGGTATTTCGCTATTTTTCAAAGTGTACTTCTTCACTCTGTTCAGCTGAACTCTCCATGACTGTCCCTGAAATGATGATATCAGACTCTCACCTAATTGCCTCTGTCTCCCTCTACCCCCGTGGACACTATTTGTTTGCAAAGAGTCTTAATCATGTTGATATCTTATCACTAAATACTGACATTGATCTATTATATTTCTTGCAAGTAACTCTTCTCCCATCAGGTCGGCGTTCCAAAAACGCACTACTACACAGAGGTTCCACCATTTAAGTTTCCTTCTGCGACCAAATAATATCACAGGAGTATTTATCAAATCTGATAACATGCTGTGCCCCTCCTGCAAGATTAAGGGAGTTTGTCCTCCTCCTGCATTTTGCCTTTCTTGTAGGCTTGAATATTCCTTTTTCCAGAGATGTGAACTAATTGGTGTAATGTTTAGAGACATTCCCAGAACAAGCAAAAGGCCATTTGTGAAGGTGGTCCACCTTGGAAAGAGAAAAAGGGCGATGTGACTTGGCGTAAACAAAAAACATAAACTTAATTGAAAGGCTCAAATATATCGCGATATATCAAATGCCTTGCAATGTGATTTATGCACTTGCACATATTGGGCTGAAAATACTGAAACAAAATATTGTGCAGCCCAACACACAAGCTTTTGTTTGGAGTGTTGTGTAAACCGGTTTCAGGGTGAGTGAGATTGACAGACATTTGACTCTTTATTCATCATCAACAACGCATCACAACAATTACAGCAGTTTTCAATTTCACCATCTCTAATAATAAGAAAGAGCCGCCTTGTACAGCTCGTGACGAATCCATTCCTTAATGCACCCTTAAATCATCACCTTAAATCAGAAGTAACAAGCAGCCTAGTGTGTGTGAGAGGTTAAATAGTATCTCTGTTTCCCTGCTTGTTGTAATAAACCCCACACATGCCCACACACTGCCTGAGCCATTAATCAAGCTTGCCCTGGCTAAGCAGACTAAACATAACAACCACAGATCTGTCTATAAAGGGATTGTTGCATTCACATCTGTGTGTACGCCTGTTGGTCGGTCTGTGTGCGCATGTGTGAGAGTCTTGTATGTCCCTTCCCAGAGCAGATATTCCAACTATTCACTTTACAGTATTTCACGGTCATAAATAAGGTCATCAGATGGCTGCCTCAAACTGCTCTTTATACATGTAAAACTCTGCCTTTCCCATATCTGATCAGTCAACTGTTAGCAGCAGCAATCCGATATTAAGAAACAACTGAATGACTTAACTCGTGTGAATATGACATAATCAGTGTTTTTAAGATAAGGTACTTTTTGGACTGTTTGACTGGGGCTCAATCTTTTACTTTTTCACCACGCAGACAGAAACAAGGAAGGATGGACTGGTGTGCAAACTTGGATTATTTGTTTTATGGCAGAGTTCATGGCAGCCTCCCTGTGTTTCCTCCTTTGCCTGAGGAGCTTTGGGAGAACAGATTTCAAACAAACACAAATGATCACACACAGAGACCTCAAACAGGCTTTGAGCCAAAGTACGAGTTCAAACAGAGCAAACTGGCCTTCCACAGACAAGCCTGTCAGAACGGACAGACATCTGTGTGGACGCTTACCCCCATAAAAACACGTCTGTTAAAGGGAAACGATTCTTTCAACCCGCTCAGGCTGTCTTTTCATGTCCCATCTGACTCCCATGAGATGAACGAGAAGTCCAACTTTCACTGAGCTGGATTACCTCAAGTAACCTTTACTTTTCTGCTGAGCCAGAGTAGCCCTCACTGAATCATCAAAAATGGGCAACATCTGAAGACGATGAGTGCAGCATCAAAGCCAGAAAATAAAAGCTGTTTTCCACTTACGTGTCATGGTATTGAAGCCCACCCTGCCACTTGAACATATAAAAATGAAAAACTGGATATTTAGAGATTTTTTTTCATCATACAAAGTCAAAATATGAAATAAAAAGTCAAAATTTCAACATTTAATCTAAAAAATTTCAACTTTCACTCTTAATTGAGACCTTTCTCCTCATAACTTTGCCTTTTTGTCCCAAATTTGACTTTTTATCTAAAAAGAATGACTTGATTATCCTAATATTTCAATTTATCTCAAAAATTTGACTGATCTCAAAATATTGACTTTTTTATCTGATGATTTTTCACCCTTTGTCTCAAAATGTTGACTTAGTAGCTCAAAAATTAACAACTTTTTCCTCAAATTTTGGATATTTACCTCAAGGACTTCACTTTTAAACTATTTTTTTTACTTTTCAGCTTAAAAAAAATACTTCATAATCTCAAAATGGAGACTTTTATCTCAAAAATTTTCACTTGGTTAAAACAAAAAAAAAATCTCAACAAAGCCAAGTTTTTGTTTGTACTTTTTTAACAGGCAGAAATGGGCTTCCATAAAACGAAGCTCCAAAATAATCATACCAATGGAATTCGTGTAGTTTTAAATTGCTAGGGTACTTTATGATAATGAAACTATCATTAAAGGTAAACAAGCCAAGCAATAACTGCGTCGTAAAACAAAAAGGGGGACATCAGCTTTCTGTTTCATTTCAACAGTTAAAGTCCAACGTGGAACAAGTGTGAGAAAAGCATTTGATGACGCGCAATGTGAAGCTCAGACCCTCAAAGGTAAAAAGTAAGCTCTAGTACAGGTGAAATGTGCGCAACAGCAACATGTAGCCTCAGCTCTGTGAACAGGTAAACAACAGACAAAGACACATGCTTCTCCCCCTGCACACCTCCACCACCACCTCCCTCACCTCCTCCACGGTAGAAACTGTGCTCCGACAGTCGCTCATTTTGGACTGGAAGCTTGAAGTCCCCGGTGAAGACAAGTCCTCGTTGGTTAGGACCACAAAGTCCGAAATGCTGATTCGCTCCGGCATGTTGCGCGAGCGTTGCAGTGCAGACAATCACGGAGGAGAAAAGTTACCACAAGTTTCACGCGCGCATGTGATTCCCATTCGAAGAAACAAATTGCGGTCGGCTCCTCTATTGTGTCCACGAGAGCAAGAAGAAAGAGTGTAATCCTCAGAGAGTGGGTTACGTACAGCGCCTCCAATGCGGAAACTTCTCTAAAATCTGACCTGTGTCCTGACCGAGTTGAGACTCCTCTGTGAAAGTGTGCGCATGGAGGTGCGCCAGCAGCGCGCTATTGTCCGCCCAGGGAGGGAGGGAGCAAACTTCATCATCACGTGGGAATGTTTGTGCTGTTTGGCACACTGCGGGGAGAGAAAAGGGAGTGTGTGCGTGATTTTGTGAGAGTGTGTGTCCCTGCTCTCGTCTCTTTCATTCTTATTTTCTCATTTCTATGCAAACTCCTGAGAGTCTGCAGTGCGGTCACCATGGATATGCAGAATGCCTCATTCATGGACCAAACTGAAGGAGAGGAAATTCAATGGATGAGGAGGGGATGGTTTTGAGGAAAGACATACCTGAATAACATTATGACTCTAAACTCTGCATGAAAACTGATGGAAAGGGACAATTTTGTTGAGTTCACTTTGTTCCCTGCAAAAACCTAGTATCTTAATAAGTATATTCTTCTAGTTCCAAGTCAAAACATCTCATCAAACTTGATATGAGACACATTTATGTAAAACATTTCAGTAAGATATTGGATCATGTTTCTCAATGGATCATCTTGAATATCGTGTTTCCACCCTTAAAACATTTTGATCTAAGTCATTTATCAGTTGAAACAACCTTTTTTACTTGTTATAAGGTTTTGGAGCTGCTGAGTTATTTGTTTAAGATAAAGCATCTTGTTTTCAGAAATAGAATCAGTTTGAATTAAGTAACAGATTTCAGCACTGAAATCTGCAGCTCATGATCAACTTATGAGACACAAAACTTCTCAAGACAAGAAGATTTGGCTAAAATTAGTCTTCACAACTATCTTCATAATCTCTCTGATCTAGTGAAGCTTAAATGTAATGTCTTACTTTGATATCCCTTACCAAGAGAATGTTCACTTCTTATATTGGCAGATTCCTTTTATTTATTCATTTTTTTTCTAATTAAAAGCAAAAATGTTTTGTATTTATTTTTGTCTTATTATTTTAAGAGTGGCCTTTTTTTCCCTCGGATGTATCATTATGCTTAAATAATGGCACTAGTATTTACTAGATAGAAGAATATTTTTCAACATATTGAGAAAATTTGTCTCATATTTTCTATTTGTATCAAGAAAAATACACTTGTTAGTAGCAAGAAACACTAATCAACTTACCCCTAAGCGGCGTAAAGTTGAGCCACAACACAACATTTTTTCAAGAGGTTATATTTTCATTGCCTTGACGTGTATGCATTCTTTACATTTCTACTGACCAGAAACATCCTGATATAAAATTAGATGTTTTTGTTTTACTTCTGAATCACTTTCCCTTGCCCGGAGGACAGCATAAGTAAAAATGGCTCAGTTTACCCCATTCTCCCCTTTTCATCAGGTAATGTAAAATATTGCATCACTATAACTGCCTTCATGATTTTTCTACCTCATTTAGGTATTTTGTCTCTCCAACCTCCCAATTAAGGCTCCAAAGCATCTTATTCTTCTTTTCATCTCATAAAAACCCTTTTTTGTTTTGCTCTCCTTCCCGACTGACTTTCTCCTGAAACTACCTGACAAAGTGAACACAAAGCAGACTCCATCAGAGAGGTGGGGGCAAAAAAACTGCAGACTTGCGTATGAAGCATAACTCTTGCATGGATGGCATTGTCAAACCTGTCATGTAAAAGAAAAGAGGTGTATCACTGATTCTCGCCTCGGGCAAAACTGTGATACAATACACTATGAGGTGCAGTTGGGTGATTTCAGGAAGCTGCATCAGATTCAGCGACTCCCTTTGGTTTAACCACAAAACCACATATTTGCCTACATACGCTTTGTAAAGGGAAAATTAGCCCCAGCTATGTAGGACACAGGAGATTCTTTTAACTGTAGCCAGTATCCAGACTGTATCCAGAAAAAAAGAGACTCAGCTGTGGTAGAGAGAGTTAGAGCTGCTCTCTGTCTGTATTACTGACTCAAAAACGAGTGCAGAATGGATGTTGTGTCTTGGTTGTACATGCTCACAGTGACGCTGTGTTATATTCACGCAGATACACAAACTAGAATCTGTGTGTCCTTGGTATGCATTCTCAGACTTTGTAGAACACACACACACATACAGTGTTTGATTTCTGATTTGTTTTGCATCTGCACACGTGAATGTACACAGCCTTCAAAGTGAAAATCCTTAAAGGAGCTCTTATCAAACATGTTCCTGTGCAAAAACAGCGTGAGATGACCAAACAAATATGATTTGCCACACCAGCTAAAGGAAATAAACCATCCAGTCAAGTCTCCAGAGAGGAATGCTCGAACACTCTCTCCTTATTCAACCAATCCTTGAGAAAAACTTCCACTTTTGTGAGGAAGTGAGGGCACGCGACATGCTCCAAACAAAAGAGTCTCATAAATAGCTCTGCTGACCCAGTTAAGCAGACCTTCAGTCTGCCTTTGTTTCTATTGCATGTCTGAATGTGAAACAGCACAATGATAGACAACAGTTCAAATTAATGCAAAACGTGTTTACTGTTGTTTTATATGCAACACATATAAGTCTGCATGCTCATTTTGCATGCACTCTTGTTTTTTTGCATGGAAGTGCAAAAGAGCTGATGTAATGCAGAGGCTTTTTGTATCCCAACAATACTCTCCTTCAGTTTCCTTGCAGCACCCTTAGTAAAAGAAGCAGAGCCTTTGTACATTTGCCAGGCTGGGTTTTATCGTAAAAGTTAACAAACCGGTCTGTACAGGCATCGCAATAACATATAGTGAAAAACACAGGGAAGAAGGAACAGAGAAATGGGGAGTGTGAAGAAGACAACAAGGATGGAGAGGGTTGAATGACAGGAAGAGACAGAGAAGCTTCATTATCTTGGTGTAGTGACTCACTGAATGGTCCCATCCTTGTCTCCACCTTTTTCCTTCCTGAACACCACAAACCTGTAACTTCTTTCATCAATAACATCTGTCCTCTTTTGTTTTTCTTAGCTGCTCATGCACTTCTAGCACTTAAACTTTGGCAGACATACGAGGATGAAGTACAGTTTCTGTCTTTCTCTGTGACGCACACAAGCAGCACAGCAGCATCTTCCAGTAAAAAAAAATACAGCTGCCAGGATTTCCTCACTGCTTCCCAGCAGAAATCTCCTGCAAAATCTCTCCATGCACTCTGCATGTTGACTCAGCTCCACGAGTCCTGCTATCAATTTACTACCCCTGTCAAGCCAGGAGGCCCCTGCTTACCGTAAAATACCCCCTCTTCTGGTTGACATGGATGACTGAGAATGGGAGGATTGGAGAGAGAGAAAAAAACAGGGAAAGGATTTTTGATTTATTGTCTAAAGCAGGTTTTTGTTTTCCCTTTGGAATAAGTGTACAAAGTGTCTTGAGGAGGGCAGGGCCTCCGCTGAAAGCAATTTGGCTTTGGAAACTGCACAAAGAATAATAACATAGATGTAACACTCAGTGATGTGTCATTCCTGAATCAATCAAGTGTCATGCATGCAGGTCTTTTTCTGGCATAACTTCACTACAGGCATCACACTGTACCTGCCAACAAGCCCCACCCTCATGCAGGCGTCATCTTCACTGCTGTTATGGAGACAAAAAGTTTTCCACATACCAGTGATCAAACTTGTTTATGATTCATATTCACAAACAGAGTGTTACATAAATCTCACATCACAGTGTCATTAAAATACAAACTGTAGCTTTAACTCGCATTCAGTTTTCTTTGAATTAGCCCTTCTGTTTGATGAATAACTTCCATTTATCTTTTCAGTGTCTATTAAAAGGATAAGCTGTTTTTATACCACCCAGGTAAAACCTCAAAGGCATAAAACCTGTTCAGACTCATGGGCTCTTTGTGTAAGGAGTTACTTTAATGTTTCGAGCTCTTAATGAGAATGTGTGTTTATGGCCTCAAACACATCAACCAGAGTTTCTAAACTGCTCCAACCTCTCATGAAAATAATACCAGCATTATGTGTCTCCTTCCCAGCTGCATCTGAAAACAATACCTGAAATGTTGTGACTACAGGTTGGCGCTGCTCATTAACGAGCTGTGGCTTCAGTAATAATATGTTTGAGCACAAGGAGGCTTTTGATTACAGGTGGTTGCAGCTAATAAAATGCACAGCAGGATGTGTGTTCTGCTTTCTTTCTGCTTACAGACGTAAGCAGAAAGAAAGATGTTCACATAGCATGTAAACCACGCAGTCACGTGTATGTGGTGTCTGATATTTTGGTGTAAGACCTCTCGTTTAGGGTGACCAAACATCCTCTTTTGCTCAGACATGTCCTCCTTTTTGGCTTTAGAATCATGTAAGGTGGTTTTATAGAGTTCCCTATAATGTGCAGGGTTTTCTCAGCTTGTTCTACAGACACAGACTGTTTATATTAAAGCTATGAACCGGGCTACTGGCATTATTCTGATGCACCAACCTGTCAAAATGTCGAGCATGCAGGAAACATCCTCTGAATGACTGATTTACTGTACTTTGAAAAAAAAATTTTGAAGTGAAAATGCATTTTTACAGACAAACTGCACATATAGGATAGTAACCCTCTATTCATTGAGTTTTTGTGGTGTTGGACATTTATTTTGACCAAAATTGAATCAAATTTTGAGATAAAAAGTCAAAATGTTGAGACAAAAAGTCAAAATGTTGAGAATGAAAGTCAAAATTGTGAGGAAAAAGTCCAAATTTTAGCTAAAAATTCAACATTTTGAGACACTTAAGTCCAAATACTGAGGTAAAAAGTCAAAGTTATGAGGGAAAAAAGCTGAAATTTTGACTTTTCATGTCAGAATTTCAACCTTCTATATGCAAAAAAAAAGGAAGAAAAGAAATTCAAGAAAAAACCAGATTCTCCATTTTCTATTTTTAGCTGGAGGAAATTGACTTCTATACATTATTCATACTTACACCACAGACAATGTCAAAGAGAAAAGTAGTGTTTTGAATAAATGTATGGGTTACAAAGCTTCTTTGTCATCTTTGAGTATCTTGTGTATTTTTCCAGGATCTCCAGGAGGCCAAGTAGGGGGTCCTCTTTTGGGAATTTTAGACCATGATTGCTCCTGAGAAACACATGAGCCAATTCTGTTAATAGACATTCAGGGTTAATATACACCTAAAGGTGAAGCAGAAGGAGTCAGGGAGGAGTTTGGAGAGAAATTCTGCATATCAACCCCACTCACCCTGTATTTTTGAGAGTTTTGGTAAGTTAGTAGGGGAAATATTTGTCGTTCCTGTGGTAGAAACAGAGCCTTCACACATGTATAGGCTATAAAGTTTATATTCCTGAACGCACACTTTGAGCTCAGAAGTGTTGCATGATTCCAACTCTATCTTCTTAACTTTGCATTTCAAGATCTATTAAAAAGTACTTAACAAAGAGCTCAACTCCCCTGCATGCATTTCCTACAGATCCTTGATGAACTTCCAATTACGTCATCACCCTGTTCTCTGTTGTGACCCACTGACCTTTAACCCCTTCTGTGCCTCTTCCCTTTTGTGAGCTTGTTTCCAAAGCAACCCCCTCACAAAGAATGATGAATGCTTTTCTTTTTTGTGTGCATCTATCTGTCTGAGCGTGTTCATAGTTCATTCAGTGTCATTGTCACTCATCATGTCCGGCTATTCTCTGTCCTTAAGGAATGTCGCTTCTTGTTAGATCAGTAACCTCAGTGGCCAAAAACTTGGTGGCCTGTGGCAGAGAAAGAAAACAAATATGGTTTTTTCTGAGGTTTCTTGTTTTGTTTCGTTGTTTTTTTGCTTTGTTTATGAGGTAGAAAGCCTTCACACAGCAGAAAATGAAATTTAAGCAAGTGTTTGTCTTATTAGCCTTGATATAAACCATATTTCAGGTAAACCTTTATCTAAATCAGCAACAGAATGTGGTGTATGTGGATTTAACATGGAAATATTAACACATATCTATGATACCGACAGTCAAATTTCCGTAATAACAGTAATTCACATCTTAAGTTCTCAGAAAGTGTGCATGTTGTGCAAATGACACCACAGCTCAAGAGCTTCCTGGTTTATCAGTATAAGCAAGTCAACAGTCATATTTCAAGAAAATTCAAAAGTTGAAGGGTTTTTTTTCCCCTCATTTGTAGATTTTTTCCACTTTCGACAAGCAATTCAGTCATTATTTACCAATGCCTTGAAAACAAATTTTCTGGACTTGTCAGGTGAATGTGGTTTATATTAATTAGAAAAGACATTTTTATATCAAAAATGAGACATAAACATTCTCCCAGTTTCATGTTTTCATTGTAGTGAAGTGCATTTGTTCTGCTTAACTAGGAAAATGTTGCAGAGATTGGAAAGTATGTGTTTTTGATTTATTTATGTTGGCCCAGATGTGTTTCCACACTGGTTCATTTGAAAGTTACAGGAAGATTAAAAAACAAAGAAGTTTGGAGAAGTACAGTTTCCATGCATGACAATTTTATAAAACACAATTACATCAGAATGCAAAGTGTAAACCATGGCTTAAGTTTTATTTTATCATTTCAAACAGACCACACAATATTACAAAAAATATTAAGTGCTGCACGTCTTACAAAAGCAGTTTGTGCTGACTATAGAAAAGGTCAGCAAGAACTTTCAAAAAAAATTCAGAGGAAGGTATAAATACAAAAAACAAACTGTACAAACACCAGAAAAAATAATGCTCAATGAAAACCTACAAATTCTGAATTCACATATTTTCTCATCTACTTTGTAAAGACTCACACCCAAACACACCATGACACCCATTTTCCCAAGCGGTCAATTACACTCACAAACACACGTTTTCAAGTTTTGTTAGGACAGGACAGGTAGCTTATCTCTGCAGCGGAGAGGGAAAGCCAAAAACAATAAAATCAGCATCAAATTTAAACGTCCAAATGTCTAAAACCCTTTTACATTTAACAGGTAAAAGTCAGAGGTGCCCTGAACTTGGGTGAATGACTTTGACATTTAGAAGGGTTGTACCACATGTGGGGGAAAAGCGTTTCAGGAATTCAAATATGAAAAATACAAAAACAAACTTCTTGTTTTGGCTGCTGCATGCAGGCAACAGAATTCATTCAATTCAAAACACAAGAGAATCATCTCTACTCTAATTCAACCTTGATTACATACATTTAATGCAACACAAAGGCTGCATTTCATCACATGGGGTCATTTCCTCAGAAATACATCAGCAGTTTTACTTTATCAAACTACTTCATGAAAAATCAACAAAAAAAAGCACCTTGGCTCATAATAAAGCTGCCGAACCAACAAGAGCAGTAAAGCCCCTGTCATATAGAGATTGTAGAGAGTGACCATTATCAGACATGAACTCCAGGTTAACCAAACAGACACAAAGCCTGATATAAAGCTTATCAAAGGAGAGATCAAACCTGATCAGGAAGAAACAAGATGAGCAACTTTACAATCAGACTTGAATACAATACTGTTTGTTAAATCTATTGATGCTTATTAATCAGGGAGTGAACCAAAATTATTCACAGCTTAAATCAATAAATGTTGAAGATGGTGGGACTCTTAAAATCACATCTCGTATGTTGTTTTTGATGGATTTTGCTCATCCAGTGATTGAAACCTGTAAAGCTGCCTGGCAGTTAAAGCTGACATAATACAAGGCTGCCCCCTATGGGTCAAAGAGTGGTACATGCATTAAAACTTTGGAAAGAAGAAGAAAAAGAAATTCCTGAGTTATCACACTGTAAACACTGTCTGACACCTGAACACATCTGGTTTAGTTGCTGGTGATATGACATGCATAATAACTCCTGTTATTATTATTTTTAACACATTCTGAGTATGTGAGGAAAATCAAAAACCATTCAAACAGTGTTTTCTAATGTTTTGAGAATACACTTATCAGTGTAAATCTCACAAAACCAAACCAAGTCTGATCATCTTTTTTTTTTTTTTTTTCTTACAAACATATATACAATTATTTTCACTTTATTAAAATAAAAAAAGAGGAAACTCCTCTTGAAATCACTGACATTAAAACAAGCATGGCATTCATAAAGAGTGATGGCTTCATAGTGTAATATTTCCTACCTCGAGAAGGCATTTCATTAAATATCCCCTCCCTAAATTTTCTCCCCCCCTCCCTCTTCTATCTGTACCTCAGCTCTTCAACAGATCACCAAGATCATAAGTGTCAAAGAAATCCGACACTCCCTCTCCGTCCTCCAGGCTCCAGAGATAGTCGTCGTGGTCCAGAGGGGGGGAGAAGCTGACGAAGGGGGTGTTGGGGTCTGCGGTGAAGGAGGTGCAGGGGAGCTGGTCTTCTGTGATCTGTAGCAGGCTCGGGGGCAAACCCAGGAGACCCTCCACATCGAGCAGAGTGGAGGAGGAGGCTGTAGCAGAGGAGGCTGGAGCTGCTGTGGAGACGTTTGCTGTGTCAGGAGCAAGAAAAAGGTTAAAGTCAGACTTGTTCCTCATTCTCACGTTTATATGAGCTGTGTTTGATTCTTAAAATTCTATAAAATTGGATTGTGTCTGGTTTTCTTGTGTCGTTTAGAATTTTAAGAGCGAGGTAACAAATGCATCATGTGTCCTATACTGTATAACGTAGCTAGGGTTGGGGGGAATTAGCATAGCTTAACATGTACGTTAGAAGTTAACAACAAAAGACATTACAAATGGATCTAAGATTCAACAATCCTCTCGTGTTTTAATTTTTTTTTAAACAAAGTTGAAGCCTTTCTTTTTAGTTTAGGTTTGAACTGAGTATTATCTGTTCTATCTTGTATGACTGTGAATTTATTGACTTCTTTATTATATTTAATCTATTTTAAGATTAGTAGGGATTAAGGCTGTAATGCGTTGATTGAGATTAATTAATTACAGTAACATCATTGCATTGAAAATTATTAACCCATTTTAATCAGACCTACTATATTTTTGTACTGCAGAACATTTTGCATATTTCAGCGGGTTTGAGCATTTCATAGCCGCAGCTTTGAGCAGGGAGTTGATGAACTGGTGCCCGAAGCTTACTGACAAAAATTTCGAACCAGTGATAAAACTGCCCACCAAACCTAAGTCGAGTTTGCACGAGAGAAAAGCTTTTTGACAAGTGATGCCAGGTGTCTGTAGAGGATCTAAAGAAGTTAATACTTAAGGAGTGTAAGAACTGTCTACCTGAGTGAATCGTTATTTAATTAAATTAAAAAAGAATTTCCACAGTAATAAAAGTTGCCTTTCTAACCCACAAGGTTTTCTTGACACATAAAAGTGTTTTTCAGCTCTGGTTTCTCGCGGTCAGACGCTTCGTCTGAACGGAACATTTGGTCACCAAAACCTGTGTGTTAAAGCGCAGCTCCGGCTTCAGCTGAGGGCCGCTAACACCTGAATGCTAAACATGTTGTGGCTAGCGTAGAAGCTAACGTTAGTGCAACTAGTGTTGAGTTTGCAGAAGGTCCTTTATAGGCTCCTGAATCTCTGAAACTGATTCTGTTTTGTTCTTTCCTCAAACGGCTGCAGTTTATGACATAATTCACATGTATACCATTTTAAAAAAATGATTCTCACTGTTCTTGGGTGAAATATTGATATGAGATTAAAATGTGATTAATTGAGGTTGATTCATTACAAAGCCTCTGAATAATCCGATTTATTTTTTAAATCAAGTCCCAGCCCTAGTAGAGACATTGTGGATTGAACTATTTCTTTACCAGAACAACCAAAGTCTAAGAGATAAACTGGTGTCTGTGAAAAGACAGTCTTTATTGTAAATGGTCTTTGGCACTTTCAGTTAGAAAGTCTGGTTATTTCACTTTTTTCACTTCTTATTTTCACTTTTGAAGGTGCCACATTCTCAGCCTCTTCTCCACACTTTGACCCTACGATTTAATTGGCGCATGCAGAATCTTGACTTCATGAAAAGCAAAATAAACAGGCTTTCCAATGGTATCCCTCAATTTTCAGCAGGGCTAGGTCAGCTGACTTTCAGCAGACTGCTTTTATACTTCATGACAAACTGGGCTAAATCCTTCCTCCTTTATGCAAAATAACTAAAGTTTCTTACACATATTGAAAACTCCCAATCGTTTGTAGTGCTGACCTATAACAGCAAGCTGCCCGCCAAGTGCAAATTTATAAGAGCAATCAGTGCTTTACAATCTGTTCATTGTCCCATTAAGGTGAATCATTAACCAGTCAGCTCTCAGTGATGATAAAATCTGAAACCTTATTTTCTTTTTATCACCTGACTGAAAGTTGCACTTACATTCGACTGGCTCCTCTTTGACACAGTAGCTTGGTGGGCCCATGGGAGCTGGAGCTGGAGTACAGTGAGTCTGTGGGAACTCTTTTTTAGGGGTGACAGCACTTTTCACAGGGCTGGCATCTTCAAGACCTTCCTCTGGACACAGGTAGACTTCAATGGGACCGTTCTTACTCTTTAGATAGATCTGTAATGATCCCTGCTGTAATTAAAAAAAAAAAAAAAGAAAAATTATGAGTGTTTTATGTTTGGGATGAACCCTTGTTGAAAATCTGGGATTTGCTTCTGCACTTAGAATATTGATGTTGTATAGTCTTACCCCTGCTGTGTCTGGCACCTCCAGTTTGGTGTCAGCTGGTGCCTTTACAGCAATTACTGTCTGATCTTTGAGCGTGCTGATGGAGCGGATGTCCTGATAAGTCACATAGCCCAATGTAGAATACAGAGTCAAGGGTAAAAACAGTGTCACACATTGAGTGGAGATTTGCAACAAGAAAAATGAGACGCTCAGGAAGATGAAGAAGCAGCTGCAGATTGTGAAGGATATCTCTGATTATCATCGTATTCTGTGAGCTGTTTGAGCTGTGTGGTGCAGGAGTGGATCAGTTCATCAAGAGATCTCTCCTCTCTCTCCAGGGCTCCGAGCTCTCTCCTCAGGGCGCAGGCCTTCTCCCCTCCACCTGCACCACCTTCAAATACATCTCCGACGCTGCAGAAAAACAAACAAGAGAAATGATGCAGACATACTAAATTTTTCTGTAAATATCATTTTACTTAGGTAACAAACACTTTACAAGATAATATGGCACTTAATGTTATTCAGAGTTGCAATTCCCTACACAGCCATTGGGTGGCGATCAGGTTAAGTCAAGAGAAGAATCATTACACTTTTTGTGATGTGAACCAGAACAGCTGTGTTGGGTTAAAATTGTAGCGGTCATGAGGTGAATCACCACAGATATATTTTAAACTCAGTTGTCAATTCTGTCTGAAAGCAACTTTCACTAAGTGTCATGAAACATTCTTTCTCTTTGTATCTTAGTGATAAATACTCACAGCCACTGAATATTGTTCTTCGACTTTTTTCTGATGAGCTGGACTCCTTCCAGGACATTGGTGATGTCATAGATTCGTCTCTTCTGGACTTCCAGGACCTCAGTGGCCCAGTTCAAATCAAGGACTCCATCAGGAGACTCCGCAATCAGACCCACAAATTTCTTTGTCAGGAGGCCTAAGGAGGTGTCGTAGCGTGTCCGCTCACCTGGAGACTTTGGAGCTGAGAGGAGAGTAAGAGGAGGAGTTAGAAAATATAAAACAGAGAAACGGAGTGGGTTGTGCAGCTATTTCAGAAAAAGGAAGTCTGTTATACACATTTGACGTGGTTAACAATTCAGACATTTCATTAATGTACCTTTGAAATTAGTCATTAAGACTTTCTCTTACAGTCTAAATGTGACTCTGTCTGTCACATGTTGAATATTGTTTACAAACATTGCAACAACAGGGCCTTTGTCAACTAACCACATTCGTATCAATATATCAGAGGACTTCTCATCTGTGCTTATGATAGTAAGATATGAGTCCCACAGGACTTCTACTGCCCTCAGTCCGGTCATGAAGATATTTGGAAGTACCCTGTGTTTTTATCAGATAGTACCATTCCTATTTGCTTTGATTAGATGTAAATTCACAAAGAAATGTAGAAGAAATGGTTGACATTTTATAGCATCAGAAGCAACCAAACAACTTTGACACACTGGGTATTTTTTCTGCTTAGAGTGCTGCAATGATTATGTAAACTTCATTTTGTATTATTAATCTGTCAAAAAATAGATTCCGTCAGTGCCAAAAAATGCTATTAGTGGACACAGGCTCTAACAAGACATCATCAATAATTATGTCCATGTGCTGTTTACAAGAGTTCGGTAATTACGATTTATTTAGCCTAACTCATGCTTCTGCATCAAATAGACTAGGGATGGGGACTTCAAACCAAAATACTACTTTGTTTGTAGTCACTGGCATGTGTTTGGGCATTATTCACATGTAATGCTCTGAGCAAAAAGCTTTAGGGCACAATGCAGCAGGAATAGCCCTTTAAGAATCACACACATCAGTCATACACTCAAACCCCATTAACCTCTCCTCTTTGTCGTTGTGATAATTGAAAATTTGACAGTTGCATACATTACCTTTAATACAACAAATTATGATCAAATCCTCAGTGTTAAAGTAAACACAAAATAATTACAGGCATGTAAACCGATAGTTTGACAATCTTGTGATGTACATTGCCCTGCTGTATTGGGAGAAATAGTGCATCCCAATGCAGACACATGGACCTATAATTATGTGGCGCTCATGACTGTGTCTCCCACCATGGTGTAGGGTCAAGACAGAGGTACAAACCAGGGTTTAAGTTCTCCTCCCACCATGTCCCCTTTACAATCCCCGCCTACACACCCCAAACACCCAACTCTTCCTGCTTTCTTTGGACTCAAACCATTGTAAAGAAGTGGACGACTTCCTGGCTTATCTTTCCACTCAAAAGTACTTTACAGCTCTAAATGTGATTGAACTGATTCTATTACAACTCCGTTATCGACATTGTTCCGATCTTTTTCTATGTTATTGATGTATTCTTGGATCTCTTCGAATTATTCATGCAGATTGTATTGAAAAACTTTCCCCTATGTTGTGGCATTATGGAAATTTAATCAGCAAAGTCTCACATGCTAGTTTTGTTAAACATAAAGGCTTTTGTTTGTATATTCATTACATTTGACCCTCTTGAACAGTGTTGTGTTGAACTCACTTCTTGGACTTGGTATCCTGGCCGAGATGCTGCCTTTGCCTTTGGGTGTGCGGAACTCTGGCATGTAAAGAGGGTCCTCCAAATCCAGCTTCCTTTTAGCCTTGAGAGATTGGAAAGGATGTGTGAGTGCCTCAGAATTAACTAAGTACAGAAACAAAGAGGGATATTCTTGTAGTTGCAGGGTTCACTGATCTTTCTGTCATGAGAAAAATAGAAATGTCACTTTTTTCCCCAGTCTGGACTCATTTCTCCATGTGTGATTGAATAGAAACAATAAGCCGTCCTTTCTGGCAGATCTCATTGGTTAAACATAATGGAAAGTTAAAGTTAAGTCATGAGAATGAAGTGTGTGGGGCGAGTCGTGAAAGTGTGACATCAATGCCAGCAGAAGTGCTAAATAGGGGGTTGTTGAATAGTGTCGTAAATGTGCCAACAGCTCTCAAGTGCAGGAACAAAGCACCCCCCTCACACTTTCCCAAGCACTGTGAAAAGGGGCTGATCTCGTATGCGAGTATGTGTGGGTGTGTGTGTGTGTATGCAGGCGAGGGGGGTGTGTGATTGGGTCTTGACCCACTGCCTGCGAAATGCGAGGAAATCCCTGGATTCACTCAATGACATTTCTTCCCCCCTCTCAAGTCTCTCAACTTCCCCCTCAGATCTGAAGCTTAACACTCAGTCTCTCAATCCAAACGCACACACAAAGATGATAACTGTAACGGTATTAAAAAAAACATGGAAAAAAAAAGACTAGATAACACCACCGCTCTGAGCTAAAGCACTCACACAACCTTTGGACAACAATATCTACCAGATATCTCAATCATATGACTGATGACCTACATGGGCCGGTAAAAACAAAAGTGAAAATCAGCTCTGGCTCTCTGTCAAGATTAAGAAATGACAAGTTTCAAACTGGCAACACCTTAACTGACCAACACACATCCTGTTAGCTAATTTTTAACAATGAATGAGAAAGTTGGTTACTGATCTTTGACTGATCATTGTCACACATGGTGCCTTCACGAAGCACCCCAGTGATTGAGAGCTAGATTACAGCCTGAATCACAGGGTCACTTGTAGCATCTGGCTACTCATTGTGTCCTTTCTTGTCCTTATAGCTGCGTATTTTCCCATGAGTGAAACTATCTGGGATTGATAGTGATTATGAGATAAAGACTACATTTCCCATGAGTACCCACTGTAGCAAGACATAGAACCATAGACTGAATAAAACATGGACGTAGTCTCCATGACGCCACCTGTCTGCTTCTGAAACCCATTTTTAAAGAAAACGGCTGGGGTCATATTGGAAATGGAATGAGTGAAGTTTGCCCAAACTCACAGCCATTGGGCACCCATTAGTCACGTGATCTGAGCTTGGCCTCTGATTGGGCGAGTTCCTGATCTCAATAGCTTCCAAACTGTCATGTTAGAAAATAATTCACCCCCGTACAGTGTGTGCCCTTAGCAAAATTAATGATTCGGACAAGAGACAGGTTTTGAACCAGGTTTTAAACATGCTAACTTCGGCTAGCAAAACTGCTTTTTTTCTGGCTTGGTGTGTTTGTGACTTCTGGTACATCCGGAGCCAGCCTCAAGCGGTCACTGGAGAACCAGCAGCTCTTTAGTTCTTCCACATTGTCTCATATTTTCAGACCGGAGGTTGACATGAACCTTGCTTAGACAAGCATTTGCTTTGGAACCAAATTAATGGACATAGATTGTCTTTTTAACACTGCTTTTCTTTGCTAAAGACAACTTTTTGCAGGATGCAGTGCCATAAGGTAATTTGTTTATTAATCGTTACAGGGTTTGCTGGAAATATCACAAGCAAACTTTCTGCCATTACTACCATTAAATCCAGGAAATTGTATTTCTTACTATGACATAACTGCTTTTAACTGCGTGGTCATTTCATTTGGAAATCGTGGTTCATGTACAGTAGAATATTCAAAACTGGATTTACTCTAAGGTCACTTGGAATGTCCTGACAGGACCTTGTCAGTGTCTACCAAAATTTTCAGATTTCGGCAACTGACAAAGATGGGTAAGGTTGTGAAGTGACTTCATATGTTAGGAAGCGTGGAGATTATCAAGGCTGCCATTGTCATACTGTGATGCATGATATCTCCACCTGTTGCATGGCGACATCTGGAGCAGTGCAGCGCGGGTGTGCGCTACTGGCAGAGCAGCTGGACAGAAAATTCGGTTAAGCTCAGTGAGGGGCTGCTGTGAATGAAACGGCGACTTTATTAAGACCCCTTGTGTGGCACAAATCTGGGATTTTGGCAACCTTGGCTTCCAACACCAGGAGTTACAAGAATG